>JAPKLX010000019.1:1712521-1861454 GCA_026898415.1 Leonotis leonurus | reverse complement strand
TATTAAAAGAGAATTATTTAATAGAATGTTTAAAGGAAATATTTTTTCAACCTTTGATCTTAAATCAGGATTTTATCAAATTCTTCTAAAAGAAGAAGACAAATATAAAACAGCTTTTACAGTTCCTTTTGGACATTTTGAATGGAATGTTATGCCATTTGGTTTAAAAAATGCTCCAATGGAATTTCAGAATATAATGAATGAAATTTATAATCCTTATATAAATTTTATAATTGTTTATATTGATGATGTTTTAATTTTTTCTGAAACATTAGAACAACATTTTAAACATAAGATAAAAATTTTCCAAACTAGAATAAAATTTCTAGGACATTATATTGAAAATAAGATTATTACTCCAATAGAAAGAGTTATTATTTTTGCTGATAAATTTCCAGACAAAATTATTGAGTTAAATCAATTGCAAAGATTTCTTGGAAGCCTAAATTATATAGGAGATTTTTATCAAGATCTTGCACAAGATTGTAAATTATTATTCCAAAGGTTAAAGAAAAATCCTTTACCATGGACTGATAAACATACCGAGGCAGTAAAAAAGATAAAACAGAGGGTTAAAGAGCTCCCATGTTTATCAATTGCTGACCCGGAAACATTTAAAATAATTGAAACAGATGCCTCCGAAATTGGCTACGGAGGAATTCTTAAACAAAGAAATTCTGAGAATTCTAAAGAATTATTATTATTATTATTATTATTATTATTATTATTATTATTATTATTATTATTATTAAATAGACATGTCTATGAGCCAGATTTAAATATCGAAATGTGAATTTCAAATTTGATCTCAATCATTCTAGGCCAAAATTTAAAGGACTTAAATCCTAAAAAATGGATATAAATCTACGAATATATACCGAATCTAAGATGACCATTAGCCCAATATAAAATATATAAGAATGAAAAGAAACATAATCCTTAGTTATTCACCCAACTTCATTTGTCGTTCTTCTTTCTCTACATTTGTGGTTCAAAATGTAATTCGCAGAAGATAAAAAAGGTGTGCACATATTTAGGTGGTGTTTACTTTAAGTGATAAGCTCGCGAACGTATCGAGCTAAATATCGTTAAACTTGAATTTTGGTTCGATATATACTAGAGCAGCTCGCAAGTTGTCTCGACTCACTTACACTCCTTCGTACAATATAATTGTGTGTGTACGTTCGTCTTGTTAATTAAATTATAGTGTTAATTAATGAACACACATTGGTGTAATTAATATTGGTTGCTCTAATCCATCATTTTTTATGTATCTTCTAACATATCATGAACTTACTAAATAAAATGATATTTTTTTATTAAAATGAGATACGAGAATTAGAATGCTTGAATATTATAGCAATATAAGTAAAATAGTCGAGTCGAGAAAGACATCTTTTTTTGTGATACGAGATACGCTTTAACTAGTGCTCACGATCAGACGTGTCGTCCTTAAAGATAAAACATCTACGTCTTTCTCGAAATAAACATCAAAATTCGAAAATTTTCAACAAACTTGACGAGGAAGGGAACCGAGCAACTATGGATGCAATCCTAAAGATCAAACTATATGTATAACAATATAAGGATTTGATCTTTCGCGACACGATTTTATAATTTAATTTAATGTAATTAAATAAAAAAAAACCTATATATATGATAAAAAGAGAGTTGAGAGAATAATGGTTGTGGAATCTTGCTGTATATTCAACCTCTCAAGCCGACACATATGTACATCTAGCAATGATGAAGTCCAATGCATGACAGTTACAAATCTCTTGGCATACTAAAATAATTTAGACATGAAGGTTTGGAGGTTATAAAGCTAAAATGTAAAATGACTATGGCAATTCCGTCATGTGCCTTTGAATTATTAAAGAATTCAATTACAAAATATAGATTAAAAAAGAGTGATGTTAAACAACTGGCTACTCACACAATGTGGCTAGAGCAGGCTTATAATCTTGCCATAGTTTCTAACCAAAAGGTTCACAGATCAATTCCAAAAACAAAGAGTAATTATTATACAAAATAGCCAAAAAAAATTATAAAAGATAAATAAGAACCACTAATATAATAATATTTAAATTTTATTCATTTACAAATTTTTTATACTAAAATACTCTTGTAATTATTTTTTACATTTCTGAGTATAGAAAGTGTGAATCGTATTAAATTGTACCGTTTATACGTGATATTCAATTTTATTAAACTATTTGTACGTATGAATTGTATGAATGAATATTTTCATACATTTCATACCATTCGTACCATTTTTACAAATAAATTTAAATAGAATGATATTTGTGATAATTCACATTCAAAATGATTATAATTTAAATATTTTATGTTAATGACTATTATTTGTCTTTTACAATCCTCTTTCGCTATTTTGTAATTAACACAAAACTAAAGACAAAATCCAAACATATAACTAACATTTCACACTTATCAAAAAGATTTTTAAGAAATATAAAATACTATAATTATCCACTAAAACGTAAATAATTCTTAATCATTTAGTCTCAAAAAATTAAATATACAATCTGCAAATGAATTAATTAATTAAAAATTATACAAATTTAAAATCAATTTTCGTAACACTTTTATATCCCAAAAATGTGATTTCTCAACTCTAAACCAAAACATGCGAAAAAAAAAATGGTAATTGGTAAATATACCCATTTTACAAATATTATACGTGAAATATACTTAAAAATAAAGATACATGCACAAAATATTCAATTTTTTGCAAAAAAAAATGAAAGATCTCTTACACCTTGCATTTATTTCTATCAATCCACAAAAGTAAGATTTTTATATATTAAATGATAACTTCATTAGTTAATTAATTAATATTAGTTGTTTAATTAATATTATTTAATTAATTAATATTAATTGATTAATTAATATTTGTTGATTAATTAATATTAGTTATTTAATTAATAATTAATTAATATTAATTGATTAATTTATATTTGTTGATTAATTAATATTAGTTATTTAATTAATATTAATTGATTAATTAATATTAGTTGTTTGATTAATATTAAGTGATTCGGGCCGACGGTACCACAGACCGATTCCTTTAAAATTTAAACATTTAATTAGACATGAGATACATTAATTAATTTTAAAATATAAATAAACACGGACAAGCAACAACCGCTGGCAAATTTTCAGCAGAACGTATCCACCGCCGCTGATGATACACACACGTTGGATGCTTTCTGCTTAGATTTTGCCGGTGGTTGTCAAGGTTCTAAGATTACAAAATTATGATTTCAATATATATAACACAATCGCTGTCTAAATCGTAAGGTATAACAACCACGCTCGTTAACCAAGCCAGCGGTGGATGGTTTCTTCTTAGATTTTGCCAGCAGTTGTCATAGTTCTAGGATTGCAAAATTATGATTTTCAGTATATATAACACAACCGCTAGCTAAATCGTAAGATATAACAACCACCGCTCGTTAACCAAGTCAGCGGTGGTTGTTTCTTTGCTAGCGGTTGTCGTTTAAATCAATCTATAACCACCGCTGGAAAAGAATGAATATATGGTATCCACCGCTCTAAATTTTCAGTCGAAAGATATATTCTTTTTTGAGTGGTTGTGAATTAATTATATACATGGGATGAATATATACCTAAATATGCTATATTGGATCAGCGAAAAAGAGAGAGTATAATTTAAGGTAATTCCATGCATTGTAATCAACAAAAATAATTAAAATACGTAAACTTTTTTTAAAAAAGAGTACTTTATACATAGACTTTGAGTTTCGGGTATATTCCATATTTAATATTCATAGGAACCGGATTTATTTCAAAAAGTAATAAAGTGGTGTCAAATCAAAACATTTGACCAGCACCAGAATAGATAGCAATATGGTAAAAGACATAACATATGTTACCCAATGTAAAACAAGTAATCATTCGTTTATACCTTCTGCATAAAAAGCAGTGAAAGCATTCATCATGTCATTAGGCAAAGATAAGCAGACCTCAAAGCCTCCCTCGAAATCTCTCGATTTACACAACGTCATTGAATATTTATCTTCATCAATAGCCAATATATCCTGCTTCCTCGCCCTCCCCAACCCGAAATCCGCCCCGTATAGGTCAAGACGAGTCGACCCGGCTACAGAAAAAGACGATGTCTGCACAGCTTCTTTAATCTCACCCAACCAGCTCTCCACAGTTTCTAGAATATTCTTATCTTCGGTCCTCTTCTTTATCTCTACCGACATCGCCTCAGCCGCGAGAAACACCCCATCTTCTCCAGCCAGGTCGCGCCTCCGAATTCTGGCCAGTGCGTAGGATAAGCAGTTCCCAAAATAATTTTGGGGAACTGGCGGATCCAAACGCGGCCTTCAATCAATGGGGACCAAGAAAAAGGCGTCCTCATTCTGGGTCTCGGCGGCTGCTTCTGTTGTTAAGAGTGATTTCGCCATAATAGACCAAATATAAGCTGCGATCGCTATGAACGTTGAGAGGTGAACTAATCTTGGGACTTTTCTTTGGATCAAATTCTTGAGTTTTTTTTATATCTGATTGGGTGAAAACGTAGACCGATCTAATCCGGTTTGTAGGTAAAGAGTTGTGGCGCGATTGCAACGGAATCTTTTGAGCATTTAGCCAATAAAATGAGTCCAACTTCAAGGGATAATTGAGTAAGGATCGGTCGAAAACCGGCAAAGATGCCCCATGTTTGAGCAACGATTCTTCATCATCTCCTCCACTTTTAGTTATGGAAGCCCAAGTCGTCAAAAATCCCATAAACGACAGCGCATCGATTATGCAGTGATGAGTCACTATTCCGATGCACACGCTGCTACTGATGAACAGGGTTACCTAACTTACCTGCACATCCACGAGCTAAAAATATCTTTTGTATACCTGATTTTTTTCGTATGAAACGAGCATTTAAAATTTTAAATTAGATGAATTGTATTATCACTACATTTTCTTATTAGATTATTCTATTAAATAAATAAATAAATAATATGTTAAAATCTGATTGTTGGAGACTCAATCCCATTTGAGTCTTGACTAATATTAATCTCCTGAGCGAATCAAATTTGTTGAATTGAAAATCAAACTTACAACAACAATAAAAATAATTAGTGACATTCATTTATAATTTTATGTCGCATATATATATATATATATATATATATACTATTGGAGTTTATAAGAATAAGTTTTGAGTTCGAATCATCCATTTAAATTTAACGTAGTCCAATTTTTAAAAAATTATAGGAAAATTGAAATCTAAATAACCTGCAGGGCTAGAACTTCAAAGAGTTTATGATGGGATTTTTCGAGGATTGGCGGTAGTTGAGGGATTAGGCTATAGAATTTATCAGCATTTTGTGCATCACTTCCGACGAGCTTGTCAAAGTCGTAGCTTGATTCGGAGATGGTTAGAGGAACAGAGTCGCCTGGGAGATACCGGAAACAGGGCATCTCCTCCGGCGACAACGGGTACACTACGTTGCCGGAGAGGGGGATAAGTGCTTGAGAGAGAGAGAGAGAGCGCTTAAGTTTTGGAACGACCACTTCTAAGAAATGTGGCTTGGAACAAGGGAATTCATAGAAGAGGAGCTGAGTCATGCGGTGGAAATGAAGCCATGGGATGTCGAAGAATGTCAGCGGCACCGATTGCTCCGCCACCACGCCCGGAGGCGCTGCTACTCGGCAGGTTTCGATCACGGTGGTCATGGCGTACGTGGTGTTGTATTTTGATATGCTACTTGTTAATTTTTACTCCCTGTAAAGAAAGTGAAATGAAACTCCATGGAAGTAAGAAGGTTGAAGAAGAACACAACAATAGAACACAAGAGAAAATTATAGTGAGAGAAAACAGAGCATGATTTGTAGGAGAATGAAGGATACAAACGAAGAAGAAAGAAGAATTTTATTTATGAGAGGCCTACATTTTGATATTTTTGGTATATGTAAAATACATAGAAAAATATAATACTAAGAAGCTACACTACTCTACATTCTTCTTATTAGATTTTACATTCTTCTAGATGAGTCCACTTTCCTTCTTCTTGAACTATCTTGATTTTACATCTTTAACACTCCCTCCTTCCTACTAAGCTTGACACGTTTTATATTCAATTGAGTGTATTAAAATAATAAAACGTGTCAAGTTTAGTGAGACGGAGGGAGTACTATTTATGAGTAGCATGTTATTTACAGACGCTTTTCCTACCCACTATTCTTTTATTGCGAATGAGATATTTTATGAGTAATGGCGCAACATTTCATATTGTATTAATAAGATCGTAACATGTAATATGATTATGGTTTAAATTTAGGATATATAAAAAAATTGTTTATTTTATATCTTAAAACATTAATTATGCCTTTATGTCATGATTATTAATTAACAGATGTCATAATATTATGCAATAGAATGACGAGTGATGTGTGCTACTCCACTTTGTCGATTTTGGGAAAATAATTATTCTATCTATTTACGAAATTTCTTTATTTTTTTCATTTTAGTTTATTCACGAAATTCTTTTAAATTTCAAATTTATTATTTTTTTATAGACATTTTTATTTGGGGTAACTTCTATAATAACCATTTTGTTATAGTAAACTCAAATAATAGCCACACGTATAAAAAATCATAAATCTAGCCTTCTATGTCTATAATACCCTCCATCTAATTAATTCCTTCAAAATACTACAGAATTTAAAAATAAAATTTGGTTTATAATTAAATACTATACCCTACCATATGAACCCTAGACATGAATCTATAATAATAATTTATTAATACAATACACCGATAAAAAATAATTAAAGGAGAAACAATAATTATGGAAGAATAATTTTTTAATTAATTAATGAAAGAGCAATAAAGGAAAAATAAATACAGAATGGTTACTATTTCATTATAAAATTAGAGATGGTTAAAATTTGTGTTTGCTGTATTAATTTGGCTAAATCAAACTATTTCCCCTTTTTATTTTCTATACTCAAACTACAATTTTTACACATTTATACAAACATTCAAACTATATTTATTACACCTCCTTACAAAGTAAAAACACTACATTATTACTAACAAGTTAAAATGTCTAGAGTTTTTTATGGAAGGGCGAGTATATCATTACATGTCATGCATGCTTTTTAGCATATAGATATTAAACACCGGGCGCAAATACCCCAAACCACTTTTCTTATTGGAAATAAAAGAAAATTCATAAAAATACAGGACCCGTGACGAAAACCAATATTGGTGCACAATCATATTTGACCCAACTACTAGGCTGTCTTGATAAGTGGATCCATTCATTTGTTGATACCATATGCATAAAAAGCATTGAAAGCATCCATGATATCGTTAGGCAAAGATAAGCAGACCTCAAAGCCTCCCTCAAAATCTCTCGATTTACACAACGTCATCGAATATTTCTCACCATCAATAGCCAGAATCTCCTGCTTCCTCGCCCTCCCCCACCCGAAATCCGCCCCGTATAGGTCAAGACGGGTCGACCCGGCTACAGAAAAAAACGATTTCTGCACAGCTTCCCTAATCTCACCCGACCAGCTCTCCACAGTTTCTAGAATATTCTTATCTCCGGTCCGCTTCTTTATCTCTACCGACATCGCCTCAGCCGCGAGAAACACCCCATCTTCTCCGGCCAGGTCGCGCCTCCGAATTCTGGCCAGCGCGTAGGACAAGCAGTTCCCAAAATAATTTTGGGGAACTGGCGGATCCAAACGCGGCCTTAAATCAATGGGGACCAAGAAAAAGGCGTCCTCGTTGGCGGCCTCGGCTGCTGCTTCTGTTGTTAAGAGTGATTTCGCCATAATAGACCAAATATAAGCTGCGATCGCTACGAACGTTGAGAGGTGAACTAATCTTGGGGCTTTTCCTTGGATCAAATCCTTGAGTTTTTTTATATCTGATTGGGTAAAAACGTAGACCGATCGAATCCGGTTCGTCGGTAAAGAGGTGTGGCGCGATTGCAACGGAATCTTTTGAGCATTTTTCCAATAAAATGAGTCCAATTTCAAGGGATAATTGAGTAAGGATCGGTCGAAAACCGGCAAAGATGCACCATGTTTGAGAAACGACTCTTCATCATCTCCTCCATTTTTACTTATGGAAGCCCAAGTCATCAAAAATCCCATAAACGACGGCGCATCGATGAGGCAGTGATGTGTAGCTATTCCGATGCAGATGCCGCGATCGATAAAGTGGGTTACCTGCACATCCACGAGCAAGAAAAGCTTTGTTATAGCTGATTTTTTTTTTTTTTTTTTTTCATTTGAAATGAGCATATAAATTAGATGAATCGTAGGTACTCCCTTCGTTCCAACTAAATTGGTGCGTATACTTTTGGGTTGTCCCAATTAAATTGGGGCATTTTTTTTTATATCTTTATCCTACACATAAATTTAAATATTATATATTTATATCATCACTTTATACACTTTTCAACTCTAAACATACACTCATTTATTACTGTGCCTAAAAGAAATGTCTCAACTTAATCGGAACAGTGGGAATATATTTTTTCAAACAAATTGGATATAAAGAAATTCTTATTTGATAGCAAGTAGATTTATAAAGTAGAACAGATATATGACTCTCTCCTCTTCAAAGAGAGACATTTCTTTTCAAAATGCGAATTAATGAATTTTTAGTCAGCCTTTAAAGTTTTCTAGAAATGCAAATGAAAAAAAATAAGGGTGCAATTAGTAAACCGTTATTATCATTTAACACACTCTTATTATTTTCATTTTGAAAAATATCTCATTTTAAAGAGGACATCCCAAAATGAAATACTGTCTCGGAAAAAAGACGGAGTGGTACTATTATATTACTCTTAAAATGAAAAGTCAAATTTGCTTTCAAAATTAAAAAAGAAAAGATAAATATATGGCTATCAAAATGATGTTACTTTCGTCAAATCTTTTCGTGGTAATAATACTATTAATATTCAGATCAGATTTTAATATTTCATTTTCGTCATATTTCTGTGTCTCATAAGCAAATTAATCATTTTAATGATTTTTATTAAAGATAAAAAATATTTCAATATAATAATTATCATTAATATTTATTTGAAAAATAAAAATAAAATGTTACAAAATTATACTCACTCCGTCCCCCAAAGTGTTTAACGAATTTCCTTTTCGGGCCGTCCCCCAAAGTGTTTAACACTTGAAAATTTCTATTTTGGGACATAGTTTTTTCTCCTTTTTACCCTTTAAAGTTGTCTTATTTTCAAAATTGTCATCTGTGGGACCCAATCTCCACTCATAACATATCTTTCTAACTACAATTATTACACTTCTTACACATCATACACTAAGTCAACAACTTTTCTTAAAACCCGTGCAAGTCAAAGTGTTACACACTTTGAGGGACGGAGGGAGTATGTCATATTTTAAAAACTATTA
This sequence comes from Leonotis leonurus, assembly GCA_026898415.1. Taxonomy (NCBI): domain Eukaryota; kingdom Viridiplantae; phylum Streptophyta; class Magnoliopsida; order Lamiales; family Lamiaceae; genus Leonotis; species Leonotis leonurus. The sequence goes on along the minus strand of JAPKLX010000019.1, from coordinate 1,852,016 downwards.
ATTCTAAAAACTAATTAAAATGGTAATAAATATTTTAAAAAATAAGTATATAATCTATTTGGATGGATTGAACATGTAGTACTGTATATAAAATTAAAATAAATAAATAAGATAAAAGTGAAACATAAAAAAATATATTGATTTTAATTGTTGGACAATCAATCCCGTTCGAGTCTTGACTAATATTAATGTCCTGAGCAAATCAAATTTGTTAAATTGGAAATCAAACTTACAACACAACACTACAACAAATATTTTAGTGTCATTCGTTTATAATTTTGTGACATACTTGTCTCGTTAAAGTTTTTTTTTTTTTTTTTTCACATTAATATTGATATATTTCTAAAAATGATATATGGTGACTATTTAAAATATAAAGATACCATCACTTTTTATTTTTTACATATTTAGCTGCATATCATATCACTATTGGAGACTCTTTTTATAGTGAAAATATATGTGTGTGTTAGCTAGTGGCGCGAGACAATAAGTCTCGAGTTTTAATTTATGAGTATTTAAAATTGATGTAATCAAAATTTTAAAAAATATAATAGTTAATTATAAAGAATAGCTAAAAAAGACAATGAAGATAAATAATAGCCACCAACTTAATCTTACTTAAATTTTAGTCATTTTGTGTGAATCGTAACAAATACCCTTTTACTTAAATACCTAGAGTATGAATCATGTATACAAAGAATGAATCATATTTTTTATACTAATGTACTGTGAATTAGAAAGTTCACGTATAAATCGTATGATTATCTATCAATCATACCATTCATACGTATGAATGATATGATTATCTAATTCATACGTATGAATGATATGATTATCTACCAATAATACGATTCATACATAGTAAAACATAATGAATGTTAAGATATATAAATATGTTTTAAAATAAATTAATTATATACATTTCAAATATATTAAAAATTAAAATATTAAAAATTAAAAATTAAAAATTGGGGGCCCGACCCACATGGGTCTGGGCTTGACCTTGAATTTCAGGTTTGATCGGGCCATGAGTCGGTATTGGATCTGTCAGTAAAAACACTGGCTATGCCATGATATAGGAAAATCCGGCCCAACACGGCTTATAATTGTCTGACTTTAGATAGACAAGGAGAATGAAAACAAAAAATTGAATTTATTGTAAATAATAATAATAAAAAAGAGTATTTATGTAAAAAAAATTAATTATAATTTAAATAGTGTCATGACCGACTATTATTTCTCTATAAATAACCTGCAAAGCGAGAACTTGAAAAAGTTTGTGATGGGATTGTTCCAAGATGGGCGGCAGTTGAGGGATGAGGCTATAGAATTTATCAGCATTTTGTGCATTACTTCCGACGAGGTCGTCAAAGTCGTAGCTTGATTCGGAGGTGGTTAGAGGAGCGGAGTCGCCAGGGAGATACCGGAGAAAGGGCATCTCCTCCGGCGACAACGGGTACATTACGTTGCCAGAAAGGGGGAAGAAGTGCTTGAGAGTGAGAGAGAGAGAGTGCTTAAGTTTTGGAACGACCACTTCTAAGAAATGTGGCTTGGAACAAGGGAATTCATAGAAGAGGAGCTGAGTCATGGGGTGGAAATGAAGCCATGTCATGTCGAAGAATGTCAGCGGCACCGATTGCTCCGCCGCCGCGCCCGGAGGCGCCGCCACTCGGCAGGTTTCGATCACGGTGGTCATGGCGTACGTGGTGTTGTATTTTGATATGCTACTTGTTTATTTTTACTATTTATGAGTAGCGTGTTATTTATAGATGTTTTCCTACCCACCATTCTTTTATTTCTTTTATTGTGTTTGAAGAATGACGAGTGGTGCGTGCCACTCCACTTTGTGGATTTGGGGAAAATAATTAATCCCCCAATTTTTTTTAAATGATATTTTGAGTTTATGCACAACTATTAATGAACTATTTTTATACTTATATTAATCTTATTTAATGTCAATTTACTTTTAATAACTTTAATTATTTTAGTGTAAAAATAATAAAAGAGCTCCTCGTATAAAGTAAATTCAAGTGTGAAAACAATTTAATATACATTATATATTGAGAATGTGATAAAATAGAAACAAAATTTTATGATATAAATAAGGATATATATGATTGAAAAGTATCCAAAACATCATTTATTTTTTAAGAAATAAAAAGGCAAAACATCATTTATTAAAAATATGAGGGATTATATCATTTCATGTCATGCTTTTAGTATATTGTGAATATACTCCTTTTGACCTTACCATAAATAATATCCAAAACTCAAGGTGGATATCATCGACCAAATGTGACAAAAGATTATTGATTCTATATGAAATCTGCAAACTGAGCTTTATGCATGTACTCCCTCCGTCCCGCTAGAATAGAGGCGTTTGAAAAGTAGATGAGTGTATTATTTTAATACAAACGCCTCTATTCTAGCAGGACGGAGGGAGTACAATTTTATTTTTTATTTCTTTTGAGAAAGAAATGTTAATTGGAACCAAACTGGTAGGTGGGAATGGTGCATGATGATTTAGGTATACCATAAAGGAAAGTAACCTACCAAGGAAGCTTTCAATAATTTTGAGACTGTACTCATTAATTTTTATTATTCGGGACTTTATATTTTCGGGATATATTGCTTAAGATTATTAATTATAACATCTTCTGCCGGTACTATATTAACCTTATTCTTATTAGATGAACCATATTACGATAAATTTATATTTAATTGTAAATTGAAAATCAATAGAGAAACATAAACCTTATTTAAATTACCCTATTTTTACAATGATATTTTATCACATATCACATTTTCAATAGTACATTTTTGTAATTTCATCCCTGCAAATATCTATTAAAGCATACTTGTATTAAAACATGTATGTTAATGTGGAAATTAAGTGGTCCAATCTCAAGGGGTCCAAAACTTAACTAGACGAGAAATACAGATTGAGAAATGAGAGAGAAAAATAGTGCAGTGAGTGGATTGGGAAACAAGAGACCTACGAAGAGATTGTATAAGAAAGAACTACTTTCGTCCGTCCACTAATGTCATTAACATTTTGATTCGATGTAGTGTTGATTTTATATGAAAAATATAGTAAGTGGAGTTTATGATTCACTTGTTATTATTTTAAAATTAAAATGTGCGTATTGAGTGGAATTTGAGTCTCACATGCTTTATTATTTTTAATTGAATTGTGTATATTGAATAAAGTGAGTCCACTTACTATAAATAGTACTCCCGTCCCATTAAGCATGACACCTTTTTTTCGGCACCGTTATTAAGGATAGTGTATAAAGTAGTTTAATAGTGATAAAGGTGATAGGGTCCACACCTTTTTTAAGGGATAACTTTTACTTTTTTTTGGAATGTGTCAAGCTTAGTGGAACGTCCCAATAAGGGAAGTGTGTCAAACTTAGTGGGACGAAAGGAGTACTAAATTTCAAGTGTTAACAACATTAGTGGACGAACTAAAATGACAAAACGTTAACCATAGTGGTGGACGGATGAAGTATTTATTTTCTTAGGTAAAATCGGTGTTCATTGATGAGCTTGTGGTTTGTGTAAAACAACGAGTTATTCATTTTAGTGGATATCTTGTTTTTTCCGTGGTTGTAGGTATTGCCGAACCACACAAATTTATTGTGTTCATTTTTACTTGCTTTCTTTACTTGTCTTTCCCCGTTACTTGTATCTTGATAGTGAATTTAAGTTTAATTTCAATTACTTCATTGTTTCTCTTTGATACTTTTATAGCTAGAATAGTACAAAGAAATTGTCCCCAAAAGAAAATATGTATAATATGACAAAACAAAAGGTCAAAGACCCAATAGCGGCCCCAAAAGTGCAAGCAACAATATGAAGAGGGGTTTTCAATCGCATTGCTACTAAGGTCAAGCTGAAGAAAAGGAGAGTGTTACTGCCAAACATGTCGATTTCTTGTCCGCTCTGTGATAGTGCTGAGGAGACGACCAAACACCTATTTCTTGTCCGCTCTGTGATTGTGGTGTCGTTGCTTGGAGTGGCTCGGCATTCAAGCTACACTCCCTAATGAAGTCTCGGCAAATTTTCTCCAATTCTGCTCTTTGAAGAGAGGTAAGAAGTTCAAGCATCTTTTGCTGCAATTTGGAAATGTGTTGTTTGAGCGATTTAGAAATATAAGAATGAAATTATTTTTAATAATGGGGTGTGAAATATTGATAGATTAATAGGGCTTGGTCATTTGTAAGTCATTGCAATGTTGGACAATGTTTTAAGTCGTAGTGTGCTAACCCCTTACCTGGTGTATAGTTTGATTCGATATCGTACGGTTAGCTGGTGTTGTTTGGATGTTTGTTGTTGGTTTTTGGTTGGTGGCATTTTTTATGCATATTTTAATGAATTTCTATCTTCCCAAAAAAAAGACTCAAAATATGTCCAAGCGAAATATTGTGTAACTGGTATGTTTTCAAGGTTTTCCTTCTTCCTCAAACATGGAAGATTTAACATTTAGTCCCCTCACCGACATGCATATAAATAATGAAATATTGTGTAACTTGTATCTATTAAACTATATATGTGAGCAGTGAGATGATAATTAATTAATAACCCATATTTCAAAGATTAATTGAAATATTATGAACTCATCGTCGCATTATATTCGGCAAATTTAAATGCTATCACAAATTGACGGATAAGAAATCACACTACTCCTACTGATTATATTTGAGGCCAAAGATATGAAATTCAATATTCCATCATTGCTCGGCCTTTCATAATTAAAAATAGACACACTAAAATGTTGGTCTTTTTTTTACATTAGAAAAAGAGAAGTACGAAATAGCATGTAATGTAAAAGCAATACAAAAGCTCAAACCTCTTTAAATAAAGCTTCAAATATATCCATCATAAGATGAGGCAAAGCAACTCCAATTTCAATACCTCCAATCACCTCTCTACTTTCAGTTAGAGAAATTGCGTTCCCCTTATCAATCGATAATTCCTCGAATTTGACGGGTCTTCCCCACCCGAAATCGAGTTGGTAAAGATCCAATTTAGGTGACCCGGTTACTGTAAGATGGAGCTCCGACTCCCGCAATTCCTTCCATTCGGATATCCAATTCCGGGATCCGCCTAACATATCCCCATTCAACTTCTTGATGGTGTCCCCGATCGCTTTGGCAGCCAAAACGACACCGTTTTCTGCAAGCAAATCTCTTCGAGAAGCCGATGATCGACCGAAGCCAACGCAGTTACCCACATGGGTACTAGGTACCTCCAAACCCAACCGGGTCAACCCGCCTGCAATAAAACCGAAATGATGTACGATTTGGTCACTACAATTTGGATCCCTCCCCCAATGCGTCTTCATCCAAGTTTCCAACACACCCATAGGCATGCACAAACAATAACGTACGGCGAAATAAGCAACTGGGTTGGCCCGAATAGTTGTTCCGACCGGGTCAAGATCCTTTGCTTGATCCGCTCCATTTCTTTCGGACCCATATCAAATGTAGCTCTTGTAATGTTTAAGCCACGCGCAGTTTCATTACAATTCACTTCTTCTAGATTATTCTTCATCTCCCAAAACTCATTCAAGAAGTTTGACCGGAGCCCACAAGGATCTAGCATCACTGACCTATCATGAGACGCCACGTGTCGCCCGCATTCCCCATTTCCGCCATTTCTGCACAGCGAAGCCCATTCTTTCAAGAAATTGTTGAAACTTCTCCAATCGGAAACCACATTTCTTAACGTGAATCCCATGCAGATTCCCATTTCTGGGAAAAGAGTGATCTGAACTGCTAAAACAGGCTGTTTTGCGCCTTCTACGGTGGCGATTTCCGGAACTAGGCCGTGAAAATCTCGACCCGTTCTCCGGTGGTTTCCCGTGAGATTCTTGAACTCGCCGCCGTCTTCCACCTCCGCGATGATCAAGAGAATGGAATCGTTCTCACTGCATTCTAGATGGGGCTCGGCAGAGAGCGCCGCTGGGGTTACCAACTTTCCGGCGAGAGGGAAGAAGTGGCGGAGGGTTAGAGAGAGAGCGTGCTTGAGATTCGGGAGGGTGGTTTCCTTGAAATGGGCGGCGGAGGTGGCGCAGGCATAGAAGAAAATGGGGTGAGATGGGGAGAAGAAAAGCCAAGGTATGTCGAAGAAGGTGAGCGGGAGAGTCGCCGCCAGCAATGACCGCGGCGGAGGAGAGACGGCGCAGCGCTCCACCACCATCACTGCGGCGGGGGAAGCCATTTTTGGGTGGGGAAGAGAATATTGTGGATATCGTGGTGAAATGTAATTTCCTAGTTCTTGATATATACATAGTTAAATAATACTGCTACACACGGTGTTCCATCCAAACCAAATAAAACTTTATGAATTTTGGTTCAGTTTATATTTTAAAATATATGGTTTGATTTTATTTTTTATAAAATTATGATTTATGATTTCAGTTTGATTTTTAAAAAAATAAAAATCAAACTAAATTACAGGCAAAACTGTAATAAAATTACTATATATGAATGTATATAATAACTTAAACATAATATAAATTATGTATGTATATTGTATATCATTATCATAATATATTAATTAAATTCATATTTTGTTTATATAAATTTTTAAATAAAAATTATTTATTGATTTTATTGGGTAAGAGATAAATTATTAAATTATAATAATTGATTATCCAAAAAATCAAAATATGTTTTTCTTAATTTCTTCTTATTTACTTACTCTTTATAACTATATATCTCAAATTCTCAATTAGTAGAAAAATATTAAATTTTTAAATATTTTTTTTATTAATTAGTCAAGTCTATGTGTTATATTAGTGTTGATATTTTTTTTGTTATACTAAAAAAAATGACACATATGTGATAATAAATTTTATTTATCAAACTTAATTTTCTATTTAGTTACCTTTTACACCACAACGAAATACTCAATAACTATACATTACACGAAAATTAATAAATACATCAAATGAAAATTAAATAATAGTAAACCGCACATCGAATCGCATCAAACCGTATTGATTCACTTTGATTTGGTTCGGTTCTAAAGTTAATTCAATTTAATTTGATTTCACAGAAATTATAAACCATATTTTATGATTTGATTTGATTTTCCACCAAACCAAACCGCGAACACCCTGCTACTACGTAACTAGAATATTTGGGGTTTAATATTGAAATTGGTGGTGCATTATTTTTTATTAGTGCATGTTAAATGTGTGACTATTTTAGTCTTTTCCTATTTAAGACTTCGAATGGTAATAATTAGAGCTGTCAAAAAAACCCGAACCGGCCCGGCCCGCCCGTAGTTATGGGCGGGCTTAGCTCCGAAAATACCCGCCCATAGAAATTCGGGCTTTTTAAGCCAGGCCCAAAGGCCCGGCGGGCCGCACGGGCTTGGGCTCAGAAAGCCCGATGGGCCGCGGGCTAAGCCCGCCCGTTTATATTATAATTTTAATAATTATTTATATTAGTTTATCGAGACTTTTTTGTGGATCATATTATCAGTTTATCTACGTGGGAGTTCATTTTTGGACCATATATTGGATTTAAATTCTTATATAGTTAGTTATAGTATATAATATAAATGTTGCTACAATTTTAGGTGATTAAAATTAAAGAAAAAATATTTTTCTTATTTAGTATGCGGGCGGGCAGTATGATTTCAGCAGCCCGAAGAGTTTCGGGCTGGCCCGACCCGGCCCGCCAATTAAAAAAGCCCGATGGGCTCGGGCTCGGGCCGCCCGAGCCCGTCAATTTGACAGCTCTAGTAATAATCATAGATTATGTTCCCCAATTTGCACAGAGTTTGTCCGGTTCTGAATTTGTGAGGAAGAAGAAATGTAAGGTGGAAATGGAACCAATTTAAGAAGATTTGTACCATATGCTTCCACACCACATAGTGGCACACACAATCAATGTTTCAAAGTGTACGACCACCTATATTATTCGTACATATATTTTTTTTAATTGGAAATTCAAAAGTTAAGACCACCAACAATTCAATATATAGAGTTAAGATTTGAAAAATAATGTTAAACTCCATATTTTCTAAAAAGTCATGATAATATAATAAGGAAGATTTTATTAAATTTATTACTCCTGATATTACAACATCCCAGCACGGTTTCTCTAGTAGATCTCGCTGTCCGAGAGAGCGAGTCAGTGGCCGAGACTCGCGCTGAGAAAGACTAGGACTCGCGAGTAAGTCTTTCGCGCGCATGAAGACTAAGTTCGGGCAAGCAAACCTCCTCGCGAGACTATGCTTGGGGTGGTCGCGGTCGCCCAGCCCGAATTTTCATTTTCTCTTTCTCTTTTTAATTTTTTTTGTCTTAATTTTCAACTAAAAATGTCACCTTACAATCTCACTTTTTCACATATCTCTTTCACTTCTTCAATCCTCATATAACCTCTCTTAAATATTTTGGAAAAAAAGGATTATGAATTTCTTGGATATTTTGAAAAAAATCAAGATCAATATCTAAGCTCCGGTGATTCATAATCAGGCTTTGCATGTTTTTCAAACCAAAACTCGAGCTCTCCACCTTCCATTTTTTACACTCCTCAATTTCTCGGTCAAAATTATCCCGGTCAATATTTTTCTTTCTAATTTTCTTCATCATTTTCCGGCGGACTCAAAGGAATAAACTTAAATGATTCCTTCGACGAAGCTTCGGAAGACCTTGCTTTCACCCTCCATAAAGTCAATGCCGATCTAAGAGCGCCTACGACGTCCAAGATGATGTCGTCCTTCGCCAAACATGGCTTGACACAAGTCATGACCAAAATGCGAAGTATATTGGTCTTGCATTACCAATGTCTTCAACCGGCAGCACGGCGATTCCTCCAAACACTGCACTTCAAAACAATTGAAATGTCATTAGAGTTGTATTCAAAATACGACCCCAACCGTTTTGAGGCATGATTTGTAATTTAAACGGGAGAAACCCAAAATTAAAACCCTCGACTATGAAAACTTGATGTAGCTCCCAAAGTGACATAGTCCACCAAAATATTTTAATAAATTATGAAAATATTAATGGAAGGTACAAAAATGTGAGCTCTGAGCCTCCTATTATGATCCTTTAATAATTTTATATAGTAACGTGGTGTTTATTTTAAATGATAAATAAATTAATAAAATATAAAATTAAATATTTAAATGATAAGATTATTAAATTAATTTAAATAAAAAATTTATCAATTATGCATCGAAATATATATAAGATTAATTTAAATTAATTTTATCAATATATATTATCATGCAAAATAAACATGAAATAAGAGTAGTTGCATGATTATTTAAGTTAATAAGTGTTTGTTTTGATGGTTAAAAGATGGATTGTTAAATTTTAAATTAATTTAATAATTTTATTTTTAAAATATTTAATTATATATTTTATTAATTAAATTTATCACTTAAAAAGTGACATTAAATAGATTATTTTATATTTTGAATTTATTAGAAAGAATTAAACCCGCTTAGGGTGGAATTGAGTTGGATTATTCAACCCGATATTGAATCGGGTACCAAACCGGCTTTGCAGAGTTCATCCTTCATTTTCAGTAATCGCTAAATTTCTACTCCTAAACCTGCATTTCTCATTCATTCCGGCGGCGTACCTTGTGTATAAGCTCCCAATCTTCTTTTTCTCTTTACAATTTTGATCATATCTATTTAACGCCGCTACCAATGTTAAACAGTCTTAGGAATCCAATTGCATAGATTTAGCTCGCGACTTGCTTGATCTTTGGTATAGTTCTTTATAAATTCCTGGAATCCAAAACTATACGGCTTTAGATTTTGAAATTGCCTCTATTTTTTTCAGAATTGAATCAGTGTGTGCCATGCGTATCGAGATATGCTCCAATTTATGGTGTTACATCTTTCGTGGACAGGTGAATTTTACCTGCTTAAAGTGAATGTATTTCCCCTAGCTGATCCGTCGCATTTCCGTTGATTTTGACTTTGAAAGTTTTCCATTGATCTCATGATTCAAAATTTTTATTGGTTTCCTTTCACAACTGCAAAAAAATACTCACTGCTTCTTCCACTTCCAATGGCTAATTTGATTCAAATATTTTCGCGCAAAAAACTAATTAAGTTCTGTATTTCGCTTCCATTTCCTCCTTCAATTCACACATTATCTCAACCCAAAATCAATGAAAACGCTGGAATCATCTCCATAATCGATTCATTACACAGTGGCGAAAGCTGGAAAACCCTATCACAAAAATTTGGCTCAGTCAAATTCACGAACACTATAGTTGCAAACATTCTGTTGCAGCTCAAGGAACCCACTAATTCAAGAAAGGCCCTCAAATTTTTCCACTGGACGGCAAAAGAAACGAATCTGGAGCACGGGCTTTCGAGTTACTGCTTGATTATCCACATTTTGGTGAGAGGAGGGCTAATCAAGGATGCTAAAGCAATGCTCGACTCCATTTTGGCGATAGATTCTTTCGATGGTAACTCTCATATATTTGATGTTCTTGATTCGTTGATGGAGAGTTACGCGATTGTTGATTCGGTCCCTTTGGTATTTGACTTGTTTGTGCAAACTTGTGCTAAGCTGAGAATCATTGATGGTATTCTTGATGCTTGTGAATTGTTGTTTGATAATGGGTTTGTGTTGAGCGTGATTAGTTTCAATTCTCTGCTGCATGTATTGCAAAAATCTGGGAATGTTGATTTAGTTTGGGGTGTGTACGAGCTCATGATTAAGAGAAGAAAATGCCCTAATGAGTTTACAGTGAGGATCATGATTAGCGCATTATGTAAAGAAGGAAAAATGGATAGATTTCTCACTATTGTAGACAGAATGCATGGGAAGAGGTGTTCTGCTCCTCAATTAATTGTGAATACTTGTTTGGTGTATGAAATGATTGAGAAGGGAAGAATTGAGGATGGTTTGTTTCTTTTGAAGCATATGTTGCAGAAAAGCATGACCTTGGATACGATATCATACTCGCTTGTTGTGTTTGCGAAGGTTAAGATGGGGGATCTGACTGCTGCTAAAGAAATATATGAGGAAATGCTTAAGAGAGGCTTTAGGGAGAATGCTTTTGTCTGTAGTTTGTTTGTTGGGGCATATTGCGATGAGGGAAGGGTTGATGAGGCAATTGGGATTTTCAAGGAGATAGAACAGTTGGGATTTAAGCCTTCGGCTGAGGCATTCAGTCATTTGATCAAAGTATGTTCTTTAGAAGGAAAGTTGGAGGATAGCTTGGAGTTTTGCAAACACATGATGAGGATAGGGCTTCTCCCTAGCTCTTCTGCGGTTAACGTGATGTTTGGGAAGCTTTGTGAGAATGGGGAGACGAGGGCGTCTGATGAGATGCTAACATTGTTGTTGGAGAAAGGGTTTGCTGCCGATGAAGATACATATTCTCATCTCATTTCTGGTTACTGTAGAGAAGATGATAAGGAGGGGCTTGTAAAGCTTTTGGGTGAGATGCAGTATAAGTCGATCTCTCCTAGTAAACATCTTAGTTCAGCAATTATCAGCCTCTGCAAGAGTGGGAGATTCGACGAGGCAGACAAGTATCGGGGTGTAATGGAAGCTCACTCGCTCATTCCTAGTCCTAATGTTTACGAGGTATTAATTGGCCACTAGTACAACGATGAACGATAGTAACTTCACAGTCTACTCCCATGGTGATGAGCCTCAAAGCTGTCATTGTCTACTGCATTGTTGCCTTATAAGCGCTTCCATAAACTCTCAGATTCTTTGGCGGCTCGGGCACGGCTAAAGAGTTGAGAAGAAGGAAGAATATCAAGGAAAAGATTCTAGAGAGAGGAGGGAATACTATAAATTTGGTCGATCTATGCAGAGAGATGCAATTTTTTGTAAATCGAGGGACTCTTGAGGGAGAATTGGGAGAGGTAAGTTTGCGTCTCTCTTATTGTAAAAATAAATGTTTTAACTGCTTAATTTTCCTAAATTATATATCACATAATACAGCATGCTGTTTATAACTCAGTTGTAAAGACTCTAAATTTCTACAAATTTTGTTGCATTGGATTGGAGTAAAATAATGTTCTAAACTGCATTATTTATCTATATATTAGAAAAGTGCAGCATGGGTGTAAACTATGATAAGCGACTGCAATTTGAAGAAACTGGTGACGGACTCACGATCACAAATTCAAAATGTTAAATATTTTTACAATTGCACTAAAAGTATCACAAATGCCATCTGATTTAGAAGCCCAATTCAAGTGGGCCAGAAAAGGAGCTGCAAAGCTGTTTGTTGGGCTAATATATTTAAGTACAGAATAAAGACAATTCTATTAGTACAAAGAAATATGTGGACTATGATTTCGATAGACCCGTAATGAATTTTTTCTCTATATTGTTCTTTAACTTCGAGCTATGCTATGGCTGTGTCATTAATTCCCTATACATATAATTATGATCTTGTCTTGAAAAATTCGAATTCAAAACATTTGCTTTTAACATTAAATTTTTATCGTGATGCCAATACACGACACAAACAATGATACCTCTAGTTCATTTTTAAAATTAATTGATACATTAAATTTAAATTATACGATCACATCATGAATTCAAATTCGAAATTTATTATTCTGCATATTAATCTCATACCACTAATTCAATACACGTGCAAACACTCATACATCTAGTTTTGCAATTAATTAGGAACCTAGTATAAAATGCAAACCTACACCTCCCAGAAAAAACATTAGCTCATGATGTATTATCTTCTTCTAAAATTTATATTCTTATAAATTTATATTTCTAATAATATAGTATATTACATGTACTGAAATATTATAACATCTGATGTCATAAATATATACGCAAGCAATTATTATAAGGAGCTCAAACTGACGTTGCTCATCAGTTTCTTATTTTTAATTTAATTAATTAAAGACACGAAAATACTTAGTTTATAACAAAAATAGTGGAGTTTGATAATAAAATAAAAAAACATAGTAGGAAAAAGGGAAGCACAACAGAAGCAGAAGGAGAAGGAGGGCATCCACTGACCTCCACTTTTGCCTTAATAAGTTAGGCTTTTATGAGAGTAGCATAAAATTGAATGATGGTGTTGGATTTAATGGCTTAAAAGCGCGTGCGCGTTATCATTCTTTTTATGCTCAAAGCGTGCTCACTCCCATCACTCACATTATACTTACCTCCAATCTACACTATCCACTCCTACTTTTTATATATTACTCTATACCTATTGTTTCTCTATTTACAAGGCAAATTTTGCAAATTCAGTTACATGTGTTTTTTCCAACATCAACTCATCCATTTATATATATATATATATATATATATATCCCATAGGAGAAAAATCTTACATCCAAAATAACGAGAGTTTACAGCACTAGTAAGATTCTGACTTACATCTCTCTCTTTGATAATTTGAGTGAAAGGTTCAGAAACAAGCAGAGGAAAAAAAAGTACTTTCCGAAGACTGAATATTATAGTATAAATTATTCCAATTATTTAAAATGAAAGCAAAGGGTACTCATTTAATTTTCATCTACCATTGACTTATGCATGCAATATGAGTATTGAGTAGTCCACCCAAACAAACCCATGAAAATGAGTACCATTTTGTAGCTCCACTTTGGACTGTGGTATAAAACAATTATTTCCTTGCATAGAAATTCTTCAAGTTTTTGTCCCATTTATGTTTTTTTGTAGATGTAACCCATGTCTCACTATAAATTGCAATAAATATAATGCTAATTTTGTCATGTTCCATTTGTAACAAAGAGGTACTATATCTTTAAACATTTTTATTTTGTTTTTAGTGTTTTGGTTTGATATGAAGCAAAAGATTTCACACTCTGTGACTTTGCATTTCTTGTCCAGAAATATTATTGGGATAACATGGGAGGAGGCTATCTTTATAGATTTAGCATTCTAAAAAAGACTCTTAAACACTACCATCAAACATGACCAACACTTTCTAATTCGAACCCGTTGCGCGTAACAATTTCATGTACGGATTATGACTCTTCCTATGTCCATTAAATTACAACTCGATTTGACATGGTACGCATATGAAGAACGTAGCTTGATTTGTTGTGTATTATGTGATGTTTATGTCGTACTTGATTTATTATTTTTAATTTATATGTATTGAATGGAGAAGGTCATAATAATTTCGTGAATTGATCAAAATAATAAAATGGAGGACTAAAATAGGGTTACTGGCCGTTGATTTTCTCTCATCATCCAATTATAAAAAATAAAAAAATAAAAAAACCAAAGCCCTATAGTTTAAATATTGACTTTTGTCAATATATATTTATATAAATGTTGGGATTTGGCAATAAAAAACGATTGAATAGTCCAATTGGATGGGTGAAATCTTTTGCTTCATATCACAAACATGTAATAATTGTGCCATAATCTATGAAAGTCAATAATGGACCTACAAAATTACACACTTTTATAAAATAAAAAAAAAAAATACCCACTTAAAAATAAAAGATAAAAAATATCCACTTTTTACAATAACATGATGAATTTCATCATGTGATCATGTTATTTTTATAATAACATGATGAATTTCATCATGTGATCATGTTATTCAAGTTATTTTAAATTTGAATAACATGAACACATGATCAATTTCATCATGCTATTATAAAAAATGGGGTATTTTTTATCTTTTATTTTTAAATGGGTATTTTTTTTTTACTTATTAAAATAGATATTTTAGCATTTACCCCTATATATATATATGATGGAGTTCAAATAAAAAGGAACATTAAGGTATAAAATAGGAAATGATCTGGGCCTTAGATTTTCATGATCGGACGGTTGAGATCTTGACCGAAAAATGCATTGCTTTTAACTATGAAATGCATTGTGAAAATGTAATTTGAGTTATGCATTGCATTTAACTATGAAATGCATTGTATTTTTTATCAAATAAAAATACTTCTATATATAATCAACGAAAATGCATTTTTGTAACTTGTTTGAGCTTGTCCATAGAAGAGAACATTCTTTCTTTTTTGAATATGATTCCACAATATATTCAATATTTAAAAAAATATATTTTTTCTTAAGTCTCATGCCGACTCACTATTTTCAATCAATGCATTTTTTTTTTAATATTTTTAAAAATCATATCAACTTTATCATAACACATTTTTTTATGGATAAATGGTGTACGTAACGAATGAATACCATGGCATAACTGCATCAATCTAAGAGCTAAATTTTAGTATAAGAAATCAAGAAACAAAAATTATTAATATATCATATAGAAGAAATATATTCTCCATCAATCTCATTATTTATAATTCTGTTTGATTAAAGTGCGAGTGTTTTATTAATTTTTTTGTCATAAATAATTAAATAAAGAGAGTATATATATATATATACTTGTAGTAGCCATCCATCTCTCAAGTTCTCAACAACTCAAACACAAGAAAAAAGAGTATAAAGGTTGGAGGTAAGAGGTGAGGGAAGAGGTTGCAAGAATCATCAATATCAATGGAGTTGGATTTTGATCTTGAAAATCCATTTTCAACTTCCTTCAACAACTACCCTTTACTATTCCAAATAGAGAAGAAGGATCACTCCCCCATTTCCAAATCTTACCTTCAAACAGCAAAATCCAACCCTTCTACTCGCAATCAACTTGTCTCTTTAATCCTATGTTTTTGTCGAAATTTCGATTTCTTCTCATCTTATCTTGCTATTAACTACATGGATCGCTTCCTCTCCGCCACTTCCCTTCCCGTACTTTATCCAAACCTCTTTTCTTTCCTTTTAATTATATATAAAATTAAGAGAAATAATTGATTTTACACTTTACTTGTTTCTTCTAGGAAGAGAAGCAGCCTTGGGTTTTGAGAGCTATTGCTGTTTCCTGCACTTCATTGGCATTGAAGATGAGGAAAATAGACTTCTCTGTTTCTCATTTTCAGGCAAACACATACTACTTTTATTACTATCTTTTACTGGTTATGTCTTCTTATTTCTTTACTTAAAAATTATTTCTTCTTATATATATGTTATGTGAACTTCAGAATGATGGTGGAATGATTCTAGATTCAGTTACAGTAGAAAGAGCAGAGATGTTAATTCTTGGAGCTTTACAATGGAGAATGCGATCTGTAAATCCATTTTGTTTTATCAATTTCTTTATTTCGTTTATCGGAATGGAAAATGGAGTATCGATTCAAGCACTTAAAGATAAAACCATTGATATTATCCTTAGAGCTCAAAATGGTTAGTTTTTTTTTATATTCTTCTTAATTTCAATCTCGTGGTTGTTGTTGTTAATGGTAACTAATTTGTTTATATCTACTGTTTTGTTGTTTTAGATGTGAAGCTACTCGAATTTAAGCCGTCGGTGATTTCCTCCGCCGCGCTTCTCTCCGCCGCTGCCGATCTCTTCCCGTCGGAGCTTTCAAGTTTGAGAAACTCCATCTCATGTTGTGAATATGTGAGTAAGGTAAATAAATTAATTACAAAATTGTTTTTCATTTGTTGGCGTACGTTACTTGTGCAAATAGATCTCCTATTGCTTAATCGTGTGACGTTTTTTTTAGAGACTGACACGTGGCATGATTATTGTTCAAGATGTAGAGTATATATAAATAAAAATTATATATTAAATCTTAAACAATTAATTATGACACGTGTCAGCTTCTTATGTTAATACAACACAAAATGTCACACGATCAGACAATAGAATATCTGAATTGTTAGTTATGAACGTAAACCTAGCTTACTTATAATTATGTTTGTTGTGGATGCATTAATTAGTTGGATGTATTGAAGTGTTACGATATAATAGAAGAAGCATCGGCCCCAACCTCATCATCCAATTCCACTCCATATAATGTGCTTGATTTTCAATGCTCTACTTCTTCCGCCTCACAAAACAAGCCCATCACGAGTGAAACAGACATAAGCTCCAATATCGAAACTCGGGTTCCAAAACGTCGGAGGTTTGGAGGTTTTGGATCGACCGTTTTACGCGAGGTGTAGCTTTGAATATGGGGGGTTGTATTTTTGGAGAAGGCGAGGAGGGGAGATATGAATGAATAAGATTAAGTCGTTGTAAATAGTATGCATACTACGCGGGAGATGCATTGTCCTCATTGTATTATGTATAGTCCTTTTATTCTTAACAACAAGTTGAGCTATTGTTTGGATATTTATTCTTCACTTTTTTGTTTGCATTACATTGGATTGGATTGGATTTTTTAAAATGAATAATTTCAAGCAGTAGTTGTGAATGAACACGTGAATTCATTAAGTAATCCATATTCAACTAAAGCATAATGGCAAATTAATTTCACGTAAACAAGATTTAGGCATAAATGTCTCACTATATGCAATATTTTATTGGCTTTCAAGAATCCGAATACTAGAGTCCAAACTCTCTTTTAATGGGCTTCTAATATGGGCTTCGAATCAGCTTATAGAGAAACACGGTCATATTTTTCATTTTCACTTTTTATTTAAATAAAAACAAGATTTATTTTAGTTTACTAATACTATATCTTATATATATAAGAAGGTAAAATCAAAACTAGTCACTAAAATAGTAACCATTAAATAATTATCCCTCCGTCCCAATAAGGATAATACAAAATTTTTGGGCACGGTTATTATGGAGAGTATAAAATTGTTTAAAGGGTTCAAACTTTTTGAAAAAATAATTTTTACTATTTTTGGAATGTGTCATTCTTAGTTGGACGTCCCAATAAGAAAATTGTGTCACATTTAGTAGGACGGCCGGAGTAGTCATTTTTAAAATTTTGTCTTTAGTATGATTGCTTGACGTAAAACAGATATTAAATTTGTTTTGTCTTTTGTTAAACTCAACTAATGCATTTCATGTTTATTGTTAGTCTCATTTTGAATGAAAAATATATAGTTTGGGATGAACAATACGAATGAGTCATTCGTGTCATTCATATATCCTAGCATGTCTTCTACGACAGTGTATTATCGATATGAACAAAGTTTGTTCATTCCGTTAGTTCAACATTGCAAATTTTTAGATATAATTTTGATCTTTCATTAAGATTATTTTAGTATTTACACTCGAAAAGTGGCTACATTTGTGCTAAAATTAAGTTGGTAATTATTATTAATGTTTTTAAGTTGGTAATTATTATTAATGTTTTTGTTATTTTAAATAGTTATATTATATTCAACACTTTGTACATTCATAAACGTTTTTTATTATCTCGTTTTCTCATTCCAATTTCCAAATCAATATATAAATCAACGACCTTTGTACATAGTTTGTGTTTTGCACATTATATATATTTATACCAAACAAAATTAATGATTTTGCAAAGTGAACTGATCGAAGAATTAAGAAAAGAAATTAACTAGTATTACAGATCTCCAAGGTCAAAAAATTGTCATGCTCGGTAGTCTAAGTCAATAATAATTATGTTATATTTGATAAGATATGATACTCATTTTAAGATAATTACCATGTGGCTATCCAAATTACATGATAATTATTATAAGATAACTATCATATATTAAATATCAAATATAGCCATATGAGAAATTAATTTTGAATGCAAAAGCAAATAATATGTAAAGTTGTTGATTTGTAAATTGTTAAGATATAAAAGCTTATCAAGGCAAGTGAACAACCATGACTATGGAAGACTTTAGATGATTGTGGAAAATTGTGGAAAGTGTGAACTCATCTAGTTAGTTGTTTGTTAGATAGTTATATTCATATAGTTGCTAGAATTTTACCCGATTGTGTAATGCACGACAATTATTATGATTTAATAAAATATAAATTTGATAATTATAATTAAAAAAGAAGATAGTTGTAATTAAAAGATGCTCGAAATAATTGTAATTAACAAATGCTCGAAATTGTAGAAATAAACTTATCAAGAGTACTTAAAGTATATTTCGAGATACACGTATGTGTTTGCATTATTGTCGATTATTTTTTTCACGTGTAAGAATATGACATATACTTCTTCAAAAGGTTTTGGAACTATAGGTGACATAATGTGTCAATGATAGATATTCCTTGATGGTTTTGTGATTTAATCAATAAGATTTTGATGGGTCAATTACACCCATATTTTGTATACAAATTGGGTGAACGCCGAAATAAATACATAAACTAGATTGTGGTTTTCCCCACATATATTAAGTTAGAAGAAAACCATTTGTAACGTTCCAATTTTTTCTCAATTTAAAGTATTATTTTCTTAATTTTAAAAATAACTTCTTAAATTTTTGAATTAATTCTCAAAAAATCATTAGGTCAATATCAGAACCAATAGATTGAATGACTCTTGATCCTGCTATGAACAAACCACATCCAATCAATCATAACATAAAAACATAAAGCCAAATATCGAGAGGGATGATAAGAATAATAGTAAGCGACTTTTGATAAAAGCTAAAAATGAATCTAAATTAAGAATTTAAGAGCAAGAACCATCATGCCCCAAGCGAGTGATTAAGAAAATTTGATGATCAAAGCACAACAAATTAAAAGCACGCAAAATAGAACATAAGAGAAAAGAAAGAAAGGAAAGAAAAGTAGGATGGGCGAGAGAAAACCAAATCAATCCCCATGCCAAATAAATAGTGACAGTGATAATACAACTCGGGAAGGAAATTGTATGTCTTGCTCGAAGTTTTTACCTCCAACGGTTTTTTTTTCTATTTCATTAAACTTGATAGCAGCCTTTAAAACATTAGCATACGTATATTGAGATATTTATGAGAGACAATTAAAATTGATGATATTAATTAAGAACAAAATTTTATAATTGTTGACCTTGCGGTTTCTATCTCATTGTCAAACAATCTAAAATAGATATACTTGCACATAAATTTTGCTAACGATGAAAAACAATAATGCTTTCACAATTATTAACATTAGTAAAACTTTATGATAAAAGATTATTGAAAATGAAATCTGAAAGGTTTTAAACCATTTTACTTCTTGCCAACAAAGATGATTCTCATTTCTCACATCTGAGATAGGATAAAAACGAATTGTTGTAGAAAAAGAAGTGAATAATTTGGATATAAAATATATTATGATTGAGAATTTACAGAGACGCATTCAATTCAATTACAGGTTGTGAAATTATATATATGTATGTATCATTCTTCATTTGCTCATAGTACCAGAAATCACGCGTGTCTTCATACATCCCTTAACGACTCCTTCACAATGGTCCACTGATTTAGCCAGCACACTTTCAGATAGCTCTCTATCTGCAATGCTTCTTGATGATGGAAATTTGGCCTCAAGACAAGGGCTGGATCCATAGTTATGGGAGAGTTTCAATAATCCTTCTAATACATGGATGCCTGGTGCAAAAATTGGCTATAACAAGAAAACCAAAAAGAAGTTATTTCTGTCATCATGGAAAAGCTCCGAGGATCCTGCCCCTGGGTTGTTCACTCTTGAGCTAGATCAAAATAGGAGCCAGTATGTACTAAGGTGGAATAACAGTGAGCAGTATTGGGCTAGTGGAGGTTGGGATGGTGAGATTTTCAGCCTGGTGCCCGAAAAGGGGATGGCTCGCAAGGTTGGCTACAATTTCACCTACGTTGACAATGAAACAAGAGCTATTTCATGTACACGGTCCGTGATCCATCTCTCATACATACGCAAAATATGGATGTGTCGGGACAGGTAAGACAGTTAATGTGGACCGGGACAAGCTGGACCATGTTCTGGTTTCAGCCAAAGCAATGTGAGGTTCATGCTTATTGTGGGGCCTTTGGTGTCTGTAACGGAACCTCATTGCCATTCTGTAGTTGTTTAGAGGGGTTTAAGCATCGGTTTGATAATGAGTGGGGGTCGAATGATTTTTATGGTGGCTGTGTGAGGGAGGATGGGTTGGAATGTGGTAATGATGATAGGAGAGAAGATAAGTTTGTGATGAACTCCCAACTGAGTTTGCCTCAGGACTCTCGACCTTTTAGAGTTGAGAGCAGAGGCGAATGCGAATCAGCCTGCTCAAGGGATTGCTCTTGCACGGCTTATGCATACGATGAAGGTGGATGTTCACTTTGGAACGGAGAACTATTGATTCTGCAATGAGTGAGTGAAGGAAGTAGCAGTGGGAGAACTATCTATATTAGACTTTCTGCTTATTCCTCAGTGTTTCGAGACGAAAAGAGTGACAAGGCTGTTGTGATTGGTGCTACAGTGGGTTGTTTTTTGGTGGTGTTAGCAGTTCTAGCTGCACTGTGGAGGAGGAGTCGGAGGCAAAGTATTGGCACTTATAAAGTGGGGGAGGGTTCTTTGGTGGCCTTTAGATACAAAGCTTTGCAAATTGCAACCAAAAATTTCTCAGATAAGTTGGGGGGAGGAGGGTTTGGATCAGTGTATGGAGGGAAATTATCTGACTCAACCATCGTGGCTGTGAAGAAACTCTAGAGTGTTAACCAAGGAGAGAAGCAGTTCAGGGCGGAAGTCAGCACCATTGGGACAATACAACATGTGAATCTTGTTAGGCTTCTAGGATTCTGTCGTGAATGTAAAAAACAGTTGTTAGTCTATGAATACCTGCAAAGGGGTTCCTTGGATTCGTATCTCTTCAATGCCAAGGAATCTAAGGTTTTGGAGTGGAAAACGAGGTACCAGATTGCGCTGGGAATAGCTAGAGGGCTAGTGTATCTCCATGAGAAGTGCAGGGACTGCATAATTCACTGTGACATAAAGCCAGAAAACATTCTTCTTGATGCTGAGTTCTGTCCTAAGGTGGGAGACTTCGGCTTAGCAAAGCTTGTGGGTCGTGATTGTAGTCGAGTTCTGACAACAATGAGAGGAACTAGAGGTTACCTTGCACCTGAGTGGCTATCAGGAGTTGCCATCACGACCAAGGCAGATGTTTACAGTTACGGAGTGTTGCTGTTTGAACTTGTTTCAGGAAGGCGGAACTCAGAGCACATAATAGATGATAATGGTAATTATTTCCCTTCACTGGCTGTAAGTGTGATAGTAAATGGAGGCGATGTACCTGGTCTTTTAGACCCCTTGAATAGGGATGCTGATGAAGAAGAGGTGTTGAAGTTATGCAAAGTTGCCTGCTGGTGCAGTCAAGATGATGAAAAGACAAGACCTTCAATGAGTCGTGTTGTACAGCTTCTTGAAGGAGTCGTGGATGTGAGCTTGCCTCCAATTCCACTGGGTCTTCAATTCCGATTAGCTGCAAGAGAGGAACACATAGTGTTCTTCACTAATTCCTCCAGCGTTGCAAGCACAGAAGCCTAAAGGTCTTCTCCTTCCAAGACAAAATCATCAACAACAAAATAGTTATGTAAAGATCAAATTATCGAATTATTCGATGTTTTCATAATAGTGTCAATATTTTCCATTATGCTCAAAGAAATACACTGCATAGCTAGAATAAAGAGGTCATGTAATTACAACTGCATAGCTAACAAAAAGAGGTCGTGTAATTACAACCGATTGGTTATTAATTGTTCCTTCTGTGCATCGTTAGTTGAAGAACACTGCCACGATTTACTCTTCTGTATCTGTTAAGTTAGCAACACGGCTCAACCTCCTCAAAAAGCGAACCCTATTTATGCGTATACCAAGAAACTTCTGGTAAATCTTTCTTTTCCTCCCTGCCACAGGGGAAATGTCTACTGGTATAGGATTTATCTCAGCAACTTCAGCACTGCTTAAAATTTCCTCGTTTTCAAGCTTCTGCTGTACCCTCCATTGCGCTTGTGCATCTCCACAAAGGTGATCAAAGTAATAACTAGGATCAGTGTGACATGATGTCGAATGCACAATGCCTTTGATTTTGACAGGACGGAGAAGCTCAACAATTTCTTGTATTTCAGAATAACATGAGTGGGCAGAATAAGGAACTTGAAAAATGCAGTCATGGCATTTTGTTTCACCTCCTGAATTTTCACCCGAACCATGCATCATATTGCAACTGGCGGTACAGTCTTCCTTCTTTTCTTGAGACAAAGAACAGCCAAACATATTTCCATCTTTTGTAGCTTCCCCAGACCATGGCAGCCCGGATGGCATAATCCCTATGGTTGGATGGTGTGTATTCAGGGCTTCAAGAGTTTCAATACTAAAACTGTAACGGGGAACAGCACGAACTCTAGTTAGAGAGGTCTGAGTGGTGAAGTTCTGATGAAATCCAAGTAGATGCATAATCTGTAACCGCTCTGGCCATACCCAAATCTGTAAGAGTAAGAGCTTCACTGTGTCGTACATAAACATTGTGAAAATTTGGAAATATATTGCAACAGACTATAGACAGATACCTTTATATTCAGTGCTTCTGATATATGCAGCAAAAGGTCTTCCTTACCTACAGAGTCTATTGCAATAATAATTTCATGGTCTGGATGAGAGGTAATGATATCAACAACCTATAAATAGTCATAAGCAATGCAACATCTCAACAAAGAGTTCCACAAGGAAATAATCCATCCAAAGAAAATTCTCCAATAAATGCAAGCACGCATAAGATATATCTAACACTGATATACATGCACCTTCTGACTCACTTCTTTTCCTGAATAATTAATGAGTGAACATCTACAGTAAAACTATAAACAAGATGTAGCACTCAATCATCACAAAATGAAACAAGAGAACCACAAATCGTCAGGGCTATCGGCTCCTCATTTGAACTTCTTCTGTGAACAGACCACTTGTCTAATAGGGCAGCATAAATACCATATATAACAGTCAGCTTAAATCTAAAGCACAATGGAGCGAAATAACTACAAAAAACAAGAATCAGACTTCAGAAATAATACAATATGAACCTGCTTGGCAGATACTTCACGAGGAGGAAAGGAGAATTGCGGGTTGCAGTAAGTATTATCCAGATAAAGGGTATCGAGCGTCTCATTCTTGAGAGCATCAAGCAGCATAGTTCTTCCATATTCAGTGCCTTTAGAACTCGTTTCCCATCGAAAATCCCCGGTGTAAAGCGTGCAGCCAAGTTCCCCACGAAACAAGTACATAACAGAACCTATTTAGAAAATTTAAGAGGCTTAAGCTAAATATCTAGCCACATATAAAAGAAATGAAAAATCGGAAGCAAGTAGACGCAGTTACCAGGACAATGCTGAGCATCAATCGCCTTGAAGAGGAAATCGGAGCAGGAGGCCGACGAAGAAGATGTGAGGGAAAGCGAATACCAGGTGCCGATGTCGACGATACGGAGGAGAGAGAGATCGAAGTCCGGGAATTTGCAGGGGAGAAGCTTCGCCGTTAGGCGGGAGCAGTAGAGGGGGCCACACCGCCACGCGTCGTGAAGTCCGGCGGTGTGATCGGCGTGGAGGTGGGTGAGGAAGTACGCCTGGCTGCCGCTACTCCATTTGTCCACCGATATCATCCCGCTCTCCATTGGAGCAGCTTTTCGAGCTCCTTAGGCTGCAGAATTGAGATTTCCGGCGATCGGAGAAATTATGGGAGGCGCGAATAGCCATGCAACATTTTGCGGGAGATTATGCAACTATGATTAGTGAAGATGGTTTTCCACGCTGCTGCTTGTGCTATCAAGTCTATGTTGTATTGTATGTGTAACCACGCCAAATACCTGAATTTTTGGAATCATAACCCAATAGTTTTTATCATGATTTATAGTTTAAAATCGAATTGAATCGTGTAAAGCGGTTTAGATTATCATTACAAATAATTTAAAAAATAAATATTACTCTATACGCTCATGAATACGATTCGAACAATTGTGCAAAAAGTTTTTTAAAAAAATACTAAAATGTAAATTATTGATAAATTCACTAATTTGCAAAAACAAAATGGTATTGAACATGAAATTGGACATTAAATTCAATTCACCAAAAAATCGAAATCTGAAAATGAAACGATGTACTCTTTTTTTTCTTATTTAATAACTATATGAACATTACATTATAAATTGATATATATTATTCTTAATAATAGATATTATATTCTTCTTTAAGTCATAAGGAAGAATATGTACTCGAGTTTATTGATTACTCTGTGTTAATTAATCTCAACACCTATAATCCAAGCTAAATTTTGACTAATGGAAAGGACCATATTCATCGTTATAATGGACACTTGTATATATGGCAAATCAGGTCATTTAGTTTCGATGATAAAGGCGGCGACTAATCCCTTTTTTCCTAATCTGTACACCAACATTACAATTGTGTGAATTGATCATCTATTTGGGTGAAATGAAATTTAATGTGTAATTTTATAAAAATTAACAGTGCATGTTGAGTATCAGAATTTGTTGAAAATTAAGATATTTTAACAGCAATTTACATTTTAATATTCTTTTAGTTAGCACATTTTGTCACCATGGCAATTCAGAATTTGTTGAAAATTAATACTCCATATTTTAACAGCAATTTAAATTTTAATATTCTTTTAGTTTACACATTTTGTCACCATGGCAATCACATATTTGTTGAAATCAATTCTATCGTGGATATTCAGAAAAAAAATAGTACTAGTTTCTTCAACAATGTAAAAGTAAAAGCTCTTTTATAAAATTAAGAACCAAAGTCATACCAAAGTAACTTTTAGGAAAGAACAAGGGGCTTTACCTCTACATATTGAGTCCATTTCCTTTAGAAAGCAGGAGAAGAAACGCATCTCCTTGACTACATATATCGAACAACTCATATTCGAGATCGAGAATGAGGTCGGTATTCATGATTAAAGTCCGGGTCTTAGCTTTTTGGTTTATTACTTAGCTTTTTGTTTTGGTCCATTTCGTCCGGTGGATAAGACATCGTCTTTTCATGCTGAAGACAACAACAACCGGCTTTCACTAATTGCTGACCATGTTCTATATATGCTATTATGGCACTCTTCGATAATCCGTTCACTTTTGCCACCTAAAGTTTAAGAAACTTAGAATCCACACATAAAAGGACACACACTGCATCAATTAAAATAACATTATTTCAAACGGGACAATTAAAAAACACAAATAAATTAGAGTTTAAAGCACTCCAAGATTTCCCTCACTCCTGCTTCTAGGATCAGAGAAGTCACTCCTCAAGATCTGCCCCTTGCTGCTATAGCCGAGCTGCTGCGCCCCAGCAGACACCGTCTTCTTCATTCCACTCGGAGGTAGGCCCGGCCCTGAAAAGCACGAATCACAATACCTTAAAAAAATATATCAAGCTTATTGGAAAGCAGAGTATAAAAAAAAGCAGTTACACTACATAACAATGCACGATTCTTAAAATGCAATTATAGCTGAGATCAAGCACACGAAGTCGTGTAAGATCCCGCAATCCTTCAATTGTGGAGATACTGTTTTTCGAGAGATTCAGAACATGGAATCCTCAAGGAAGAGCACCAACAGATTGTATGATTTTTTTTTTTAATTATTGTATTTTGGATTTAATAAATAACTGTAAAATTATTATTTAAACATAAATATACTTATTAATATTAAATATAAGTATATAGTATCAAGTTTAGGAATAATATTATTAATAAAGCTCAAACATTTAAATGAATTAAGTAACTAGGCCTAGTTATTAATTAAGGGTAATTCTATTCATAGCCTCCGTTTTAGTTTCGGTACCCCCTATTTTAAAAACAACATAAAAATCTTAACTAATTTACTAATATGCCCTAATAATTTCGAATTGAGAATCTAAATAATTTAATCTTACGATCAAAAATAAACACCCTCAAACTTAACAAAAGATAATGCTAAAACACGAAACATATAGCCCCTATTTTAGCATATTTTTTGGCAAATTCTTCAACAATTTGATAGTTTCCTCAACAAATAAACACCTTTAAACTGACCTCTCCTTCATAGGTAAGAACCAAAGACGATGTTACTGCAATTCTTTGAAATTGGGAAAAAGTAATTATTTGAAATCAAGTTATTTTATTTACAACTTTAAACTACAACGGGACAATATCATAGAGGTTGTTTATGTAAATCATGAATAGGCTTGTTAATAGGTGAGTTTTATCATCGAAATTGTTAAAATAATGACAGTTATGGAATTGGAAGCCGTTAAATATCCACGTGTATTTTCGTATCCGGTCACCTAGGAGTCTAACAGAAATCTGAACAAATTCTTAATTTCTTACGCTGTTTCATAACCTAGGTCCCTATTCTTCAATCTCAGCCTCTCAAAACTCTCTCCCTCCAGAGTTAGGTGTTTAATTGATATTGGATATGCCGTGGCTTTGTTTTCTTTCCTCCACCGTTAGGTTTGTAGTCTCTTTGATTTTTGCACACTGAGTGAAATAATCCCGCCAGTGTTTGTTTTGCTCCACGTCGACGATATTCTTCAATCTCTTTGAAGTTCTTGTTTGATTTATACTTTGTAGGCACACTTCTTCAAATATCGATTTCCTCGTTGCCTCAACTTCCTCTGTTCCGAGCATTTTTCTCCAAAGTATTAAACCTGAACATTTCAGTGCTACAATCGGTGTGGGTTCCGCTCAGTACTCATCGTTGGCGACAGAAAGATCACTGGTAAGTCTTTCTCCACAATGGGGAAGTGAAAAGTTTGTGTGTGGGGTTTAGCTGGTGTGTTATGCTCATTTTTTATGAAATTTGCATCTAATTTTAATCATGTTTATACCTACGGCTAAGTACCCGGTGATTGATGATTTGGAAACACTGGCGGAGCCACGTTCGGGCTAGGGGGGGCTCCCCACCCCCAATTTTTTTTTTTTTTTTAGTTCTTAAATTTTTTATATAATTTTTTAGTTTAATTTTTTATATACTTTTGAGTTCTTAAATTTATCATTCACTTCCACATAGACGTAAATTTGAGGAATCGTATGCAAGATGAGTGGATGAATTCTAGTTTGGTTGTGTACATTGAGAAGGATATCTTCTCAACTATTGATAACGACAACTATTGATAACGAGAAAATCTTGCAATATTTTCAGTCGATGCGTGAACGTCGAAATCATTTGTCGTTGCTCGATCAAACAAACACAACTAGCTCCCCAAGTATCTATTCTTAGGTCATTTGTAATGGTATTCAAACAGTTTTAATGTATGGCATATTCAACTCAACGTTTAGTTAGAAATTAAGATTTTATTTTCTATTGTCTCGACTCACACACCCACAAATGTCAATATTGGCCAGAAAACATGGGCCCAAATTCGGCTCGGGGGCGGTACCTCCGAACCCCCGTCTAACTCAGCCCCCCCTTATAACAATTCTTGGCTCCGCCCCTGTTTGGAAACACTATCTTTGGTTGAGAGAATGGTTTTTGGATATTCAAGATTTGTGATATAATTTAGCTGTGCATTTGAATAGGGAGGTCTAGACTATTAGTTAAATTTAGCTAATTTGTTGAATGAGCGTGTTGTGGTGTTGAATTCGGTGCTTGTGTTATTTATTCGTGCAAAACAGATTCCATATCCAGCGGGCCGGGTCGGGTCCGGACCGAACGTGAGCGGGTTTGGTATGAAAAAAAAATTGAAATAAAAAAACAAATTAGAACCCGAACCGTCTCATGCGGGTCGAGTTAGATTCGGACCGAACATGACCGAATTTGGACGGGTTTGGAATTGGAACTAGAACCATAACTTTAAAGTGAGCGTTGCAGCAAACGTTTCTCTTCGAAAAGAGAATCTCATCTCTGCCGGCATCGAGGATGGCACCGGTTTACAAATCGAGAGAGAGAATATAAGAGAAAAAGATACTAATTGTGCGCAGGAAGAAGAAGCACTGAACGGAGAATAAATCTTATGAATGTTTATTTGATCTGGGGCTATATTTTTTGATGGAGCTGGTGATCTCCCGTGGCTTTAAGGATAATTTAGGACATAAAAATAATAACTTCATTTAGTTTGAAGATGGAGGGTATGAAAAGTAAAATGAGGGCTATGTATAAAATTACCCATTAATTAACACAAAGCCCATCTAGTTAAATTTAAAATAAAGTTCAAATGGCCCATAATCTAACCCTTCATCCCCGAAGTGACGCATAAATGTTCTCCCCTCAATTTTCATTTTATGTTTCTCTCTCTCCCCTCTACTGCACTCAGTTTCTTTTCTTTCCTTTACTTTTTCACAACTATTTCACCATCTTGTTCAGCCACTGCTCGCAACCGCTCCCTCTATTCTCATTTTCTCTTCGCCGGGCAGTAGATTTAAGGCCATAAAAAATTCTACATTTTCTACTGTTTCAACAAGAGCCACACCCAGTCTAAATCTTCTCATTCCATCAGTTCAGTTCAGGTAACAATTTCTATTCTACAACTCGATCTATAATTTCTTCTATTTGTCAAAGTTTGTTGATTATAAACTCAGAAAATTTCTGTAAATATTTTTCGTAAATTTTATTTTTAAAGCTATTTGAGAAAGATAGAACATTTGAAGACAGTTATAACAAAATAAAATGAAATGAAACTTAGAATAAACACACTGAAATCTTGATATTAGAAGTTTTTGCTTGGAAAGTGAGATCAATGGTGCTCTTGGACTAAGAAAAATATATCTTGCACTTAGCACTGAAAACTCGGGAGCATAAGTGATGTATAGATGATTTATGGTATTTGATTTAGTATATAATGGATATGTGAAATACATACTAATGGTTGAGGTCCTTGAGGAGATATAAGCATGGAGTATTCCCATCATCCGGTAACCACAGGATGAATCAATGATTAGTCTATTAGTAGTACTCATTTTTCTAATATGATATGTTAAACAGGTAAGTGTAAGTGATGCCCGGGTATCATGAACGTAGAAGCGTTTCCATTTTTTCAAATAAACAATTTGCACATCTATTGATTTTGGGTGCTAAGATCCAAAGTCGAGAGAGAAACAATCTATATCGTACGCTAAGGTCCCCAAACAATCACTTAGTGGAAAAGAAAGTGATCGAGCGTAGGATGCAAGATTCGGGAAAAATGAAAGATCTAGCTAAAGGCTAGATATTTTTCTCACCAGTAAAGATCATGAAAAAGTCGTGAACAATTGAAAATTTTGCCAAATCCGGAAAAATCTTTAAGAATATAGTGATGTGAATGTCTACTTGAAATTTTATATATAAATGTATTATTGTTATTAAAAAATATTTCTATTTTATCTATTTATTTATTAGCTGCTATGTTTCCTCCATTATTTACCTTGTTGGAAAATACTTGTATGATTACTTCACAAAATATTTAGAGCCTCTATAAATAAATCTATCTAGTATCTATATATATATATATATATATACACACGCATGACTACTATATTTTCTTTTATATGTGTACACTAAAATAAATTTTCAACTAAATTCCTAAAAATTAAAATTTACATAATTAATTTTTAATGAAGTAAAATAATTTAATCAATAGAAAGTGCTTATTAAGACTCAAAAATTTGATTTAAAAATTTATCTACCGACTAGAATGCTCTGTCGTGCAAGTAGAATTTTTTCATTTATCAATTCAGGTGAACTTATGATCACAGGGACGAATTCAATTATCATTTAATTTTAGGTTTAACATATATAGACTAATATCCGCACACAAATTAAGATTTTTTTAAGGCTTAAAGCACGAAAAAAACAAAATTATATCATCATTCTCATTAACAATAATTCATTTACTTTTTAAACAATAATTAAAACATACTTAATAATTACATATTCCGTATGAAGCAATAAACACTTTATATTTTACATCGCTCGAGGTTGAATCCACTCATGCCTTTATAACCCACATAAAAAACCAAATACCTGGTTGATAGTATATGTACATCATTTATTACATAAGCTAAGATTCTGCTCGTGAGCGTAATGGTATAAGCCTGCCTGACTGTGAGACCGACTGGTCGAACAGTAGTCAGGGCTAAGCCCCTAATCACAACCAAGCGGTTCAATGTTTTCATGCTTCACAGCAACCCAGACTAGGAAGCTTTAAGGCCATATCATATGGGTTGGAAAACTCCGATAAATAAAACCAAACCGGGAAGGCTTGAATGGATGGTTTCCAAGGCCAGGGCTCGCTCCTGCACAATTGACCTGCTTCGTACCAGCTAGTATCTGACTTATTTAATGCACTCAGCCACAACACTAAATGTGGTTATAAATGATCTGACACAAAGATTAAGAAAATAAAATATTGTTTTTGAAAAAAATAAGAGTGATATTATTTTAAAGGTAAACTTTTTTCTTTTTGATAAAATGATCACTTTTAATGGAACGAACTAATAAAAAAAATGTGGTCAATTTTAGCTTAGCAGGTACTTACGAAGTAGAGTATTATCTATGAATGAAACATAATTTAAGAATCTTTAGTTGTTTCGAAAGAAATTAAGTTAATAATGTAGTTGGATTGTGTGTATAAGTGTATTAGCATCAGTAGGTGTAGTTGAGAGTTTAGTTAATTTAAACCTTCGATTAATTTAATAACCAAAAATTAAGCTGGATTAGCAGATCCACGATTGGGCCCATATGAAAAGTAAGCCCACCAAAAGAGCCCCTTAGAATAAGATATTCTTATAGTTGCATAAAAATAAGCTTCAAATCTTTTCCGGTAACCGAGAAATCGAGAAGAAATGTCGATTCGATCGCTGAGGAGAACGATGCTGAGCGCTTTGCTTTGACCCATCTGCAATCGTCTTCTTCCATCCCAGCATCCAAAACTTCGTCCTTGTTTTTTCACTCCAACTGGTCAGCCGAACCCTGACTTATTCCACTTATTCGCGCCCAAGTTTCTCGTGCAAAGCATCTTTTGCCGCCGTCTCTCCTCTCTCATCGAGGAGGAGCCTCATGGACCCGCTGAGATTAATTTATGGTGAGCATTAAATATTGTGATATGTTGCTGTTTATTAGGAAAATGGATTGATTATGACGTAGAGTTTCTACCTTCCTTTGTGCTTTCCTTTTCATTTCATAAGAACTAGTTCGTTTGATTAGACGAGGAGATAAGAGTTAAGTAAATGAGTTAGTGGGAATCTTTTGATATAGAATAGGCGAACAAAATTGGGTTTCGGAAATCTTGCTTTTTAGATCAATAGATTGAAGAGATGGATGTTTGTTTTCATTAAAAGTCACTGAGATTATATATTAGTTTTGGACTGATTGATTTGGATTGTGCATTGGTATATTGTTCAACTCTTTGATGCCGGAGGATGAGTATTACAAGTTGGCTAATTTCACCATCCACGATCTACTTGAAAAACTCCAGGTATACATTTCTCACGAAATATGGAACCATGTTACTGATACTTTTACTAGTAAAATCACATCTTATTTTACACTAAAAAAGAAAATAAATACTTTTACTCGTAGAATCACATCTTATCTTACACTAAAAAAGAAAATAAAAATCATATTTTATTTTTAACTCCTGCTTCTTCTATTAGAATGTACTTTGCGCATTATCGCTATGTTTTGCAAATTCATGTTCTTGCTTACATATATGTTGTATTTTAGTTTCTTGTGGTTGTACCCTCACCTTAGTTAACTGCATAAAGGATAAAGAGTGTAAATTACTTTATTTTAAATACACTGAACAAAAATTCACAACTGCAAAAATTACTCACTGCTCTGCTTCTTCCACTTCCAATGGCTAATATGATTCGAATATTTTTGCGCAGAAAACTAATTAAGTTCTGTATTTCGCTTCCATTCCCTCCTTCAATTGAATCAATTCACACATTATCTCAACACAGAATCAATGAAAACGATGGAATCATCTCCATAATCGATTCATTACACAGTGGCGAAAGCTGGAAAACCCTATCACAAAAATTTGGCTCAGTCAAATTCACGAACACTATAGTTGCAAACATTCTGTTGCAGCTCAAGGAACCCACTAATTCAAGAAAGGCCCTCAAATTTTTCCACTGGACGGCTAAAGAAACGAATCTGGAGCACGGGCTTTCGAGTTACTGCTTGATTATCCACATTTTGGTGAGAGGAGGGCTAATCAAGGATGCTAAAGCAATGCTCGACTCCGTTTTGGCGAAAGATTCTTTCGATGGTAACTCTCCTATATTTGATGTTCTTGATTCGTTGATGGAGAGTTACGCGATTGTTGATTCGGTCCCTTTGGTATTTGACTTGTTTGTGCAAACTTGTGCTAAGCTGAGAATCATTGATGGTATTCTTGATGCTTGTGAATTGTTGTTTGATAATGGGTTTTTGTTGAGCGTGATTAGTTTCAATTCTCTGCTGCATGTATTGCAAAAATCTGGGAATGTTGATTTAGTTTGGGGTGTGTATGAGCTCATGATTAAGAGAAGAAAATGCCCTAATGAGTTTACAGTGAGGATCATGATTAGAGCATTATGTAAAGAAGGAAAAATGGATAGATTTCTCACTATTGTAGACAGAATGTATGGGAAGAGGTGTTCTGCTCCTCAATTAATTGTGAATACTTGTTTGGTGTATGAAATGATTGAGAAGGGAAGAATTGAGGATGGTTTGTTTCTTTTGAAGCATATGTTGCAGAAAAGCATGATCTTGGATACAATATCATACTCGCTTGTTGTGTTTGCGAAGGTTAAGATGGGGGATCTGACTGCTGCTAAAGAAATATATGAGGAAATGCTTAAGAGAGGCTTTAGGGAGAATGCTTTTGTCTGTAGTTTGTTTGTTGGGGCATATTGCGATGAGGGAAGGGTTGATGAGGCAATTGGGATTTTCAAGGAGATAGAACAGTTGGGATTTAAGCCTTCGGCTGAGGCATTCAGTCATTTGATCAAAGTATGTTCTTTAGAAGGAAAGTTGGAGGATAGCTTGGAGTTTTGCAAACACATGATGAGGATAGGGCTTCTCCCTAGCTCTTCAGCGGTTAACGTGATGTTTGGGAAGCTTTGTGAGAATGGGGAGACGAGGGCCGCTGATGAGATGCTGACATTGTTGTTGGAGAAAGGGTTTGCTGCCGATGAAGATGCATATTCTCATCTCGTTTCTGGTTTCTGTAGAGCTGATGATAAGGAGGGGCTTGTAAAGCTTTTGGGTGAGATGCAGTATAAGTCGATATCTCCTAGTGAACATCTTAGTTCAGCAATTATCAGACTCTGCAGAGAAGTATCTGGGTGTAATGGAAACTCACTCGCTCATCTCCAGTGAGGTATTTATCTCTTGATGAGACATGATTTGTGTTTTTAAAATGCTATCTTAATGTTTGGTCTTGGTTCCCAAGAAGATGCTACTTAGGCTAGAATTTTTGTTCTGAATCTTGTCTTATAGTCAAACATGCATACTCATGTGGTGAGAAGTGTGACTGTAATGGTCTATAATACATGGACTGAAACTCAACACCATGTACTGTGCTAAAGAGTAAAGAAGTATTGTGCATCTTCAATTTCTTCGTTCATAGCTAAAACCAAGTTTCATTTGAATGGGGTTAATTCTTATGTCCCATGGGTTCGGGCAATCACAAAATTAATTCCCATGTCCCCCATAAGAGTGCCAACTTTAGTAAAAAGGTTTACATTGAGTGTGTATTTTATTCGATTAAGGTTGTTCCTGTTCTGTTTAATGGCTAGTTGAGCTTATTCCTGTGCCTTTCTAATCTTGATAAATTAACCGTTAGTGCAATTTTTTCTTCCTACATGGCCCACTCAATCATCCAATAAACTAACCAAATATGGCTACTATTATTTTACAATTAACCCATAAATTAAGCAATTTGTTTTAAGACCAGTGAATTATGCAATCTAGTGGTAAATGACAACTTGTTTATAGAATGTGGTAGATGATACTCATGTAACCTTAATGTTAGTATATTGTAATTTTTCGATCTCTCTGCATTTTCTTAAATTTCTCACTCTATTATTCTCCAATTTTGTTATTTTATATGCTTTAATTATCACTAACTTACTAATTAAGGACTGCATAAATATTTAAAAAATTACACTATTTATTTTCACATGTATTCGCCAATGTGTGTAATTTCTCATTTGTACCCCAATTTTAGTTTATGTTTTGTTGGTTATTGCATCAATTAATATTGGCGGATCTTGCAATGTTATCTATATCTATATAAAACATGAAGCATTTCATTTAAAATCAATTTGAGTGACGATTTTGTAATTATTTTCAAATTTAAGGATAATAATGATTTAACAAATTAATCAGTTATTAAATTCAATTTGTAGATATAAAAAACGAAATTAAAAGAAAATGTAATGTATTACATCACATTTACAAATAATTTATTAAATTTTTATAATCAAATATTAAATTAATTATCCAGACTACATAGTTTTCTCAAGTATTATTATTTTGACTATTTTTTAAAATTTCATACTTTAATACAAAATTAATCTATATATATAACAAAAATCATTAATTTCAATTTCATCTTCAAAGACAAATTTGTATATAATTTCAACTTCAAAGACAAAAATCATATAAATATTTATATATTAAATAAAATAATTTTTAAAGTTTAAAAAAATACTCCAACTACTTATATTTTCTTTCTTCTATAACAATTTTTCTCCTTTCGTTCATAAAAATATTTGTAATATGCATCTTAAATTAAAAATATCGACAAAAACTTTAATTTGATATAAAATATATTTAATATACATAAGTTATAATAAGTCAATAAATTGAAAATAATTATATATATACATATTTCATATATATAATTTGTATATATAAAATGTCTCTAAATGGATTGCTTAAAATTATATTTATATTTATATTTTTTCTACTTTTGATATTGAGGATTTTGTTATTGTTTATATTTTTATATAAATATTTTTATATAACTTTCATATATCATAACTCTATTAAAAATTATATATTATTTACTTTTAATGATATATCTATTTTAAAAATACATGATATATGAATTAAATTAAAATTGCATTCAATTTCAAATCAATTTGAGTGACAATTTCGTAATTATTTTCAAATTTGAGAATAATCATGATTCAACATATTAACCAGTTATTAAATTCAATTTGTAGATATAAAAATGAAATTAAAAGAAAATGTAATGTATTACATCACATTTACAAATAATTTATTAAATTTTTATAATCAAATATTAAATTAATTATTCATACTACATATTTTTCTCAAGTATTATTATTTTGACTATTTTTTAAAATTTCATACTTTAATACAAAATTAATCTATATATATATCTAACAAAAATCATTAATTTCAATTTCATCTTCAAAGAAAAATTTGTATATAATGTCAACTTTACAAAAATCATATAAATATTTAATATATTAAATAAAATAATTTTTAAAGTTTTAAAAAATAACTATTATATTTTCTATCTCTATAAACATTTCCCCTCCTAAAATTATTTTATTTTTTTCGTAAAAATATTTGTAATATTCATCTTAAATTAAAGATCTCGACAAAAATTTTAATTTGATATAAAATATATAAAAAAAATATATTTAATATACACAAGTTATAATAAGTCAATAAATTGAAAATAATTATATATATACATATTTCATACATATAATTTGTATATATAAAATGTTTCTAAATGGATTATGTAAAATTATATTTATATTTATATTTTTTTTGTACTTTTAATATTGAAAATTTTGTTATTATTTATATTTTTATATAAATATTAATTATGGAAAATTTAATTTAATTTATAGATCATATATTATTAAGATAGATATATCATTAAAATTAAATAATATATAATTGTTAATAGAATTATCATATATGAAAGTTATATAAGAATATTTTAGATGTTGTGATAATTAATTTTTAAAATTTTATTTAAGATTAATATGATTTATATATCAAAACAAGTTTTCAAACAATGACTATTATAAGAATTTATACTAAAATCATAAATCAATTTCAATTATAATTTTGTAGTTGAATTCAAATTAATAATTTGTTATGTAAAAGTAAGTCAAATATTAGAATTTCATAACAAAATATAACTACAAATAATAATAACTTCAACTATATGTATTATGATTTTTATAATTCAATTTAGTTTAAACAGTTATATAATTTTATTTTTGTATTGTATTATTATTATTATTATAATTATAAAAAACTATTGGTATTTACTGAATGTCTATATATTTACATATTTATTTATATATGTGAGATCAACTATATATAGATGTTAATTAAGAATATACTCAAATTACAGAAATCGTAATACACTCATAAATACGAACATGTGATCAATTTTATTATATCAAATCAATTATTATTGTTTAAACCAATTAAAATTTGTAAAATTACATAAGTAGGGGTGTTCACGATTAAAATTTAAACCCTAACCGTTCCAAAAAATTAAAATCAAAATCATACCGTTGTTATGACGGTTCACGGTTTGGAACCGAACCATGTAGAACGGTTACAATTATGATTCAGAATCGTTTAAAAAGTTAAGAATTATTGCATGTAAATACACAAACTAATCATCATTTCTGGTATTGCACATGAACTTTAAAAGCTGACTCACAATACACTAATTACTATTTTTTCGCAATTGAATACATCGAGTTATATTTTAGTCAAAATCATGCATACGAAGACCCGATTACACCCTGGGGGTAGGTACATAGAAAGGTGTTATTTTATTATTAACATATTTATAAATTTCAATGTGTTATTATGAATAAATTAAAAATGACCCTTTATAAAATAAGAAATAAATCGAATCAAGTAAAATAAATCGAAGTTATTGTTGAAATAAGTTGAATTAAGTAAAAAAAAAGAAAAAATCAAAGTTACTGTTTTGGATCATTAATCACGGTTGTAAAATTTTAAAACTGTAACCGAATTGTTCTCTATACAGTCTCGATTTAAAATAGAACTATCAATTATGATTACAGTTATAAAACTAACGATTAGGATCTGTTTACGACATTTCTGATTTATTTAAATATATCTTTATTTAAATTATTGATAGATAAATTATTCTCGTGCATCGCACGGTTGCACAAACTAGTTATTTTAAAGAGGTAATTAATCATAAACTAATATTTTTTTAAAAATTAAGAGAGGTGTTTCTCTCCTTCCTTTTCATTTTATAAAAATTATTTCATCTGAAATGTATTTAAATAAATAAATGTAATGTATTTAAATAAATAAATAAAAAGGTTAAAATCACTCTTTTTTTTGCCATTCTTGGGGAAAATATAATGAATTCAAATGCTCCTAAAAATATCTTGAAAGTTGTTGAGATGTCTTCAATTTAGCACACATTTCGAACCCCCATTCCCCTACGAAATCAACTAAAGCCAATTTCCACCACAAGAAGAGTGGTCCTATTTTTTTCAATTTTATTATTTACTTATTCTATCATAGTAATAAATATGTTTGATTACACTCAATGAGATAGATTAGTATTAATTACTATTAATGGCTGTAAGTACGAAAACTGCCCATATGTAATGTGGGGCCAGGCCTGGCCACTTTTAAATTTTCAACCACCCCTTTTATTTTATGTTAGAAATTACTCCCTCCGTCCACAAAAAATGTTCCTAGTTTGACCCGGTGCGGGTTTTTATGTAGTGCTTTTGATTTTAATGATGATATGTAGTGAGTGGAGTTTGGGTCCCACTTAATATAGTGTTTTAAATTGTGTTGTGTGTAGTTAGTGGATGTTGGGTCCCACTTAATGTATTATATTAAATTGAGTTGTGTGTAGAGAGGTGGTGGGTCCACTTTCCATAAATGGAAAGTTGAATTAGGAAGTTTTTTTGTGGACGGACTAAAATGGCAAATTAGGAAGCTTTTTCGTGGACGGAGGGAGTATTTGGTATGTTATGTGGTAAATTTTCATGATAGTGAGATTAATGTTAAATAAATAGGTATGAAGATTTCACCTACTAAAAATAAAAAGAAATGAATTACTCTCTCCATCTCAATACGTATGGTATAAAATTTTTGGGCACGATTATTAAGAAGAGTGTATAAAATAGTCTAAGAGTGATAAAGGTAGTAGGATCCACACCTTTTTAAAGGAATAACTTTTACTATTTTAGAAATGTACCAAGCTTAATGGGACGTTCAAATAAGAGAATTGTGTCAAGTTTAGTGGGACGGAGCGAGTGGACGAAAATAAGTGGAATCTCCATCCATGTTACATCAGATGATTATAATTTGAATGAACAATTTACACCAGTTAGAAAAATAAATAACTAGTTTATGGACTAAGATAGTAATTATAAATAATAAAAGCTGAAATTACATTTATAAAATAATCACAAGGTTACAAATTTTAAAGAATGAGTATAAAATAAAAACATATTATCAAAGAAAACCATACAAAATAAGAATGAACAAAATTTAACAATTTAAAGTGTTTGAATATATTGATTTTCTCGCTCTTAACTCTATGTTATAAATTACTGTTAGATATAAAGTTGAGCAGATTTTTTTAATTCCTCTGACTAATTAATTAATTACTTTTGTTTATTTTATATAACATTCATTTAGAGAACGGAAAACGAACAAAATCAAAGTGTAAACTTTTTGAATCAGTTTGATTTTATCATTATTTTTAATTCGATTAAATTTAAATAAGTTATTACTATAATTTAATTCTTATCCAACTATTGTTTACTCTCAATAAAACGAGTAAAAACAAATACCACCACATATGAACCCCTGAATTATTGGCCACATGATTCTTATATAATTCTATTTATTATCTGACCAATAGATAATCCAAGTACATACACATTAAAACAAATGTAATTTATTATTGGAGAGAGTGATTAATGGTCATAATTAAGTCGTACCATACGCCTCTTAAATAAAAATATTAAATGTGTATGTAAGCCGACATTTAAATCCTACAGCTAGACTTACTATCACTACATCCAATTGTATTAATAATTAAAAAGAAAAAGTCGATTCTTCAACAGTTGCAGCAAAAGTTTAATCCACTACAAGTGATTGCCGGCCATAAATTTCTGTTTAAATTATTATACGGTTGAGATAAGAGCTTTTGTTAGTCAAATTAAATTAATCAAAACAAGAAGATATTTTGCAAAGAAAACACTAAACAAAACACCAAATATCTTCTAGGATGTGACATATAATGTAAATAATTAAGGATAGTTAAAAATCGACCAACAAGAGTGGAAAAATAGGGTACACTCGTCTGAAGAAGCATAGGTCATCAGAATATGTGATTTCTATTCAAAGCAACAATTTGTGGCTGCAGTCTATTTCTGAATATAAATATTAGTACTACATTTTTAAGAATATTATATTTATGCCATTATGATTTATGAAAAGCATTATATATGCCCTTAGTTGCGTGAGATGTTCTTCTTTTCTTCTTAATTGAATGTTCTAGAAATTCGATATAGCATGATGAAACTGATGTGATATTTTCTCATTTGACCCCCCAACTTTAACTAAATATGTTTTTTCCCCCTCAACGTGATGTAATGCAATATGCAAAGTAGTGTAGTAGTATCACTTTAAAAATGTAACTGGTTGAAAGTATAAAGCACGCAAAGAATATTAAAAGTAGAATAATATTATCTCATATTTCAATGACTTTATTATGCTCACTGTTTTTAAATTAATTTTCCCTATTTCTAATTCCCAAAGACTTAGTAATCATGATTCATGATTCATGATTCACGTTACTTTAAATTTCTTATTTAATTACAACAAATCTTATTTTCTGATTCATCTTTCCTAGTTGCATATAATTCAGGCTTGCAAGTTGTGAAGTATATAGTGTTACTTAGCAGCTAGCATTTATCAAAATTCTTTCCATATGGATATGTACAAAGGGTTAATGAGTAAAATTATTCACTTTATAAAATATAGAAAAAATATTCATTTAAAAATACAAAATAGTCACGTTACACAATAACACAAAAAATTTCATTATGTATTCACATAAATATGTATTTTTATATTTTACTTTAAAATAAATATTGTTATTTATTAATATGAATAGTTTTACTTTTTACCCCTAGGCTATGTTATATTTGATCGATAAATTTATCTCTTGAATACGTGAGATAAATATATAATTAGTCTTTAAAATCCTTCATTTTTATCCCTCCTTTCTATCTAAATTATAATTCATCATTATTTTTTTCATTCATCTCACTTTAAGGAATTTGGATTGATAATATTATCTCTTCTTATAATTGAATAAAAGAGAAAAATAATAATAAATTTATACTTTATATAGAAAGAAGGGATAAAAAAAAAGTAATTTAAAGACTATTAATTATACTTTTATCATATATTTTCAAATGATAAATTTATCCACGACACAACCCTAAAAACAAATAAAAGTTACTTATATTTTTTAGCACGCAAGCCTAAGTGGCACTAATATTGCAAATCCTTGGGTAAAATAATTTGATCTTTTCGTACTTGTGATGTTTTTCTATTCATCAAATAAAAGTATACTCTCTCCGTCTAGACAGTTCACAAAGTAACTTTTCATATTTTCTTATCGATGCGTTCAAGAAATAGATTTCTACTTGAAACCCTTACTCCATTCACTACTCAACACATCATCAATAAAGTGAGACTCATTCTCCACTAACTACACACTACTTAATATATATCATCATTAATATGGACCTCTTACTCTACTCACTACTTACTAAAAACTACACACTATACATCATCAATCATCAATAATGTGGACTTCATTCTTCACTAATTACACACTACTCACTACACCTTACACATTACCTACTAAAATCAAACTATTTATTAAAATACATGTCCGATCAAAGCGGGACATGGATGGAGGGAGTATTTTATTTAGGACCCCTTTAATTTATCTTATTTTTCATATTTAATAATTTTAAACTAACTAGTTCAAACATTATCCTTTAACACATTCTAAATGAAATAATTTAATTTGCATAGCGATGTCAAAATTATTATGACTAGGAGTATATTCTTTGGTGAAGTGCTCTTTTTCACAATAATCGCAATTCATGTACATAGCACATTACTCAATGACATTGTTGGTGATGTATAAGCTTGCATCGATCGAGTACAAAGTATTTAATTTACAAAAGCCAATTTTAAGCTTCTATCATTATAATAATCTAAATTAAGATAATAAAAGCTTTTATTTATATACAGTAAATATGTATTAACAATATTTAAATTGAAAGGGGTTTAAATTATCAAGATTACAACCGAAAGAAAATGCTTGAAATGGAAAAGAAAAATATTAAAAGAACAACATATTTTCATCAATGAATTCCTGTGAATTCGATTAATCCTAATCATAATCCCAAATTCCCAATCCAATCTCATATCTAAACACAAACATCAGAATAAATGTAGATTTACCTTGTTTTGTCAGTAAATAATATAATCAGTTGACAGTAATACAAATCCCACGGCTAAAAAAGCGCCCGGCAATTTAGATCGACGGCCCCGGTGAGTCACAGAATTCCTCCGTTTCCTGACCCGAACTTGTTTCTTCCCGGTGAAGCCTCCTCAGCGAATCCAAAATCCCCGATCCACGTACATTAACCCGACCAGAATCCATCGTATGAACTTTCCGCAGTGCCTCCATTCTTTTACTCCTAGACAACGCTTCCGCCGCCGCACACGGCGGAGGAGCACGGATATTCAGACGAGACGAGACGCACCTCCGATCCGACTGCGATTATCGCAACAAATAGATCATGATTCACGAGAACAGATCTACTTATTTTTCGGAATTTGATTTCTAAGAAAATGAAAAGAAAAGCAAACCTCAATTCGATTACGCTTCCTCGAAACGACGACGTCGTCACCGCCGATAGACTCATCGTCGCTGCAACTGCTCTCTGCCGGCGGCGGCGGCAACCAAGGGACAACTTGACTCTCCTCCTCCACCACCACCTCCTCCTCCGACTCTCCTCCGCTACTTTCGTCGCAACGTTCGTGAGCAGTGCATTGTTCGCAGACGGTGACGGTGGGGCACAGCTTGCCGCCGGAGGCGGTCCACGGTGTCGGAGACTGGCAAACACCGCATAGTAGGTTCCTTGAATGCCGCGCCACCAGGAAGTTGACGGAGTGCACGGCGGCGTCGCAGTCCCAGCATAAGCTCGCCCGATCCGAGGCACAGTACATCCGTGCCTTGGCTTTGCACAGCTCGCACTTCCTCATTGCTCCTTCGGTTTTCAGCGGAAAAAATGGCCGACTTTCTGTATAGATGAAAAGATATGGATGAATACGATTCCAAGGTAGTGATGGAAAAAAAAAAGAATTTTCCGGTTGCGATGAGATGAGAGAGAAAGTGGTAAGTGTTGAGAGAGAGTGAAAGAGAGGAAAGGGAAGAAAGTGTGGGAGGAAGAGGAAGAAGAAGAAGAAATATTTGTTTATTGGTGGAAGGCAAGGCAAATATATCATGATTATTTTTTATTTTTATGTTTAATTATAATATTTGAGTGTTTCTGTATCCAAGCAAAAATGTGCGGCTGCTATTAACATATGTTAATTAATTATAAATGTCTAATTCAATACTATGTACTTGTAAACTGGTGGTATTGAATACATACTTATAACTAGTTATTTTTTAAAATAAATAAATTGTGAGGAACTACTTATTTCACAATATTCACTGTATACTTCAACATATGATATAGTCAACCAGCAAAAACCACCACTTATAAATTGACGTGATTACCCTCCAACTCTCTCCTCCCAATTCCTATCCGTTATTGTCTACTAACTCGGAATCAATTATACTTCGGGTTTTCCTTCACAAGTAAAAAACTTACTCCCTCACCATTTTTTAAGTGTTCTATTTCACATTTTCTTTAAACAATGATCTCATTTCAAAATTTTAAAGTATATTTATAATAATCTTTCAGTTTTACTTTTATTTAATAGTTATTGAAATGTGATACTCCCTCCGTCCACGATAAGTGTATCATTGTTTCCTAAAATGTTTGTCCACAAAGAATGTATTGTTTCCTTTTTAGTACATGGACCCACACACTTTCCTACACAATACATCACATCACATCTCACTATTTACAAAATTACCACATAACATCATAATTTTTCTTAAAAATCGTGTCCACTCCTCCATGATACACTTATCATGGACGGAGGGAGTATTATTTACATGAATATA
This sequence comes from Leonotis leonurus, assembly GCA_026898415.1. Taxonomy (NCBI): domain Eukaryota; kingdom Viridiplantae; phylum Streptophyta; class Magnoliopsida; order Lamiales; family Lamiaceae; genus Leonotis; species Leonotis leonurus. Next base: position 1,808,026 of record JAPKLX010000019.1, on the reverse strand, counting down.
TTTATCATTGTATTTAATAAAGAGTATATAAATAAATTTTTTATTTTATTAGTATGTAGTATAATTTATTAAAATAGGATACTTAAAATTTTTTTTTTTGGCACACAAATTAAGAAGCCTTTAATAATTTGACCTTAATTATCATTTAATGTTCTTACCGTTGGATTGTGATTCAACCCACAACAAATGAATATGTACAAGTATGAAGACTCCACAAAATTTGGAGTTCATACATTTAAGTTCAATGGATGAGAGTCGTCACGTGTGTGCTAGGTCTCATGCTCGATGTCTGGACCTGCAAGACAAGACCGGAGAAGGGATCGGGTTTCTCTGGGAAGAAACTCTGACGCTCAAGTGAATTTATGAAAGCTTGAAATGTGATACACTGAACTGCTAAAACAATATGTAATGGTTAAAGTTATATGTGAAATGAAATGGTGGGTATATATAGTTAGGTCTGAACTGCAAACTTCATGAAGTCTTCATACTCGTACCTATTCATTTGTTGTGGGTTGAATCACAATCCAACACTTCCTATTTTCATTTTGAAGAGAATATCCCAAATTTGAATACACATCCGACTAGAGATTAGAGATGACAGGGTGATATTAACAATTCATTAAAACCATCCACTTGACAAAATTACATGTTAAAAATATACTCCCTATGTCCCATTAAGATTGACACTTATTTTTTCGGCACAGTTATTAAGAATATTGTATAAAGTAGCGTAATAGTGATAAATGCGGTATGGTCCACATTTTTTAAAGAGATAACTTTTACTATTTTTGTAATGTGTAAAGCTTAGTGGGACGAAGAGAGTATTAATTTTTGAAAAATTACAACCTTTCAAATTAAAATAAATAAATCATATTGAAAAGAAAAAAGTTAGACCAATTAACTTTAATTTTAATTTTTAATTTAATTTTAGCGTAACACATAAATTATGTAAATTCTAATTTACGAAATTCGTGTATTAGTTTGTAAAATGACGAAACACGTGATTTTTATTAATTTTGCATAATTCGTGTGCTCGTGTGTTGAAAGGTGTAATACAAAAATCTCGCAAAATTAAATTTGTGTGTTTGTGTGTTGTAAGGTGTAATACACGAATTTTGTGATTCGAGTTTGTGGGATTCATGTGGTTGTGCGTTGTAAGGCATAATACACGAATCATGCGAAATTGAATTCACTCGATTCTTGTGCTCATGTGTTTTAATGGGTAACAAAAGAATCCCAAGATTTTGAATTCGTAGAGTTTGTGTGCCCCATTTTATACACGAATCTCGTGAATTATATTTTGTGGGATTCATCCGTTGCTTTCTGAATTGCATTAACACATACATCACTCGAGTTCGTGGAATTCATGCATTCTATAATTTATACAAACACGTGTCTCATTCGAACTTGAGTTTGCATGAGTTGTGTGTTCGGTGAAAAAAAATAAGAATATGAAGATATTTGTGTTCAAAATAAATAAAAATTACTATTCCATCCGTCTCACTAAAAGTGACATAGTTTGACCAAATCTATTAGAGTTTTTTGGTCAAACTATGTCACTTTTAGTGGAACGGGTGAGTTTATTTTTTATTTTTTATTTGAATGACTTATTGTTGGGAACCCCATGAATTTACTTGTTTTGATGATGTTTCTCGAAACTACACTTTGATATCTTATTTATTAGAGACCAGATAGTCATTGTTATCTATTAATGTATATCTTAAGTGTAAAAGAAGCAGATCGTCTTTGCTTGGTAAATAACGATCTGTCTTATTCTTGTAAGAGGTATCCTGGACACAATAACTACTAGGATAACAAGTTTGTTTTCATAATGTAAGTCAGCTAGCTCCCAGTATGGTGAGCAGATCGTTTTTAGATATCAATAACGATCTGCTTCCCATAGTTGCAGCTCGCTGTCAGTTATACTTGTTTTGGTTTCTATTCCTAGTTCATCTATCAACAGATCACAAATGTAAAAGTGGTTTGAAGTTTCAAATATACTTAGAACGATCTGGTTATCTAGACTAGAATTAGCTAATAGGAAGCAGAATATACTTGTAAAATCATTACAAGTGGTTGAGCAGCTAGTTCTCAAAAATCAGCCCGCTGCTCAATGCCAACAACAATTTGTTTCAAGTCATTACTAGAGAATGAAGCAGCTCGTTCCAAATGGATACATCAACCTGCTGTCATCTCAAGCAACAGATCGTTTGTTCCAAAACGATCTGGTCATCTCTACCGTATATACAACAGATCGTTTTATGTCAATAACGATCTGGTCGTTACATTCAAATGGAGAACCAAAGAGATGGAGTTTCAATGTGATGGACAGCGAGCTGTCATTACATCAAGTTCAAGCTGCTCCTCACAATAACTACGGTAGACTGCCGACATACCTAAATTTGTCACAAGTCAACCACTCAGTGTATTGTCACATCAACGGCATACTTTAAGGAATGAAGTACGAGAATATCAAAACTCCAGTACGGTGAATCATTCCCGGTATGGTAATATACTGGGAAAATTGCGTGAAAGGTGGAAATAACTCTCATTTGACAGCGCGTGTTTCAACAACACTGTCATGCATTTAATGCAGTCATTAATGCGATGAAGAAGGACATCATCTTCTCCAACGGATAGTTTCTTCAAAGAGGCTATAAATACCACATTCACTTCCAGGAACGAGTACGAGAATTCACGATTACAAAACACAAACTCTGCTCAAATATCTTCAAACATTCAAAGCTCTAAAAGCACTCCTTCAAGCTCTAGAATTCTCTGAGTGCTTCATTATTATTTTGAAGATTGTTTCTGGAAATCAGTTGTTTACTAAACCCAAGTTAGGATCCAGTTTTGATCCAGAAGTTGTAAGATTTAGATTGTAGTTCTTCAATCTAAGAAGTGTAATCTCAAGTTGTTATCTAGTTTTGATAAAACTTGAGGCTCGTGCTCAACGAGTAAAAAGAAAGGAGACTTAGTAGATTTCGATCTAGTTTTGATCGAGCTGTGGACGTAGGGAAAGTTTATCCCGAACCACGTTAAATACTTTGTGTTCTTACTTTCTGCTTTACTTTATTATCATCTTCTTTATACTCTTGCATTTAAATCTTGGTTGATAATTTCTCTAAGAAAGAAAACGTTTTCACATTAAAAAGAGCATTAACCACCATATTCCGCACACTACTCTAATCAAGTTTAAATCTTGTTTATCATTCTTGATTATTGTACCTCACACATAAGGTATTATTTGAGTTAGACTAAATCTTACTGACAAGAAGATTTATTTTACTACTCCAAGTTATCTTAGTTATTAAGTGTGCTTAAGCCTTATATTTAAGTTTTGAACAAGAAAACCTAAAAAGTTCGAATTGGTGTATCCCCCCCAATACACCAATCTAGCTCTTTCGGGACCAACACTTATTTATCATTCTTTTTCAAAAAGAGTTATTTACCATATTAACCCTATAAAAAATACTCATTTAAGAGTGGGGTGGAGAGGTGGGTGAAGTTGGACAATTTAAAACAGAATGGGTGGATTAGACAGTTTAAATGAAATGAAAGTTGCGTGGTTTGGGTGGTGGAAGGATGGAGGATTTCTAGTGGTAATAGTGTAGCAAATCAATTTTACCTAGTCCGAAATTGGATAAATAGTTCTGATTATTCACTCGCAATCAAAATCGGTAAAATTGGACGAAGTTCTGAATTCGGTAAAATAGTTTCGATTTTAGATTCATTATCGGAATATTTATTGTCATACCTGACCGAAATCAAAATTCATAAAATTGATCGATTACACATTTTAACAATAAATTAAAAAAATATATATTTTAAAAATATGTAAAATCCATGTATGTGTAACACAATTTTACAAATAATAAAATAAAAAAAAATAACCGGATGGATACAAAATTAAAAACATATTAAGCATGTCAAGTTAGACATGATCACAATTGATCTAAACGAATCCGATTCTAAAATCAAAATTGAAATTCTATGTTTGACAAAAAATTTATCCTATTCCGGCCAATCTAAATAAAAACCCCCATTGATACCTTTACTAGGAAATTTGGGGTGGCAAGTGGTTTAGAGTGTGCGATCACGGTCTGATGTGAGATAATTTTGAGAGGCGAGGTGAAGTGGTGTGAGAAAAAGCATAAGAGCATCCGCAGCGCAGGTGGGGCGCGCGCCTACGGGCAGCATGGGGAAGGGGAATGGCGCGCGCCCGGGCGTGATCCCCGCGCTGCGGGAGTGTCGGGCGTGCGCCGGGTGTGGCTAATGCGAGACGGGCGCAGGGGTGCGCGACCCCGCGCGGGTTCACTGCTGCAGCTCCTTGGGGCGCGCGCCCCACCCACTTTTTTTTTTGTTTTATTAAATTTATAATTAAATAAAATAAAACATATGAAAATTTAAATACATATTTATTAATTTAAATTTGTAATTATAAATTAACAAATTAAATTAATATAAATTCAATCATTCTATAATGATTAGTAGAGTTTTCCAAACCCCAAAGTGTGAAACCCCCACTATTACCTACCAACAATCTCCCAAACCCCAAACTTAAAAAGTTCCATTTAATTACATAAATGCCACTGAAACCCATTTTGCCAACCCCCATCGGATTTTTATTGTTGGGGTATTCAAAAATTGAAATAAATAAATATTCAAAAATTGAAATTAATATTTTTATAACATGAAAAGGATGGTTTTGTAATTATGTTTTTCATCATTAACAAAATATGAACATTATTCAGCTCTTTCTTTGCAATTAATCACTACCATATATTATCTCCATTCTACTTAACATAATATACATTTTCGTTTTAGATATCTTATATTCTCTTTGTTTCATTATTATAATACACTTAATTAAATATACAATGTGTCATGTAGGGCTGCAAACGAACCGAGCTACTCAGAACTTACTCGGTACTCGATTCGGTAAAAGCTCGTTCGAGCTCGAACTCGTTAACAAACGAGCCGAACTCGAGCAGTATGGTATTCGACTCGTTTTGCTTGTGAACATGTTCGGCTCGTATATTAATCGAGTATGTTCGCGAACAGGTTCGCAAACTCTTAATCGAACCTGTAATCGGCTCATTTTAGTTTATGTTCATTTGAAATGTTAAAAAAATATAAGTTTAAATCATGTATTTTGGAACGAGCTCGAACTCGAATTTTTCACGAGCCAAATTCGAGCTCAAGTCCGAACCGGACACGAGGTGAACTCGAGCTGAATTCGAGCTCAAATATTTTGTCTCGAGCCGAGCTTGAGCATGAATTTAAAGTTCGACTCAAACTCGAACCTGAACCCGAACCCGAACATGTAAAATATTAAACGAGCCGAACCCGAGCAGACCACTACTCAGCTCAGCTCGGCTCGTTTGCAGCCCTAGTGTCATGATTAATGAGATGGGGATGAAGGAAGTAAAAAAAGAAACTTTTCAAAATTAATGGAACCTATTCAATTTTTTAATAAAAGTAAACTTAGCAAGGTAAAAATGGAATTTTAATTTTTGGGGTGACAAGGGGGGATTTGGTAATTGGTGGTGAGGTTGTGGCGTGGGGCTTCATAAATTTAATGTGTGGCGGTGAGAGCGGGTTCACGAAAAGGAACTGCCAGTTGTCGGAAACTTGAGGGCCAGAATTGAGCATGTGGGACCCGCTGGAATCTGCTCCCTTTTGTTGGTGGAGATTTAAGGATCTTTTTCTTGGCCCCCTGCTGACGTGTTTCCTTCTTTATTCTTGCTTCACCTGACGTGGACGGCTGAGGGCCACGTTGGCTGCATCTTGTTGGTGATTTCGATTTCTTTAACTTTATTGGTGGGTCCCACTTGGAATACCCTTTTCTCCTTCCGCCGACCATCCTCCTTTCTTCTGTTTTCCCTTTTCTTTGCCTTTAGTTTTCATTTTCCCTTTTCTTTGCCTTTAGTTTTCAAATTGAAGGGAATAATATATGAATAACGTTATACTATTATCCTTCTTTTTTCTATATTAATTTTACTATTTTATTCCGTTCATAATCTTTTTATTAGATTTATTTTCTATGTGTTGACTTTTCCACTTTATACGTACATTTCAATTAAATACAAATTATACTTTTAAAACGCGTGCCGAGTTAAAATGAATAATAAATTTGTAGATGAAGAGAGTAATATATAAAATTTCATGCTCTTTTTATAGTTATAATCTTTTTTCATGGTTCAAATATGTAAGTGAATTTTGGTGTATGCGGTGGTTTGACTAGGGATGACAATGGGTCTAGCACCCAATTCAGATCCATTTTTACAGATTTGGTCGAACAAATTTTGGATCCATTAGATTTGGGTCGGATCTGGATTTATCTTTAAAATATTGAATCTGGATTTGAAATTTTTTTTACAGACCCAGATCCAGTCCGCGATGCGAAATTAAATATATTAAGTATAGTAATTATATATATAATATTTATTTTAAGTTTTAATTGTTTTTGCTTGCAAAATTAGATGATTGATAAAATTAAATGTAATAGTTATTTTTTTATATCTCAAAATGTATCATTGTCTATTTGTTTAATTATTTTGCTTATTTTAACTTAATGATAATTTATATATTTTCTATTTTATTGACAAGTGTACAATGAATATCTCACATATTTGTTACATTGTTATCGAAAATTATGATGATGAATGAGAACAAATTGATTCCATCGACATTTTAATTTTATTAATTATTTATGATTATGTAAAAGAATATTTTTTTTCTTGATTTGTGTAGGATGCTGGTGATTTCGAAAGTAGCAGTAATATAGAACACTTTGAGCTCGATGATTACACATATTGATTCTTCGTATATATTATATGATGAAAAATTTAATGTTTGAATATTTTCAATGTAATATTTTTTCTCAATTTGTATATTTGTTTAAGAAAAATATGAATCTGAACCGTGAATCTGCTGATCCAATGAATTTGGGTCTTAGATCCAAATGATTTGTACTGGATCTAGACAAAACGAAAAAAATATGAATCTGGATCTGGACCAAATAAAATTCGCTCTAAATCCGGTCCAAATTGTCATCCCTAGGTTTGACTAACCAAATATTTTTCTATGGCTTAGTTCAAGAACCTGTTGGATTAGAGATTAATCCGCAACAAATAATAAAAAGAAGAGTATGAAGACTCCAAGAGAGTTGGAGTTCATACTTTAGAAACAATGTTCGAACTTTGTCGCGATCAGCTAGGTCCCGATTCTACTGGCAGAGCCTGCAAAATAAGACTGGAGAATGGTTGGAGTTATGCGGGGAGAGTCTTTGACGCTTAAGTCAGCTCGTAGTAGACTTGAAAGAATTTTGTGCAATGAGTTCGTGTGAATGTATAAGTAAAAAATAAGAGTAGCCAACCTCAAAAATGAAAATGAATATGGTATATATAGTGTGATATATAAAGGGTAAATGACTAACATTACCAAGATAGGATATTCGTTTATACGCGAGCTTTGCTAAAGCAGACCTTAAATATATTTAATGATCCATCACTTTCTAGCCAGCAGAGCTTATGCAAGTTTACCCATTAAAGATTTAATTATCAAATAGCTTTTAAGATAACCTATGCTAATATTTAACCATATCACAACCAATTGGCTATTACATGTTTAAATTCAATATGAGTCCTTAAATCTTAAAATTCAACTCGACTCGTTGCGATTCTTAATTTATTCAACTTTAGGGGTGTATTCAATTGAAATTCTATTGGAATTTTTTGGACTTTAAAAAGTGTATAGATTTAGAAAATCCATCGATTCCGTGTAGAGTTTTATAGACTTTTTTATTGGTTTACATGGATTTTCATAAATTTGATAGGATTGTAAAATATATTTTTTACATAAACTTTCATAGAATATGGGGTTAGGGATGACAATGGGTCGGGTTGGACCAGACTTCTCTATTCCCAGTTCCGACATACAGTTTTGTGGATGGGTCCAAGCCCGACCCATGGCCGAACTGAACTTGTAATTCAAGGCCTTAGGCCCATGTGGATTGGGCGGACATCCATATTTTATTTTGACTTTATTAGTTTTTTAACATATTTAAAAATATATATAATTTATTTATTTTAAAATATATTAATCATTAATATTTTTATTAATTTATATTTATTATACATTAATAACAATGATGATATTTATATTATTTTACTCATATATTTTATTTAATATGTCTATTAATTTATTTTTATTATATATTAAAAATAATAATTATATTTATATTATTTTAAATTTATGATTTAATATAAGATATTTAAATATTTGGGCCAGACTCGGGTATGTCGGGCCTAAACATTAGCTCAAACCTAACCATAATGTCATCAAGTCGGGCTTGGACAGATTTGAGTCTGAAAGTGTAAAATTATCATTTCTAGTAAGGGCTCGAAATAGGAGAAAGAAGGTCGGGTTTAAGGACGACAATGTGTTGGGTCGGACTTCCCGATGCCCAAATCTGGCCCGCGGTTATATGTACAGGCCCATGGCCCAGCCGGGCTTGAAAATTAGGCGCAAACCCAGACCCGTATGAATCGGGTGGACTCGAGCCAAGCCTGTAATTTTTTTAATTAATTTTTTAAAATATTTTTTATTTTTAATACATAAAAAATATATAATTATTTTCTAATTGCATTTTATATATTTTAACATTTATTATACTTTTAAATGTAAATAAATAGTAAATTCAAATTTATTTAGTTGTATATGTTATTTAATATATATATATATATATATATATATATATATATTAATTTCTATTTACTCCCTTCGTCCCAGGTCACTTGTCTCACATACCATATTTGGGTGTCTCCCATTATTTGTCTCATTTCCTAAAGATGTATAGATTAAGGTGTATTAGATGGAGTTAATGGTAATAAAGTTGGTGAAAGAAGTATGTGGAGGTAATTAAAAAGGTAATAAAGTGAGTATTGATATGCGATCCAAAACCATTTGGGACAAGTGAAGTGAGACGGAGGGAGTATTATATATTAATTATAATAAGAATATATATACTATATTTAATTTACAATTTATTTATTAATTATATTAATGTCGGGTCAGGCTTGGGTCGGGCGGGGCTAAATTGTCATCCCTAATCAGGTTTGTAATTTTTTTTTAGAGAATCTGTTGAAATCTCTTGTTAATAGATGAAATTTTGTATAATACAATTTATATATATTTTTGAATTTTTTTTTAAAAATCATTAATTAAATTATATGGCCACTACCATTAAACCAACACATGCACGTCAAAAATTAGATTACATTATTAAATTACATGGCTGATTATCTAAATTTAAGTATATGATCATGTTACAACAAAATCCAACAAGTGTGCACCCTCGTCATATCGCCAGTTGCCTAATCTATACTTCAATTCAATAATTTTGAATTTTTTGATGCAAATGGGCGATGTCCTTTACATGTTCACGCACATCATATCGAGTTGTGGATATATGATGAGTGGCGGGTTTGCGGGCCGGATGACGAATATCGGCGGGCGATGGATTTAAGTGATTTTAATGTGTACGGATAATTTTGTAAATAGAATTTAATATTCATTTAGTTTGCGGGTATATGTATGAATGACTACTAGGGATAACAATTTACCCGAGGGTACCCGAACCTAAAAGAGGTGGGTTTGAGAGACATTTAGTATCCATTTAGTTCGTGAATATGGGTATGAATATTAACTATCCATACGTGCGAAACTCATATACCCGCAAAAATTTACCCATGAAATATCCGTAAAATATTCGTAAAAAATCCCGCATATCCACATAATATTGACCAAATTTATTAACTCCCTCCGCCCCGCTAATAATGATCAATTTATTTTTTACACGACTACTAATGAATGTTCAATATTAGCCTATTATACAAAAAGTAAGCAACATTTCATGTGCAAATTTTTACCTAATAAGGAAATGAGTCATTACTAATGGGACGTCCCAAAATGAAAAATCAGTCGTTTATATAAAATTATATATGATTCTCACCAAAAATTATATATAATATATTTTAAATATTAAAATTATATATTTTGGGAGTGATAGATAACCACGAATGGTGAGTTGCGGGTACCCGATGAGTGGCGTATGCGAAGGTACCCGACGGGTAGCTGACAGTGGATTTCAGTGAATTTAAAATCCAATTAGTTGCCCGATTGCCATACCTAACGCTTTGCTTATAGTTCAGGCCAAATAGATAATATTGACTAATCCTTCTAAGAAATATAAATATACACTACAATCTCTACTTAAATACAAATTATACGGATATCAACTAACAAATAACTTGATTCGGAATAGGTAAAATAGTTTCGATTCATAATCCGAAACCAAAATTGTTACGGGAAAATCCGGAGACAGATCATACCGCCTGGTATAATAGGTCACGTGATGGACCCGGAACATGAACCATTACAATTGGACTTGGCCCCGAACCGTTAATAGATTATAATATTAATAGTAGTCTTAGATTAGGAGATTACCCATTACCAAATCCAATTCATCCTAGAATATGTGTAATTTTTTAAAGTTTTGGAATTTCAGTACAATTTCACAACCCATAAAGTACCCGCACTGACCGCGACGTTTATTGATTTATACACAGCATCTATTTAAAAAAAAAAAACACTTTAAAATGTGAGAAATTCAAATTCATTCAAATTCATTAACATAGTGTAAATATGTAGAGGTTAACATTCAAATATTTTTAGTTCGGTTTTAAGTAAACTATATTAAAATTTGAAATGAAAAATAATTAAACAAAATCAAATTTAAAATTAAATTAACAGAACCAGAATGATCAAATTGAATTTATTTTGGTTTGATTTGTTTATCTCAATATGTTATTTCATAATTAATTTTATTCAATTTTTAAAAATTATTAATTATTAAAATATAATTAGAAATATATATTTTAAGTATTTTTAATACTAATAAGAATTCAATTTTAAAGGTTTAATATTATCATTATGATAAAAAAAATCATTGAAATATCATCAAATTTTCAAATTTTACTTTACATAATTTATTGAATATTATAATTTTATTTAATTTGTTGTGAACCTAAAAAATATTAAATAAAAATCAAGTAGAATATTACATTTAATTTCCTATGTAACTGCGGTCCGGGTTGGGTTAGGGAAAAAGCCGAGGAGTCTTCAGCCAATGCTTTCAGAGACTTCAGCAAATATAAAGGAATGTGATTCTATATTTCAAAGGAACAAAGGAATACGATTCTATAGAGTTGTGTTAAAATTATTTCACATCAGATCCAGTCATTGCTCGTTTTAACCTGATCCGAACCATTTAATATGATCGAGGTCCTAGACTGATCTAGTCAGTTTTTTTAATTTTTAATGTTATTTTTATTAAAAATGTGTTAGATATATACATATTTTATACAATAATTATAAAAATGAAATCTTCATATTTTAAAGTGTATTTTTTTTTCTCAATTTATTGTGAAAATTATCTAATATATTAATTTTAACACTTCTGGTTCAAGTCTAGACATCAAAACTATTTATCGGTTTCAAATCCAGTTGTATCGATTTGAATTTCAAATATAGAACCAAAACTCTTTTATTAGTTTGGGGGGACTAAAAAAACTAGTGAACCAAATTATAAATCCGGTGGTTACGAGAAAGGAACATGCAAAATATTCACTTGACAGTGGACATGTATGATTGCTTATTTTTCGAAGAGAATTGTGTTATAAACTCGAATTGAATTGACGTTGACGTCAACACCTTGATGTCTATAACTTTGAAATGGTTAACATTAACTTAGAGTCATGCAAATAGAGAGTGATAGAGAAATAGTACTCCATCCGTCCCACTAAACTTTACACAATAAGTTCGATTAAGCTTGACACAATTTATAAAATGGTAAAAATTATAAATTTTGTGCAATGGTTATTCGTACGGAATGAGTAGTATGGAAGTAAAACGTATGATTTGGAATGGGGCAGGGGCAAAAAAGGAAGATTGAATGGAAGGGGGAGTGAGAATGGAGATATTCTATTTCTTGAGAAGAGGATTTGGTGGGGTGGTTGCTAAATAATGCTGGGTGGGGCCTTGCTTCTTGCTTCCCTCATTCTTTGATGTGTGGCGGTGAGAGAGAGAGGGGTGCCGTGCCAGCTGTCGGAAACATGATGGCTAGAATAGAGGACATGGAATCTCATTGGTCCAAATTTGTGGATATTTTTATTGTCTTCTCTGCTGACGTGTTGATCTCCCATTCTTTCTTCATCAGACGTGGATAGGGATGAAAATGTCTTTCGGTCCAATCGTTCATGACGCCGGCCACGTGGCCTGCACCTCCTTTGTAATTTTCGATTTCTTCAACTTTTTGGGCCGACCATAAACCCCTTTTATATTTCTTGAATAAGCATGACATGTTCCAGTAAGAGAATTAGTAGGAAGAAGGAAATATCATCTTTATCTTTTCTCTTAATTATATATTACTCACTTTATTCTATTAAAAGTAATTTATTTTTAAAAAATAATAAAAATAATTATTTAAAATATATAAACTCATCATATTTTTATCCTTTCCATTATTTCTTATTTTATGCGTAGAAAAAAGAAACTCACTTTTTATCAAGATAGATAGAGTAACCATTTTCTTCTCAAACACATTTGTATCGATATTAAATTTATTAATTAATCATATTAAAATATGTTATTTTAATATAATATTTTGGAAATGAGTAATTTTGGATAACACGTTCAAATATTCGGATAATCAATTAGTTAATTTTTTTTTTATTTTCCTACCTCTACCCTGCCCTGGACTCGTTATAATCAGGTCTCGAGTACTCAATTACTCATTCATGTACACGTAATTAAACATATTATATATTACAAATTAAAAATAAAATTAATATTAGACTACACCCTAATCATAAATCTAACTTAAAAAAAATGAGAATTAATAAACTTATATAAAAAAATTAATTATTTATTTAGCTACAAAATTTATAACCTCCATCCGTTCAAACATTATTTTCAATTCGAATTGGTAAATTTTCCACCCCAATTTCAATTTGACAATTTCAATTATTGTCAAAGACTTTCTTAACAAATATGTGCACGCAATGCAATGGCAGGGGATAAGGCTAAGGCAAAACAAAGTACGAGTCAAAGGTCCGAGCTAGAGGAAAGGAATCACGAACATATTAAGTTAATACCTGGAGCTGTAAAAAGTAATATAACCTGGCCTTATCTGGTACCCCACTCTTCATCACTGATTGTTGGTCATTCATTTAATACAGATTGCACTAAACACAAATATCATTTGTCTGAAACAAGAAATAAAGAAATAGGTAAAGTGCTAACATAAATAAAGGGATTAAATAATCGTGGGCAATTGTTACTATAAGCCTACACTATACATAAATTGAACACATAATCCTTTTGTTCTATACGATGCTTTTCATTGTTTTTTAGTTCTATGTTTCTGAGCATTTCCAAAATGTTGAGACACTATGAAAAACTATAAATCTAAATAATTTATTTGATATAATGATGGTTCTCCCAAAATCAAAACATGAAATTGGTCTATCGATAGTTCATATAAACCTATATATATATAGGGAGAGAGAGAGAGAGAGAGAGAGAGATTACTCTACTATACAATACAAAATTTACAAACCATATTTTATGTCCCAAGGATATCATGGTAATACGAGAATAGAAAACAAAAATTAGAAACGAACATCGGAGGGGGTAGTAGTGAGTATGGAATGAGTCAGAAGAGAATGAAACTATAAGACGAACGTATAGCTAAGATGTCGCACATTAGAACTTACTCTTTTAAAGAAAGGCGCGCATTTTGGACCTTAACTGTGAGCTTCAACTTCTGGTCTTCCATGTCTCTGAAAAGCGCTAATAGAATTGCTCGATACACTTCACATCTTTGGTTCGTGTGTTCTAGCTCACCCGTTAGTTTGTGTATTTTCTTCTCCTTCTCTTCCTGCAAAGCAAATAATATTATGATTCTGAACTTCACAAGAACAGTGGAAATACATTCTTCACCAAGAAAGCATTAAAATGGCTAGAGTACTTAAAACTAAGGAATGAGAGCTCTAACATACGTGATGTACCACTAGCATTATGACTTTAAAGTTTAAACAAGTTGCGATAATGTTATTCAACTCATGGGAAGCCTTCTAACTAACTAATAGTTCATTATGAATATATATATGCACAATCACTTAAAGCTGTCACTGCTACCTTCAACAGATATAAAGTATATTAGGGACTTCGTTTTGTTGACATAGAGAGCTCTAACATACCTGACAAACCACTAACGATTCAACCATCAACCCAATCTATAATATAACTATTCATGTCAAACAAAAAATCACAAAATTGAAATGTTGAGAGAGATTGGTCTTACATGATCCTGTCTTTTCACTAAAATCGGTCATCAAGCTGAATATTAAATTATTAATATCATAATATGGAAAGAGATAGTTCAGAGAATCTAACCCTTGATAAGCATGATGATGAAGATTGACTCTCGACCGCACTCATCTCCTTATTTCCTCCATTTGCTTCAATGGTCGCTTGTGCAGAAGCAGAGTTTTTGCCCTTTACAGCAGCTACACGTCTCGAAGCCTCTTGGAGCGCATTCATCGCCACATTGTAACTGTGTATAGATTTTGCACCTTCTTCAACATACTTTATCGCCTCTTGGAGCAGATTATCATGACAAACCATTTCAGATTCTTGATAAGTGCTAGTGCCTCCAAAAGCAGAGTCAACCATGGATTCTCCAGAACTGGTTCTTGTATTTCTCGTCCAGCGTTTCAGAACATATTCTGATGGGAGCATAAGGACATTTTTTGCTCTGAAAACTGAGAGTATATGTCTACACGGGACACCAGAAAATTCGAACATTCGACAACTACATGTAGCTTTAATCTCAAATGTGCTGAATCTAACCATGCGAGCTTTGTGTTCTTCGCCAAATTTAGCTACTCGATATATAGTTACAGCACCAGTATCATCAACTATAGTGGCAGGATTGGCAAGGGTTTCCACCAGTTCCCCTTGAAACTTCAAGAAAATCTTGCTGAGTATAAAGGTTAGCAGCTTGCTTTTCCATAGGGGACGGCGTCTTCAAAAGAAGCATAGCACTAAAATTTTCAAAGTCATCCTTCAACACTTTCTCGTGCCAACATGAAGCAACCTTTTCACACTGTTTAATCAACAACTGTATCGTGGGTGAGCTGCTTAAAGCCATGTCAAAGAAAAAACTCGAGGAATCATTGCAGTCCACAGCTGATAATTCCCCAAAAAACAAATCTTTCAAGAAAACAGGAACCCATTGATCACGAATATTATACAAAGACTGCAGCCATTCATTATTCATCAAATAGTATTTACTCACTAGAATCGCCCAACACGACTCAAACTCCTCAACTGTATCAGATTCATTCACGCACTTCTTCAACTCAAAGTCAAATGTTGGGTTAACTTGATACACATTAGCCAACTTCTCCTCTGTCTGCCTAAATATACTCCATCTACAGAAACGATTGCGTGCCTCAGGAAGCACTTGAGCTACAGCCATCTGAATGAGTCGATCGGGATCACTAGTTACAGAGATGGGGACTCGTCCAGACATAGCACGGAGCCATGTTTGAAGCAGCCAAACGAGAGAGGCGTCGGATTCATTCAGAAGTAATGCACAACCAAAGAGGACAGGCTCAGCATGATGATTTATACCAGTGAAAGTGATGAATGGCATCTTATAACAACTGGTCCTATATGAGGTATCAACCCTAACAGTGTCACCGAAATAGCTATAGCTTGCTCGAGAAACAGCATCGGACCAGAAGACATTACCGCACAACTCATTATCACCTTCAAATGCATAAAGGAAACTAGAATTCTCAGCCTGCTTTCTTTTCAGATAATCCAGTAAATACTGAACCCCAGATCCAAGGTTTCTCTGCCTATGATGCTATTATTCATTTGTGTTTATTTACCGCTTCTGCTGGAACGAGAAATCAAACAATATTAACCAAATAAACTCTAACCACTACTTATAGAATGAAATATAGCACATTGTAATCCAAAATGACTCTTGCATATCCAAATTATTAGCAAATAAGTAAAATCAAGAAAAAGTTCAGAGTGCAGCAATACAGCGATTCATAAAAGAAATTAGGATTCTCAGTTTCTCAGCCTATATTCTTATCAGATAATTAGGCAATTATTAGCTTATTAACCCCAGAGCCAAAATTTCTCTGCCGACTGCTGCTATTATTCATTAGTCTATTTTCCCCAGTTTCTGCATTAAAAAGGAATCATATAACAAACCCTGAGCACTGAAACACCTAATCGAATTGCATGCTAAAATATTAGCAAAAATTCAAAATGCAGCAACATAAAGATTCATACTTGCTCGCATATATACATATAATTAATCAAAATATAGAATCAAGTTTTCAGCTTGCACTTACGATTATGAAGGAGATTATGAATCAAACAACGATAAGTATCAAAATGAATAAAAGAGAAACAGGAAACAAAGAAAAAATCGCAGTGAAATTAATAGTTAGCTGCGCATCTACGCTGCCCAGGAGTAGATTCACCCCCAAAACGAAGAAAAACTAGAACTTGCAGCAGATGACAGCATAAATTGAAATGCGTTTTTGAATTTACGGTGAACTTACAAGATTGACGCCGACGTTGGACGTTGAGAGACGGTGGAATTCTTCAATTCTTTCACCGACAGTGAGGGATTTGTATTTCTGAGTGTCTATTTAATTTACACTTATAAATTTCTCTGAGAATTATTTATATATTTACAAATTTCATGCAATTTCTTTTAAAAATTGGATTACATTAACATTTAAATTACATGGCCTCGTCACGAAGAACTCGAACCCAAGACCTTAGCCTTGGACATTTAAATTACATGGCGGCTCTCTGAGAATTATTTATATATTTACAAATTTCATGCAATTTCTATGATGCTCAACTTCTCTTTACAAAAATGCTGCATACCCTTAACCTTTTCAGGATTGAGAATTATGACGTCACATGCATTAAATTTTAAATAATTATAAGACACGTCGCTCTTATATAATGCACTAGACGTGATTAGACAATAAAGTCGGTTATCTTCCTCGTATTGTCGACTTAGGGCCCATTTGGTTCCCTGGATATCGCCTGTTAGGCAAACTTAATCCACCCAAATCCTACATTCGGTAGCATTTTTGAACTTTCCATCGGCCCGTGACAGTAAACTCAGCCCGAAGATTTCCCCAAGTTATAGACGGATTATAAACCGTCCAAATGGGTGATATTAAATCTATCCTAACACAACAGTAAAAGAAGGGATGTAAAATAATTCCAAATTTGCCCTTCTCATACTTTGTCTGCTTCATTTCTATATTTCCGATTCTGAAATTTTCAAAACCCGTCTCTTCTCCCTCGTGAGCTCGACGAAACGCTGCTTTGTGTGTTTGCAAATTCGAGTTGAAGCCATCCTTTTGGGAACAAAACGCGTTCTTCCTTCTTCTCCCAGCCGAACGCGACGCGAGGAAAGAAATTGAGAATCAGCGGGCTTCACTGCAAAATTGAAGAACCACCTTTTGATTGCAAAGATCTGTTGGAATCGTGGTGGTCAACAAGGTTTGACCCTATAATAAAGTGACGTGGCATTTAATTTAATATAATCAAATGAATCGAGATCGATCTACGTTGAGAGTAGATGATCGTAGTATAATTATTTCCTCGAAACCGATTCCCGGTGAGTGAGAAATAGTTGTGTAAGTTTGTCACTTGACGAAAAGGAGTTATGGGTTTAAGACTCTTAATGTAAGAATCTTAATTGTAATAAATCCCACATTGTAAGAACATTCATTAGGTATTTAAAATATTTAATTACTGTGTGGGTTAAGTAATTGGACCAAGCCTGTACACACGCGCGTCGCCGCCGCCGCCCGCCGCGCCGCGCCCGCGCCCGTGGGCCGGCTGGGCTCGGCTTTTGGGCTCGGCACTTGGGCCCGGCACTTGGTCCCGGCACTCGGCCCCGCACGCGGCCCGGCACGTGGCCTGGCAAGCCGTTTCATCTTTGGAGACTGCCGCCGTTTAAAGGAAGCACTACCTTGGCGTTTCAGTCTTGCGGAAAGCGGAGACTCGACTCGGCTATTCAACTGTTTTTCGTGTGGTTTTATTCTGTTTTTTCTCACTTCTCCTTCAGTTTATTCTGTAATTCAGTACTTCTGTACTCAACAAGATCAGTACTAAACAGAAGGTAATTTCATACTCTTAGCCTTGTTTTTTATTTATTTGGTCTCGATTTTGCTTAGGGTTAAGTGGTTATTTTGATGAAATCCTATCAAAAACCACCGCCAATTTTGCTCCATCTTAGGGTATATTGGTTAGGGTTTAGTGGTTATCTTAATTTGGTCTCGAATTTGAAGAATGACCTATTAGTTTTGTCTTGATTTTGGGCGACGCCATATTCTTGCTTTATTTGGTAAGTGCATATTTAATTTTCTATAGCTTCGTCATACTGTAAACCTTATTCGAAATTGTTAAAAGTCATATAAATTGTGAAGATGGAATTTTAATGGTTAGGAAGTATTTCTCAAGGAAGGCGATCCGATACCTCCTGATGTAGACCCTGAAACTGAGAGCACCACCTCTGCTCCTAAACTAGGTTCAAATGCTTCCCCCATCAATAATTCCTCTGATAATAAGCCACCACCTGAGGACATTCAGAAGGGACCCTCTTAATTCCTTCCTGATGCTTAAATGACATATAAATTAATCTTCAATACTAGACAAGTTTAATGGACTTAGATGGATTTCTAAATGATTGAGATAAGGGTGTGAAGAACGAGACTTTTATGTTCTTGATATGCAAATTTATACATCTCTCGTGGCAACTTGCATTACCATTGTGGGTCTTTTTGCTAGTGGAGAATGGGGAACTATAAAGGGTGAAATGGAGAGTTTTTGCTAGTGGAGAATGGGGAATCTATTTGGGGGTTTGCTTCTTACATATACCAGAACTATCTTGATGATCTGGAGTCGAGGAAGAATCGAATTGAATCGTGTGATAACTGATAACACTGGTGAGCCTTGTTAATTGGAGATCTCAACTGCATAAACTCATTTTATATAGTCCTAGATTATTAGTCTTTCTTATAGAAAAATGTTAGTAATGTCGATGATTTTGAGACGGCACAAGTTTTAACAGTTTAGTCTATTTCTTGTTTATGCAAGCAGCTCCAGATATGGTTGAGAAGCCGGATCAAAGCTTAAGATGTTATATATTCAAGCTAAAGAGCTGTCAGAGAGTGAAGTTAATTAGATATGCTTGAATTACTTGATTTTCTTGGTAAATGCTTTGATATGAGCATGGGCGCGACTGGGAGTTACATGCTGCTGTTGAGGCTGTATGCGAGCGACGGGAGGTGGAACGCAGCTGTGGAGGTGAGGCTTGCAACAAGGGCGGAGGGTTTGAGGAAAGTGGCTGTGCAGAGCTGGATTGAGGTGATGAAGAAGGTGTTTTCATTCTCTTGTTGAAAAGACTCTCACCTAGATACGAAGGGATGTATTTGATCTCCCATTTTTGTGTAGGAATATTTGGATATATGTATGTTAATATATATACAGCTTCTTTAGAGCTTTAAATTAGTTATTTATAATATAGCGTAATTATTTACAGATTAATAGTTTACATATTAATGGTTTATAGCTTAATGGTTTATATACAGATTAATTTGAGTTGGTTATAAATGGTTTATATACAGATTAATGGTTTATATACAGATTAATTTGAGTTGGTTTATATACAGATTAATGGTTTACATATTAATGGTTTATATCTTAATGATTTGATAATATAGTTATTTATAATAAAAGATAAAATATAATATAATTTTAAAAGAAAATAATTTTGAGTTGGTTATAATAAAATTTGAAAGAAAAAAATTTAAAATCATTTTATATATTATAGTTTTTATTTTATAAAAATATAGAAGAAAATAAGTGAGAATGATGTGTTAATATATGTTATGACATTTTCATAATTTACAAAAAGGTTAAAGGGCATATTTGTAATAGCACCATTTTATCTAAGGTTTAAACCATCCTACCAAACAACTTATAAATTTTATCTCAACTCTTATCTTGTCTACCAAACAAATCTTCATACTAGAATTAACCCCTCATTTCCTAACTCACCCTACTATTTTTATCCTATCCACTTATATCCTAACCATCCTACCAAATGGAGCTGGATACTTGGCCTGTTGGCAATATTGGATTTAATTTTACATTGCCTTATAAACAAAAATAAGAAGCTTATTTTATTACCTAATGAAAAGTACATACATTGATAAAATGGTAGAAGCTAAAATGAAAAACACAAATTACTCATATGAAGCAATATATAAACAGAGCCCCTTATCTCCCTTGCAACATGGAAGTGGTGAGCTCGCTGAGAGAGTTGGTGTCCGGTTTTGCAGAGGAAGACGAGGATGACGTGGTCGAGAGGCGTCTCCTGACGACAAAAGCTGGCTGAGTTGGGAGGGGAAGAGAGCCGGTTTTGCTCCCGAGCATTACAACAACTGTTGACATGGAGGGCCGCTCGATGGGATCTTCTTGCACGCAGAGTAATCCGATGTTTATGCACTTTATCACTTCTGATTTATCGCATGATTCCAACAATGTCGGATCCATCACGTCGAGAGCCTTGTTGTTGCACCACAATCTCCATGTCTGAATACAATGCATCCTCAATCAGCCAATGCAGATTGACTAAAGGGTTTGGTTATCAACTTTTGTTTGATAAGACAACATTTTCAATAAAAAGTTCAAAGGTCATGTTTTCGTCTCATTCGTACATCAGAAGCGAGGGCAGTTTTGCAAAACGTATCCAAGTTCAAGACATAAGTTGATAATTACTCTAAAGCGCTCGATCACATGAAATGAGAGAATTGAAGGTGTCACAGAACTTACATAGCCTAAGAGGTTTATGACTTGTTGAGGATTATAGAATCCTGTGTTCTTCCTACCACTTACTATCTCCAGCATTACAACTCCGAAGCTGAACACATCGGATTTGGTCGAGAACTTCCCATCCAACGCGTATTCCGGAGACATATAGCCACTTGAAGAAAGCAACAAATTAAACAAGTTATTTCAAGGCCAAACTCAGAATGATTTGATCGAGAAAGTGTGTTGTAATGACTTACTAGGTCCCAACCACTTTGTTTGTGCTCGCCTCTGTTCCCTTTCCCTCAACAATTCTAGCCAACCCAAAATCAGAAATCTTGGGATTCATATCTTCATCTAGCAAGATATTGCTTGTTTTCAAATCACGATGAATGATTCTCAGCCTCGAATCTTCATGAAGATAGAGGAGCCCTCGAGCTATACCCAAAATGATGTCGAATCTCTTCTTCCAGTTGAGGAGTGACTGGTTTTGTTCGTCTAGAAAATAATGTAATAACATGGCTAATCAAGATTATAATGAAATGATGAATATATTAGAAGTTTGTACTTACCAAATAGGAAGGCATCTAAGCTTCTATTAGGCATGTATTCGTAAATTAAGATTTTTTCACTCCCCTCGATGCAGTATCCCAAGAGTCGAACAAGGTTCCTATGCTGAAGCTTGGCAATCAAGACAACCTCATTAAGAAATTCCCCGATACCTTGACCGGAGCAGCTTGACAGCCTCTTCACTGCAATTTCACTTCCTTCTGGGAACCTTCCCTGCACATCCACAACAGTCATGAAACTACGAGGTCACATGCAAAGACTGATGAGATTGAGTAGTGACCTTATAGACAGGGCCAAATCCACCTTGTCCAAGCTTATTTGAATAAGAGAAATTGTCTGTAGCAGATAAAACTAAATCCAAGTTGTAAAAAGGAACATCAATTTTCTTGTCATTTTCTTGCATCAAGTTATTCACGTGTCTTTCACTCTGAGCTGAGAAAAACACTGAACTAGCTTCACTGCGCCTCTGATATCCTGAATAAAGAAAAAAAAAATAAACGAACAAAATGCGAGATTATTAGAGTAAAGTGGAGTTAGATCAGATGAATTATAATTAGAGAGAAAAGTGAAATGAGATCTAATGTATTGATTGCAATGTTAACGTACCTTGTGTTTCCACCGTTGTTGTCCTTCTTCGATATAAAATAACGCCAGAGCAAGAAAGTAGTATAATTCCAGCTAGCAAAGCAGTGATAGCAATCACATAGATTCTTTGGGAGTCTTTCTTAATCTTAGAAGCCTTGAGATCTTTATTCGGGTTCGCCCCTCCTGCATCATCGGTCCAAAGCAAACATTTGAACCACTTCTTACAGTTTATCATCATTTTCACAAATACCACTGTGTCCAAAATAAACTTTAATTTATCAGAAATAGTAAGTTGTTCCAAGAAAATGGATTCGCATTTGAAGAGTTAAAGTATGTAAAATTTGTTTCTTCCCTAAAGCAACAAACCTTGGTAAAATAATATGTGAGATATCCACAGCCTGTGAAGTATACTAACCTGCACTCGGAGGCGGAGGAGAGTCAGTTATACGTAAAGAAAGGTTAACTCCGTCTTTAGTGCCATTGCCATAAAATACAAGATCAGACGTCCACATAAAACAGGCTTGTTGAGGTCCTCTTAGTCTGCCATAACCGAAAGAGTACGCAACACAATGGCAATCATTCAAACATTCCTTTTCGCACGCCTCTTTCCTATATTCCTCTGTAGCATTTGAAGAGTCAGCATGATCGTACAAACTCCATTCACCCCCTACATTTTTTAACAATAAATTAATGAATATCTGATTCTGGCTGCATGTCGAATCCCTGTCACACCCTCCCGAGTATACTCCGGCATTCCAGTCCTCTAAAGAAGCAGGTCTGTACCCGGGAGCGCACTGACACATGATTGACTTGTTGTTTTCACTGCAAATACCAAATCTCCCACACTGTCTGTACGCACTGGAGGGACCTTCGGGAGCTGACCAGAATAACTCCCAACTTCCACTATCACTCAAACTGTAGAGACTTATCTGCCCCGAAGAGTTCATCACAATCCTTGAATTGTAGTAATTAGGAAGAGGTGTAACTGGTTTATGATTTTCTGATGGTTGAGGCTGAGGTTGACTGCTGCTAAAATTTGATAACATTTCGTACACAATCGTAGGTACTAGATTCTGCTTCACGAACAAATCAGCTTCGTCACTTTTCCAGTAAAAAACTGATCTGTTCTTTAAGATGTACACCTCCTCAACTTGCTCGAATGTGTAATTCCCGAAGGCCGGATCACTTGGACTAATCCATGAAACCAACTTCAATTTGTCAGTCATTTTCATACCGGGAAGAAACGTGTCTGATGGCTTTTCGAAACTCTGCCATACTTTTGTACCTGATTTACCATCAGCAAGAACCAAGTTCCCAGAATCACACAGCTGCAGTGTCCTGTTAGAACTTCCTGAGCTCTCAAGGCTTGTGATCTTGATCGTCCCATTGCCACACCCAACCACGATGTTTCCATCCTCTCCTATTTTAATCCCTCTACAGAAATCGTGCAGTGGCGTATCTCTTCTTGCAATCCACACAACGGTCCTTGGCAGCAACTTGTAGTACCATATGCCTAAATATCTATTGCCTTTAGCATTACCTTCAGGAGTGAATATACCAAGTTCAAATTTGCTCCCAGCTGAAACAAGACTCTCAATTAAAGGATCTCCCACACTAATGCTATTTCTTGCTTCATGTTTAGAGCAACAACAAAACACTACAATCACGATGAGGGAGAAGTAGAAGGGTGAAAGAGAATGCGTACGGCCCTTCATCACAATAGGATGCGAATACCATACACATTACATTTATCATCATCTCCAAATGATTTAAAATCTTATATTCTTGGAAAATGACCAGTACTTCTGTAACTTACTGAGTGAAACATTCAACCAGACAAGTCCACTCATAGGCACTACTTTTCTTCTTCCACAAAACATTGGCCCTCCATAGATAATGACTTGACTTAAATTAGTTTTTATTTAGTCTGCACCTAGTTTATAACGAGGCATTTCATCATACACCTGGTCTACAATAATCACTCTACATTACAATTAACTACATTCATACATAATAGTCATTACTTTACCTTCAACTAACTCACTATAGATTATTTCCACAAAACTCAAAACCATCAATCTACAGAAAATAATCGAATAATGCTAATTCAGCACAGGAAGATGACAACAATGAAAAAACTAAAGCCAGCCGACCCTACTTGAGTCCTCACTCAAAACCCTGAATTATTGAGCATACATTTAACAATATTTAATATATTTGTGGTACAGTAAAACAAAAACAGAAAAGTTTGATTCTAAAAAAGATTACGAGAATGGAAAGAACGCGGAAGACGTAACCTTCAAGACTGGGGCAATTACATCAATGTATTCCCCTTTTGCTTGGTCGTCATGTCTAGTCTTCGCAATATTGGATGTCAACCTCATGCAGAGTATTATACACTACGTGATTAGTATTTTTACGTTCTTACATATAGAGTGTCACTGTCAACCAACTAATTAAAGAAAGATCGTTCTTTATTAAATTTTGATCAAATTATAATTTATGCATTCGTTTCGAGCACTACTTGTAGATACAACACAACTTATGTTGATAGTCATTACAGTTTTGTTATTTTAATTATTACTAATTAGGATATACTACATATTTTTTATTTTATACATAACTAGCTTTCGCACCTGTCCGATGCAATAATTTTGATAAAAAAAAAATAACTCAAAAAATTATAAAATATGTTAAATTGTGGAATTATAAATATGGATTAAGTCAAAATTATATAAGATATAAATAAGGGGTAATAGGTAAAATTACCCACTTTTATAAAATAAAAATAAAAAATACCCACTTTTTACAATAACATGATGAATTTCATCATGTGTGTTGGGTTTGAATGGTGGAAATTAGAACAATAACGAAAACAAGTAGAACAAAACAGCAGGAATTACGTGGTTCGGCTCAAAATCAAGCCTACGTCCACGGGAGAACAGAGAACAATTCACTAATTTCAAAAAATCGAAAGGAGGTTACGGAGAGTACAATGAAGACACTCAAGGATTTACTCTCTTTCTTTCCCCTCGTGTATCACACTCCCTCTCTCTCTAGAAATTTACAAGTGAATCTAAGATTAAGCCAAAAATCTTACTCAATCACAGAGCTATGAACTATATATAAGACACATGAAATAATCCCATGGAAATCACTAGAAAGATGTAGATGATAATTCCCGAAAATTCCAGATTGATTCCGTTAGATGCAACTAACTCCCGTACAATCCAGATGATTCCTGCCACATTCTTTTTGTAACAAACTCCAACAAATTCTAACAGCTAGATTCGACCGTTAGAAACGTTTAAAACCCCTTTCTAGAACTCCCATGGACATTCCAGCTAACAACAGATTGATGATTGAAAACCTGGAACAGATCGTTATCGAGCTGCTAGAGAATGGTTCTTTAACGATCTGTCCATCACCAAACAATTTGCACCCAGCAAACGATCTGCTAGCCTTTGCACTTCACAGCAGCGGGCTGCTCCCGCTTGCACTTCACTAACAGCGGGCTGCTCCCGCTTCACTATCTGTTCCACCAAAACCTCACCACAGCGGGCTGCCCTTGGTGAACGATCTGTTCCACCAAACTGCTTACCAACAGATAGTCAATCGATCTGCTCCACTAGCTGCTCAACAACAGATAGTCAATCAATCTGTTCCACTAGCTGCTCAACAACAGATAGTATGTTCACCAATCGATCTGCTCATCACCAGCAATCGATCTGCTCCCCCAACATAAAACACTATCTGTCCAATACTTCAAGCTCAACTTCAGCTCATGTGATCACAACTCTCAACAATGTGATCATGTTATTTTTACAATAACATGATGAATTTCATCATGTGATCATGTTATTCAAGTTATTTTAAATTTGAATAACATGAACACATGATCAATTTCATCATGCTATTGTAAAAAGTGGGTATTTTTTATCTTTTATTTTTAAGTGGGTATTTTTTATTTTTTACTTATCAAAATTAGTATTTTAGCATTTACCCCTATAAATAATATAGAGAATGTATAATTATATGGTTGATAAAACATTACTACGAAATATGATTATTTAAGGCAAAATAAATAAATATTAATCACTTTAATATAATACATACATTATATGTGTTGAAGTGTAATACTCTCTATGTCCAATGACTTGATTTGATCAAAAAAATTCTCACAAATTTAATTAAATCAAGTCACTTTCAATGTGATGAAGCGCGTATTTAAGAAGAAAAATACTTGCACAAACCGATTAATATAAATTGAAGTTTAAATTTCAATTTGGTATTGATTCAATTATGTAAAAAAAAAAAAACTTTCGGTTGCATTCTATTATCTAACAATTTCATAATTTTCTTTTGAATTAATTGAGTTATTTTCATTATAATGTATAAGATATATACATTTTCAAAAAAAATAATAATCAGGAAAGTGGTATTGCCCCAATTACCCATCCCAA
Source organism: Leonotis leonurus (assembly GCA_026898415.1). Lineage (NCBI taxonomy): Eukaryota > Viridiplantae > Streptophyta > Magnoliopsida > Lamiales > Lamiaceae > Leonotis > Leonotis leonurus. Next base: position 1,781,408 of record JAPKLX010000019.1, on the reverse strand, counting down.
GGGTACCAACCCTCCCGCTCCTCTTATGAACGCACACTATAAACTTAGCAGTGATTGCAACGACTTCATGTGTCTCTATTTTCAATTCCTGTAGAGATAAAAGGGCAAAATAAATGATTGAAATTGAATCCTTCTTATATGTCTATGTGTGCAGGAGACATTAATGTACCATTCTTTGCAAAAAAAAAAAAAAAAAAAAAAAACACTAATCTCTTAACATAAATATTCTAACATGACATTTACTCCAAACCCGCGAGCATATACCTTTACATATCGGCACACTGCGAAGCGAGGAAGCCATGTCACACCTAGAAATACTTGGTAATCAACAATTATAGTCTAAGTCAATACCTTCAGATACTTCAAATGCAATGAAGTATCATGATTCTCAAATAAGAAAGCATAAGAATGATTAAAAGAGGTTTTATTTATGCAGCGTTAAAACGTGAAGGAAAAAAGACACGGATAAAACTATTTTATATTTAATCGTACTTCTGGGCTCGACACAATCTATATCTATATTAATATATAAAAGCAAACTTTTTACAGTTTTTTTTACAGGTTTCAAAAGAAACAAAATTAAAGTTATTCGAAAACATCAAGTTTAGAATGAAATAAATTTCTAAGAATTATTTCAAAAAAACCAAAATAAAAATAAATACTTCTTCTGCTTTCCATTTAATTAGAATCACCTTCACCAAAATTATGAGAGTTTTTTTATTTTAATTAAATGGGTTAGAGAGTATAATTTAACGGAGAAATTTATTCTAAACTGGGGTGCTGACAAAGAAATTGTTTTCAAAGAAAAGAAAGAGAGCGTAAACTAACAATTTCATTTCTAAAATACGAAAATGCTAATTGTCTTTTAAAATAATTAAATAATACTCACTCTTTCCCGCTAAACATGTCATACCTTCCTTATTATGACGTCCTAATAAGAATGACACATTTTAAATAGTACTCCCTCCATCCTATTAAAAGTTATCACGTTTGATCAAATTTGTGAGAATTTTTTTGTTAAACGTGATTACCACTTTTAATGGGATAGAGAGAGAAAGTTATATCTTCAAAAATGTGAACCTATCATTTTTATCACTCTTATACTATTTTATACATTAGGCTTAAAAACGTAAAAAAAAATGAAAGTATTATGCTTAGTGGGAAGGAGGAAATAATTGAGATCTAGAAAGTTGATCCAAAAACGGCGTATAATTCATGTTGGATTGACCTAACGGTGGATTACCTCACTTTGACTTCATTCTCCGTTCTCCTTAACTCCACAGTTCTCATCATGCAACATAGAAAATATAATATTCTCTCAACCAAAATTGTTTTCTTTTACAACTTTCCATTTGATCTTTCTAATGTCTACCTCCACAACTTCTTTACTTATTCTATAAAAACAAATTATTATTCTACAAATATTTAAATTATACTCATTATATACTTTATTATACTGATCGATCGCTGATTTTCGAAGTGAGATTTGCACGATGGTTAGGGAATAAACGACACGGGATTTACGTGGTTCGATCTTTAAATAGATCTACGTCCACGGGGAGATCTCTTTTGTTTTATAACTTGAGAGCTGAAATGTAGATTTACAGAAAGTGAATGTTTTCTCCCCTGTAATCTAACTATAATCTAGTATTTATAGATAATAGAGGCGGTTTATAGCTATTTATAGTAAGTGGGCCGCGGTAGATGGGCTGGCCGAGCTGCTCTTGATGGGCCTTATTAATGGGCCATATCCTATCACATCCCCCCCTCAAGAGAAGATCTGCGCCGAGGTGGAGATCTTGACGAGGTGGGTGTGTTTGGACGAAGTGAAGATCTGGACGAGGTGTAGATCTTGTAGTTGCCGAAGTCGAGGTGAATCGGGTTGTAGCCGAGGTCGAAGTGTAGAAGGCTGGAGCCGAGGTAGCAACCGTGGTGGTGGAAGACAGCTGTTGTAGAGGGTCATGGGTGACACGTGTCGCCTTTCTGTTGGAGGAGCCGAAGAGGCGGGATTTCGAAAAGAGGCGGTTGGAAAAAGGTGAAGTGATGTCTATAAAGGCTTCCTTTGGAAGCTAACAAACACTTTTCACTTTTCGCAACCCTAGTTTCACTTTCCTATCTGCAAAAAGCTTTCGATCTTTCTGCCATTGTTGACTTCAATCTCGAGAAAAATTCTTCAAATCTTCTTAACAAGTAAGTGTTTTGTTGTTATGGCTGCTGCTTCCACTTCCTCTTCTGCCTTTTCTGTTTCTTCTTCTCGTACTCCGAGTGGTAGGGAGATTGTTGAATCTCTGTCGCCGCTTAGGAGTGTTCCGGCAAGGGTCACCGTGAGGGTTTTTACCCGAGCGGCTCTACCCCCTGCTCTTAGACTTATAGAATACCCCCCTTTGGCTGGGTCGGGGGCTGCCTTGGAGTGCGCCTCAAGTATGAGTGCCTCCCACATGTCCAACTTAGTTAGAAAATTTTGTTTTCCTGATTCTGCAGAGTTTATTTTACCTAGGGAGGAGGATAGAGGTTGCTCTCCTCCTGTAGGTTTTTTTACAGTATACGAAGACTACCTCAACTTCGGTCTTCGTTTTCCTTTACACCGTATTTTTGTCGAGCTTTTGGATAGATTTGAGCTTCCCTTAGGTCAGTTCGCGCCTGCTTCCATTAAGCAGGTAATAGGTTTTTGTGTCGAAGTCGGTCGCCGAGGTGGACCGATGTCGTTGGAGTCTTTACTCCGTTTTTTTAGAGTAAAGCGGGGGCCAACTGGGTGGGTATATCTCTCACCTGTAAACAAGTTCAAGTTGGTCACCCCATCCAAAGTATCGAACTGGCAGAAGAAGTTCTTCTTCTGCCGAGCTGAAGGCGTGCCCCTCCATGGCTGGTCGGTGGCCAAATTTGGCCCGCAACTAAGGGTGGATCCCGTCGGGGAGCTCGAGACGAGCTTGATGGACCTCGGCGCCGTCAAAAGGACTTACGCCGAGGAGGAGCTGTCGAGGCACGGGCTGAGCCCATGTGACACCCTAGCCGACGTGGATCCGGGTGAGGCTCCGTAGTGTAGTTTGTCTTCATTATCCGAACTAGTATTTTGACTTTGTTTATCCGAACTGGACTAATACTTGTTGTATTTCCGCAGTGAATCCAGAAATTTTTGAAGCTGCCATGGAGAAGAAGAAGAGGAAGAGGCCGAGAACCTCGGCTGCCGAGGAGACGCCACGCCGGGATCGGGCGGAGAGGGCGGAGGCCGAGGTGACCCCGCTTGTTATTGACCTGGCGTCGCCGGGTAGGGAGGCGAGAAGCTCGGGCGTTCGGGCGTCCGGGTCGGGGTCGGCACATAGGGCCTCGTTTCCCGAGGTGAGTAGAGGGTAGCTTTATTTATTTTCCTTAATTTTTTTTCTTTGCTCGTGCTGATATTTTTCGTGCAGGAGGCGGATGTGGCACTGGATGGGCTGAGTGCCATCTCGAGCTTCATCGTCGGTGGGGTCGAGCAGTTCCGGGCCTTGAGAGCCGAGCTCGGGGAAGCGAGGTCGGAGGAGACGAAGGCGGTGGGTGCGGCGGAGGCGGCGAGGAGGAGGGCGACCGACCTCGAGGTCGAGGTCGCCAATCTGAGGGAAGAGCTGGCCGGAGAGCGGGAGAGGTCGGCCCGGGTGGCGGCGGAACAGGGCGGAGTGTTTCGAGCTCTCGCCGAGCGGATCTTCCGCTCCAAGTATTTCGGCACAGTGGCGGCGCATCTGGTGAGTGCCATGAGTACGCCGATTACTTCGGCAGCGCTCGACCGTGTCGCCAAGGATTACCCCGAGCTTGACAAAGTCAAGTACGGGTATGAGGTGATGTCAAAGGAAGAGATGCTGCGGGAGTACGCCGAAGTACTCGTGGAACACACCGCGGTGATCCCGGTGGTCGAAAGGCTGGCGCGGGAGAGGACCCCGCTCTCCGAGCAGGCGGTTCGGCGATGTCCGGCAGATCGGGATGACGATCTGGAGGCGGTCATTGCCGAGCTTGCCAGGGAGGCGGCCGCCGGTGCCGAGGGAGGAGGGGAGGCCGGCGACGAGGAGCCCGAGGTCGGCGATAGTTAGCTTTTTCTTCTCTTTTCTTTTTTTTTTTTTTTTTTTTTTAGCTTGTATCACGTCGCCGCTAGGGCGGCGCTTTTTCCACATGTATATAAAGTATCCTTTTTGAACTGCGCTTTATGCTGAACTGTTTAATTTTTGCTGCTGTAGCCTGCCTTTGACTTCTCCAATTCTTTGCATTTTGAACAACAAATAAACGAGCTTCGTCGTGCTGCCGAGGCTGCCGAGGTCGAGGTCGCGTGTTGGAAAAGCCGAGCTACCAACATCGAGACCGAGCTCGAGGCGAAGCTTAGGTCGGCTCAGGAGAAGCTTGACGAAGAGCACGCGAAGTTTCTGGAGCTTGAAGATAAGTTCAAGAATGTCAAGGATGATCTCCAGACTTTTAAGGCTATAGCCGAGGAGCATGAAGAGTACGAGGACCGTATACACGTCGGCTAGGGTGTCACATGGGCTCAGCCCGTGTGAGCAGGAAGAGGCGCTTCTCAAGCTCGGATCCATGTATAAAATTGTGTTGAAGAGGAACCCTAAGCTGAAGAGGTGGATCGAGTCCAAGAATTCCGGGCTCGATCCTGTCTCTCAAGCTTTTTTGGAGGGTAACTTGGAGGGGGTGCAGCCGCCTAGTGCGGCCTTGACTCGAGAGCAAACCCAAGCTGTCATGGCACGAGGTGGTGGCCGACGTGTAGTGAGAGATCGAGGCCGAGGTAGAACTGCATCTCTAGGCCGAGGTCGATCAGCACCGTCGAGCCGGGGCCGAGGACAGAGTTTTGGCCGTGGCGAAGGCATGGCTTTTTTAGACTCAGTGCTCGGTCATGGTGCTAGCTCGAGTTCGGGCCAGGGTTTTGTAGAGAAGTATCTTAGCTATAGTCTTAGGCCTCCGGGTTCAGACCCTCCAAGCTGATTGTAATATGTATTTATGAAATAAAATACAATTTTTCCCTTACTTTTCTAAAGCTTTACTCTATATAATCAAGTTTGTTTCAAATTCTTGTGATGACTGGCTCGCACCTCGTAATTGCCTCGTTCGACACCGAAGTTTTACGTCGCCTGAAGGCGAAGTATGGAGACTTCGGGTGGTTTGAAGGCGAAGTTTTGAGACTTCGGGTAGCCACTTCGGTTAGGGACGAAGTTTAGGCTCAGAATTAGCCACTTCGTCTGAGGACGAAGTTTGGGCTTTGAAGTTCCTTGTTTGTCGATGTAATCGATAAGAGTGGTCTCCTCTCGCGCGTTTGAATGCTACTCTCAATTTGGAGTTTTAGCTTGACTTGGACCTGATGTAGTAAGTATACAATAAATGTTTTACAAAAGGACTTAATAATGTCCGAATTACATAAATTACAAATAATATTTCTTTAAATGAGAAATATGCCAAGTTCGGGGTATTGGCTCCCCAGATAAGTGAACGAGCTTGTATGAGCCTTTGCCGAGGACATCTTGGATTTGATAAGGACCTTCCCAGGTGGCTTCTAATTTACCGAGCTTCTCCGCCTTGCTAACTTCATTATTTCTGAGAACGAGGTCGCCTATTTGAAATTGTCGATGTTTCACTCGATTGTTGTAATACCGAGCTATTTGTTGTTTGTACCGAGCTTCTTGTATGTAGGCTCGTTCTCATTTTTCCTCCAACAAGTCCAAATTAGTTCGGAGGCCTTCTTCATTGGCATCGGTTGTGAAGTTTATAGTTCGGGGGCTCGGCAAACCGATCTCCACTGGGATTACCGCCTCGGTTCCGTAGACGAGGCTGTATGGTGTTTCTCCATTGGATGTCTGAGGTGTAGTTCGGTAGGACCATAGGACTTGGGGTAAGTTTTCGGCCCAATCTCCCTTGGCTTTGTCGAGACGAGTCTTTAAACCTTTGACTATTGTTCGGTTCGTGACTTCGGTCTGACCATTCGCTTGAGGGTGTGCTACCGAGGTGAATTTCTGCTGGATATTAAGCTCGTCACACCATTCTTTAAATGACTTATCCGTGAATTGAGTTCCATTATCCGAGATGAGGATGTGAGGTACACCGAAGCGACAAACTATATTCTTCCAAACGAAGTTGAGGGCCTTTTTGCTCGTAATTTTTGCAAGAGGTTCGGCCTCTACCCACTTCGTAAAATAGTCGATGGCGACTATTAGGAATCGTAGTTGGCCGGGGGCTTGCTCAAAGGGACCGACGATGTCTATCCCCCATTGCATGAAGGGCCAGGGGCTTCGCATGCTGGTCAGCTCGGTTTGAGGTACCCTCGTTATTGTTGCATGAATTTGGCACTTCGGACACCTTTTGACGAGGTCGACTGCGTCTTGTAGCATGGTCGGCCAGTAGTATCCCCATCTTATAATTTTTCTGGTTAAAGCCCGAGCTCCGACGTGACTGCCACAGGATCCTTCGTGCACTTCGCGTAATATGTAGTCTGCTTGATTGGGTCCTGCGCACCTTAGAAGAGGTTGAAGATATGATTTTCTGTACAATACTCCCCGATCCAAGACATACTTGACTGATTTGTTCTGAAGCTTCCGAGCTTCAATTTTATTATCAGGGAGTTCGCCTCTTTCTAAATAATCCTGAAGTGGTGTCATCCAGCTCGGCTTGTCATCGATTATTGCGTTCACTTCGGCTTCATCTATACTTCGGGTTGTGACTTCTTCCACCGGGGAGGCCGCGGATGACGACGCGAGCTTGCTTAATGCATCAGCTCGGTCGTTTTCGCCTCTCGGGATTCGTATCAATTCGAAGTATGAGAAGCTTTCTTGTAAAGTTCTGACTTTGTGGAGATACTTCTTCATCCTTTCATCTCGCGCTTCGTATCTTCCGAGGACGTGGCTCACTATGATTTGGGAGTCACTGTGGACTTGGATGGCTCGTAGCTGAAGGCTTTGCGCGAGGCGAAGTCCGGCTATTAGAGCTTCGTATTCCACTTCATTATTGGTGGTTGGGAAGCTTAACCGTAAAGCATAAGGGATTTGTTTCCCTTCCGAACTGATGAACAAAACTCCAGCTCCACTTCCCTTTTTGCCCGACGCTCCATCGACATAGACTTTCCAACAATCTATGGGGGGTGTCTTTGGCATTTTCTCTTCGATATTCTCCTCGGTAGGTTTGGTAAGCTTCGGAGGCTCGGTGAATACTGCTTCTACCAGGAAATCTGCCAGCGCTTGCCCCTTGATAGCTTGCCGAGGTGCAAAAGAGATTGTGTGCTCGCCAAGTTCGACCGCCCACTTGGCTATTCGCCCCGAAGCTTCAGGCTTCGTAAGCACTTGCCGAAGTGGTAGGTCGGTCAGGACTTGTATCGGGTGAGCATGAAAATATGGTCGAAGTCGTCTTGCAGCATTCACTAGGGCAAGTGCGACCTTCTCCAGAGGTTGATACCTCGTTTCTGGCCCTTTTAGAGCTCGGCTTATGAAGTATATGGGTAACTGCCGGGGTCCTTCTCGAACTAAGACTGCACTTATTGATTCGTCCGAGGCAGCGAGGTATAGGGAAAGTACCTCGTCTTCCTTTGGGACGGATAAAGTGGGCAAGTTGTCAAGGTACTTCTTCAAATTTTCGAAGGCTAACTTGCGCTCGTCGCTCCATTCGAAGTTCGGGGCCTTCTTTAAGACTTTGAAGAAAGGGAGTTGCTTCTCGGCTGCTTTAGATAGGAATCTGCTTAACGCAGCCAAGCAGCCCGTCAACCGATGTACATCGTGTATTGACTTCGGCGCTTGCATCTCCTGGACGACCTTAACTTTTGCTGGATTAGCTTTTAATCCTTCGCGGGAAACCCAACACCCTAGGAATTTTCCGGACTGGACCATGAAAGTACATTTTCCTGGGTTTAACTTTAGGTTCACCTCGCGGAGCAGTTTGAAGACGACCTGGAGGTCGTTTAAGGTAGTGTTGACTTTTTTGCTTTTGACAACGATGTCGTCGACATATACTTCAAAAATCTGACCGATGTGAAGTTCAAATATTTTGTCAACCATCCTTTGATATGTAGCTCCAGCATTTTTGAGTCCAAAGGGCATCTTCTTATAAGCGAAAATGCCGAAGTCTGTAACAAAGGCAGTCTTCGGAGCGTCCTCGGTACTCATAAGGACTTGATGGTAGCCTTTGTACAGGTCGAGAAAGCTGAACACCTCGTGACCGACGAGGGCCTCCACTTTCTTATCAATGTTGGGAAGGGGATAACAATCCTTAGGGCAGTGTTTATTGAGATCGGTATAATCAACACACATGCGCCATCCTCCTACTTGCTTCTTCACCATCACGGGGTTGGCCAACCACGTCGGATATTTTACCTCGAATAAAATATTGGCTTGCTGAAGTTGGCTCACCTCGTCGCGTATCACCTGATTTCTTTCGGCAGCGAAGGCTCGTTGCTTTTGCCGAACTGGTTTCACCTCGGGGTCAATGTTGAGGTGATGAGTTATAATATCTGGTGATACCCCGGTCATGTCTAAAGGAGACCAGGCAAAAATGTCTCTAAACTCCCGAAGTAGTTGAATAACTTGACCTCGGAGTTCGGTACCCCCAACGAAACCGACCTTGACAACCTTGGACACGTCGTTGTCATAGAGTACGACGTCTTCTAGAGGTTCCGCATCTGACGAGGTCGACTTCGGCACGCCGGGGTTCTTTAATTGCTACGCTTGGGGATGTTGTACACCAGAACCTCGGAGTGCGACCTGCATGCACTCCTTGGCTTGTGTTTGATTACCCCGAAGCGTGATAACTCCATTCTTTGAAGGTATTTTGATCATCAAATGGTAGGCCGAGCAGACTGCTTTTGTCGCTATCAGCCAATCTCTGCCTAATATAATGTTGTAGGGAGAGCTAGCTTTGACAACGAAGAAGTGGATTATCTTTGTAATGGATAATGGACTTCGTCCTACCGTCACGGGGAGTGAGATCGTTCCATCTGTTGAGGTCTCCCCTTGTGTGAAATTCTTCAATGGAATGGGTGCGGGTTTTAAACGCGCTTCTTCGATGTCAAGTTTTCCGAAGCAGCCTTTGAAGAGCACGCTGACCGAGGCTCCACTATCAATAAAAACCCGGTGTACCAATTTGTTAGCCACCACGGCTTCGATAATAGTGGCATCTTGATGAGGCGAGGCATGAGGGACAGGGTCGTCATTAGAGAAAATAACAACCTCGTCCTTTTTGAACCTTTTGTGCGAAAGCTCCTCCGAGGGTCGGTTTCGAGCTTCGGCTTTTAGTGACGACCTTGTTGAACCTTGGGGCACTCCGATGATGGTGTTGATGACTCCATCATATTGAGGTTGATTCTCGTCATCGTCTTCGTCATCATGTCTTGACTTTTTATCTTGGGGTTTGCAATTCTCTCCCCCATTCCTTCTTCGTTTGCCTTTGCCCCGAGGTTGAATATCCGGTTGATTTTGACCTCGGTATCTTCCTAGAGTGCCATCTTGTGTTAGGCGGTCGATTTCCGAGGCAAGATTGCGACACTCCTCGGTGTCATGGCCGTGGCCGCCATGGAACTCGCAGTATTTATCCAGTGATCGTCTGCTTGATCCATTTCGGGATAGCGGTGGAGGTCTCTGAAATAAGTTTGCGTGAAGCTCATAAATTTCTGCCCGAGATCTGTTCAGCGGAACGAACCGATCTTGCTCCGGATTAGGCCGAGGTCCGAGGCGAGATGCCAATGGACCTCGTTGGATTCTTTCAAGAGCGCCTCGTCGATGCTGCCCTTGATCAGCTCGTTCTTCCCTTCTCTTTTTATCCTGACCTTCAGGTCGGTCAGTGGCTCGTTTCTTCCTGTCCGCCTCGTCCGCTTCGGCAAATGCATCAACAATCCTCCATAGCTGTTTGGAGGTTTGGGGGCGCTCTTTCACGAGCTCCCTGAAGAGTGTGCCGGAGTGAATGGCGTTTTGAAACGCTGAAATGAGGACATCGTCTGAAAGACGATCGACCTTGAGGCTCTCATTGTAGAACCGAGCTAGGAAGTCGCTAATAGACTCTCTTTGTTCTTGTTTTAGGGTAAGGAGTTGGGCCGAACTCATTTTGGCTTCGGCTTTTTGGAAGAAACGCCTCTCAAAGGCATCTAGCAGGTCGGCGTACGACCCTATGCTGCTGCGAGGGAGGTTGTCAAACCACTTCCGTGCATTGTCGATCAACAATTCGGGGAAGACTTTGCACATATAAACATCCTCGGCCAGTCCCTGGTTCATCATATTATATTGATATTGCGACAAAAAGTTGCTCGGGTCGCAAGAACCGTTGTAGGGCTTGATTGGTGGGACCTTGTATGCTGAAGGGAGTGGTGTGTAGAGAATTTTGTTGGTGAAGGGGGTAATGATTCTGCTGTAAACAGTGAATCTTCCCTCTTGGTGGTCGTCCTCGTCACGTCGAGAATGGTCGACGTTTCGACGAGGTGGCGTCTTCTCTATTCGGTGTTCCTTGTCACGTCGGTAATAGTCGACGTTTTGACGAGGTGGAGTCCTTCTTCGGTGCTCCTCGTCACGTCGGTAATGGTCGACGTTTTGACGAGGTGATGTTGAACCTCGCCGAGGTGAAATAATGTTACCTCGGCGATTATGTGGTCTTCGGAAAACTTCATCATCTCTTTCCTCGGCAATTTGATCCGAAGTTTGGGGTCGTTGTGATGGACCCGCTTTATCCTCTTCGCACTGACCTCGTTGTTAGTGTTGTTCGGCGAATTTGAGGAAATCTCGCTCGTGAAGATCTAGATATGCTTTGAGCGCATCGCCGAGCAAAGGTTGAAGCGTGGCATTCCCTTGACGATTTTGATTCAATCTTCCACTGCTAACAGAGTCACTAGCTCGGTGGGAGAGGACATCTTCTACATGGCCTTCGGGAGTTCGGCAGTTTGTGGCCTGCCTGCCGGACCGAGCATAGTGTTCATCCCCTTCGTTAGTAGATAGACGAGGTGGATTACGAGGCATTTCAACCTCGTTTTGTTTTCCTTTAGCAGCAGCAGCTATAGCATTAGATCGAGTGGATCTAACCATTGTGTTTTCACTTCGAAGATAGTGATCGGACACAAAATTTACTTCGATTCCCACAGACGGCGCCAGTGATCGATCGCTGATTTTCGAAGTGAGATTTGCACGATGGTTAGGGAATAAACGACACGGGATTTACGTGGTTCGATCTTTAAATAGATCTACGTCCACGGGGAGATCTCTTTTGTTTTATAACTTGAGAGCTGAAATGTAGATTTACAGAAAGTGAATGTTTTCTCCCCTGTAATCTAACTATAATCTAGTATTTATAGATAATAGAGGCGGTTTATAGCTATTTATAGTAAGTGGGCCGCGGTAGATGGGCTGGCCGAGCTGCTCTTGATGGGCCTTATTAATGGGCCATATCCTATCATATACAAAATTAAATCATTACATTAAAATTTTTAATAAATTAAATATAAACATCTTTAGTGAATAAAGAAAATAATTATTTTTATTAAATATGTGCATGTATAATTCACAAACAGTTTTTATATCACTCGCAATAATACTTAATTATAAATAATTAGATTGTTACCCGTCAAAATTCGATGAGATTAAATATTTTATAAATTTATATTTGACATCCTTATATTGATTACTGCTCGTTATTTGGAATATATAAATTGTTGGTTCATATATTAGACGTGTATAATAAAAGTTGCTAATAATGTAATCTTATATATAATAAACTTACAATCATCCTAAAATTAATTTTAAATAATTTTACAACCCAATCTTATCATAAACTATTGCTTTATCATCAAATCAATATAATAATATTTGTTTTTATAAACACACTTGTACTCATCTTAAATATTAAGTCCTCAAATACTTGCCTATTATTAAACTCGTACATATAACTTACTATTATATTTTAAAACGTATTTAAATTTTATCGTAGTTCTCTCAAAGTTTATTAAAAAATGATTATAGTACTCGTCAATTATTTGAATATGCTCATTTATATATATGTACCCTTTTCAAATACATGTACACATGACTCAATCAATTGTCTGTCTTATACTCGTATAATAACATGTGTTATAAATTTGAATGAGATAAAATAAATACTATAAATATATACTACTAAAAAAATCAATTTTTATTCAATCTATCACATTCCTTTTAATTTTATGTATGCTAATCATCTCAAAGCCATTATCATTTACTAATTATTTTTAGAGATTATTGACTATTATCATATAACAAATGTGTATAATAGTAACCGTTAATTATATAAACTTGTTTATGATAAACTCGCGGTTATGAGTGAGAATTTGGGACATGAACTTGAGAAATTGTATGAGACCAAATTTCTTGAATGATCGAGATTTGAGAAATTAAGAAATTGAACGAGACCAAATTGACTGAGATTTGGAACCTGAGTCCCGATCGGGACTCTTGATTTCCCAAAATTTATTTTTAAATTCGGAAAATTTGGGACATTTTTTCAGATCGTGATCGAGATCGGGACCGGGACTCTCTGTCCCGTCTCGATTCTCACCACTACTCGCATTCATCCCAAAAATAATTATAAAAATAATATTACAACATGATCTCATAAAAAACTATATGTTTATAATAAACTAATATGATCATATTTGTTCAATTATTAGACTTGTGTCCGTCGTAGATACTAAATCCTCATTGACTCATCTATTAGTAGCTTGGTACTTATAATTTATTATTTTTTCTAACTTTTTAAATTTTATATATTCTCATTTACATCTCATAAACTACTCATTTATGTCTCAATTCCATTAAGAACCTGTTATGAATTCAAATATTATAAAATAATTATTATAAACATATAGTATTCCTAAATAAAAAACATATTTAAATATTTATACAAAATACCCGAATTATTTTAAAATTTATTCATGCGTACTTATCTTGAAGTCGATAAAAAACGTAGTCTGATTATTCCTTCTTGTCCTTTAATTACTTGTTTATATTCAATCTTATATAAAAAACAAACTCAAATTATATGAACCTATTTATTTGTATTCATATATACATCTCCATGATTTGATTAAAATTTAAATCTATATACTTGTACTTATTTCAAAACTAATTTTAAAAATATATTTGTATTTTTTTCTCGTCCTAAATATGGACGATAATTTTGGACCGAAGCTTCAGACTTTTTCAATCCCAACTTGAGACCTAGCGGGATTTGGGTCCTCGAGTTCAAAAATTTCAGGACTAATACTCAAATTGAGACTTGAGTTTCAGAAATTTTGGAAATTAGAAGTCCTGAATCTTGATCGAGACTCTTGATTTCTCGAATTCTAATCGGAACTCCCGATTTTTCTATTCACAAAATTAATTTTATTTATTCATTTAATATATAATTTCTAGTTTTTAAATTGTATTATGAAATAAATAAAATTATATTGATTATATTTTTTTAAAAATTCGAATTTATAAATTCGAAATTTTTTTGTCACGTTCGGAACATTCAGAACTATTCGAAACATTTGTGTTAGCGAACGGGACAAAAAATATCAATTTCGGGTCTCGAGAGTTTCGAAGTCCGGAATGGGACTGGGGCCATATATAAATTGATTATTTTTTAGATCAAGACTTTGAGACGGGTACCCAATTTCGTCATGATTCTCACCCCTAGTCCTAAATTGTTTGTTATCATCTCTAACTTGTATTTATTCAAATAAAATTAATTATTTGAATATGTATATTACCAACTTATCGAGTTACGTTGTGATGATATATATATATATATATATTATATTAATGAGTAGCTCATTATATAAACAATGAACTTTAATTTCAGTCCTTAACGATTATATACGTGAATTTGCTGGCAAAATCGTCAATTTAATCGAATTTTTAATTAGATATCAAAATATACACATTGAAATAATATATTGTCAAATATATTCTTTTACATTCATGTAAATAATATTTAAATATTAAATAATATATTATATATAAATAAGAAAATTATATACCTCTATATTTATATATTAATATATTTAATAAAAATATATAATTATTAAATTTTCATTATCGATAACTAATACTAATACATATTCATTACTCTAATAAGACAATTAAATAATCATCAACTATTGTTTTAATATATATCAAAAACAACTCTCCCTAAATATTATAAATTACTTATATTATAAATAAATATTATATTTTTATATCTTGACAGTTAAAACTTATAAAACAAAGTTTATTGAAAATTGAATAAGATTTTAATTTCGTGTCTTTTTCAATTTATAAGAAAATAAACACCATAATTTTAATTAGTTGCTTATTTTATTTAGTTATATATATATACACACACACATAATCTTTAATTAGTTAAGAAAATAAACACCATAATTTTAATTAGTTGCTTATTTTATTTAGTTATATATATACACACACACATAATCTTTAATTAGTTTATGGAATATATCTTATATCGATGAATATGGAATATATAATCTATAACATAATATATAATACATATAAAAATAAGAATATACCATAAATATTATATATATGCAAACATGGAAATAAAAATATATTAATATTATATATGATTAATATGATTTTTTAATTCAAAAATTTTGAGAATTTAAATAAATAGGATTGGAGAGATTTTAGAGTGTTACATAGGATTCAAATCATAATAATGTTAATAATATATATATATATATAGATTACTTAATTAGTAGTAAAATATACTATTATACTTAATTAGGAGTAAATTAAGCTTAAATGATATTTGATAATTAATAAAATTATTAAAAACTAATATCTATTATGTGGTGCAGCCCGTGACCATATTAGATAATTCAATTCGTGGATAAAGAAGTGTTTTTGTCATTTCACTATAAGAATATTGATGCACAATAACAGTTAAAATACAATGGATTTAAAAAAAATGTGTTCTTATATGTATTAAAATCGTTGTCTATTTTATAACTGTTGTCTTTAAGTGGAAAAAAACGTTCATAGACAACGGTTGTCTCCGAATGTTGTTGTAAGTGTGTTGTTATTTTTATATTCTACAACGAATTTTACAGACGTTGTCAAAACTCAAAAACTGTTGTTGTAATTCAACACTCTTATAATTGTTAATTAATGTCAGACATTATATTTATATTTTTTATCAAAAATTTACTTATAAATATGATGTCATGTATAGTATAATATTTCTTTTTAAGTCATGTATAATACTTATTATATTTTTTTTTAAAATTAAGAAGACTATAAAATTAAATTACAAGTTTGTAATTATAAGTCATAACTAATTAAACTCAAGTATCATCTTTTCTCTTTATAAAATTAGGTAGTGTATTAGTTATTTAAAAAATAAAATGTGAGTGAATTCAAAGAGGATCGGACAGTGTATCTTACGATTTAAGTAAATGCAGATTTATTGAACAGATTAATTAATATATCTTACGATTTATATGTTTCATCCCCAAATGACTTGAGCGCCGTTTCTTCCCCAAATGACTTAAGTACCCTTCATAATTTCAGCAACACTTAATTTTCAGCCGCGAACAAATCGGTGAAACACTTTCAAATACATCTCAAATATCACTTTTTTTGAATTTTTGGTTATCTCTTGCAAATATGTGAGATTTCGAATGGTGATTTCCTTTCGATTCTTTTTATTTGCGAACATTTTGTTTTATAATTTTTGGTTATCTCTTGCAAATATACGTCGTCCTATGCTTTCAAGGGCATTATCGACCTCTCTGCACTCAATCTCCGCCTCTGTCGCAATTGCAAATGAGTGTACAGTCCGCGCCCAAACTTTTTCTCTATTTTGAACTTTTCTGTGATGTTCATTGAGTGCGATGCCCAAACTGTTTCGCCTAAACTTCTAAAATATCTCTTTTGGATTTTCTTAGGCACCAATACTTGTTTATGCAGTTCGCATACCCTTTTAATGGGATATCAAACTCGGTATTTCTAATTTATGCGGATTAGTGACATGTTTTGCGTTTAGGGGTTCATGGAAATTAAAATTGTTGAATTGTCATTTTAGAGTCTTATCTTAGCTTAGTCGAATTAGATTTAATTTGGAAATTATAGGGTTTGTTCTTATTTGGAGTTAATAATTTATTGTGCAAGAATATCATTTTCTTGTTGCCTCACACTGATCGATTCATGTTTCTGCTGTTTCGCAAAACACTTGGAACGTATATTGTCAGCAAGTTCTAAATATAGTGGCTACTTGTGGCTATTTGATCTCATTTTCTTATGATATTGAAGGTTTTTATTGGTAATCTGGACCATGATGTTACTGAAGAAGAACTGAGACAGATATTCCTACAGTTTTGGGATATTGTTTATGTCAAAATCCTGCAGCCAAGAGATATACACACGATAAAAACATAATGATCTCTATCTTCCATTGCAGCCCTCTAACTAGGGATGATTCAAACTCCAAAGAAAAAATTCGAGGGCTACTGAATAAAAAGGACCCTGCACTGCATGTGCTCGCACTCAAAACCCCTCAAATCTCTTTAACTACATATTCTGCATCATATGTACTGATCACACAACATTTTTATTCTCCGTTAAAAGACATCAAAACAACAAAAGATAATACTACAATTTACCTTTTAAATTATCTGAAATAAGAACAAACTTTCACCTCATTTCTTGTCTGAATTCGCAATTTGCTTCTAGCTTTGGAATTTTTGCTTATGTGCTTCTCTAACATTTTTAAATTAAAATTATAAAAAGAAATTCACTTTCACAATAGGCTAAACATATGATATATGAGTAATGATTAATGAATAATATGTTAAGGGCAAAAATAATCTGCAAAACTCCTAATTCCCAAAGCCGCAGCCATTGATCTACGTTGTCCTATTCAGAACCAGTGGCCTCATTTTTGGAGCTATATGTTGCCAACAAAATTCATTTTTCGAGAGTTACGAGCACAGTCTAATTGGCTGATTCATCTTCGCCGATGAGGTTCTTTGTTTGAACTAATTAAAGACTTAAGATTCTATAATTTAATCGGACACCTTTATAGTATTGATTAACGTCGTTTGCTCGATCTCAATTTGACTTTTTTTGGCGATTCAGTTTAGGCGGAGCTCTACTGTTAGGAGGTTTGAGCCAAATGTTAGCGTGGAGGAGTTGGAATAGGGAAATTCCATTTTTGGTGAATAACATCTTTGATTTGAGTGCACCGTAGGCGATCATCTGAAGTTGCGGCAGTGGGATTATTATTGGATAACATAAACTCGCGTTATTTCGAACTTTTAATGGCTAGCATCGACCCATTCATTCGGTAATGCAGCGATCCCCACTCTCACTGAAGCTTTCGTTTTTTTTGTGTGTGGTTGATTAGCATTGACTCCCATATTTTGTAAATAGCTTGGTGAAACTTGCGGCGCGGGCGTTCTATGATGATATACCAACGAAAGGTGAAAGCCAGCAAAGGCCTGGGAGAAGTGATATTAGGGGCATTGTTGTGGTCATTCTCGATGCTCTTACTAGGTAATTCGCTACTCCCTTACAAACTTTTTGGCTGAGGTTAGGGAATTTCATAGATATAATCTCTTGAAGTTATAGTACTCGTTTTGTGCTTCACTCAAAAGTCATTGAGGTGTTGGTGGAAATTTTTATTCCAATTCTTTAAATATATGGGGGCTGGGGGTGGGTGGTATTGGCCGATTATACACTGGAGAAAAAATCAGGTCTATGTTTGAATATGAAATATGAAGTGACCAGTTTTTCTTGAATGCCAATTTTTGCTCATAAATTTATCAGTATTAGAGAGTAATTTTATGTCTATGGAGACACATTAGGAACAAAACTATATGTTGAAACTTGAAACAATTGTTATTATGCTGCATGAGAACATTCTGTTTTAGTTCACGACAAGTTAAGGTTTTATTATTTTAAACAATTTACAACCATGGTCGAGCAAAATTAAATTTAATATCACTTTATATTTGATTTTCTTCTAGATGTCAGTGGACTAAGGAAGAAGATTTGGCTAGGGAGTTGAAACTTCACACGAAGCAACTTCGTCGGACATTGAGATTCTTCGAAGAAGAAAAACTGGTCACTCGTGACCACCGCAAGGAGGTTCATTTTGCTGGTTCAGCATTATGATTTATGGTCCAAATATTTGATTCCTATGTTTCACATCTGTGATTGATGAGTTGCATTAAGTGGATCTATTTATGATATTTCGAGATGATCATTGCAGATAAATGTTTTTCCAGTGGATTATAAGGACACATGTGATATTATGCTACCTATAAACATACTATCGACAAACCATCTATAAGATAATTGTCTGTGACTTCATATACTGATATGAGTTCATTTGGTTGAAGCAAGTAACTTATACTGTTATGCATGAAATTCCAGTAACTGGTTTTAACTTAGGATTAACGCTTTATGTTCTGCATGTGAAAACAATTTGTCTATTTCAAATTCAAAGAGAACACATAACGTGAGTTCAATGTTGTGGTTGAGGGGCATGCTTAAACTTATAAGTTGGAAGGCATGAAGTTGGGCCAACTTTCTAATGCTTTATCGGATGGACCATACCCATGATTATCTTTTTGGATATGTGATTTTCAACTTTGTTTAATCAGAATTATTTAGTAGTTACTTTTAGATATCTATTTGCTGCCTCAATGATATTATTTATCATATGAAGACCTCCAAAAGTGCAAAGCTGTTTAATGCTGCAGTGGCTGCGACAGTGGATGGTCAAAGAAATGGAAGGGATGATGATAAACAAAAAGTGCACACTCAGTCATATTGTTGCTTGGACTATTCACATGTAACTTTGTGATTAGAAAATATTATGTTAAAACTGATAATGATTACTGTGTAGTGTGTACAAAGACCATAACTCTGTAATGCCAGAAAATAGTTCATATAGGCAGTACATGCATCTGTACCTTAGGAATACTGTACAGGTAAGGGGTATTTGATTTTTACATCTGTACATATGGCTGGTTCAGTTCTCATGGAAAGTATTTCAAGAGGTTTTTAAAAAGTGAGATAACCATGAATTGATGGTAAGTGGAGCCTGCTGTGTATTATAGAAGATGTAGACTCGTATAGTTCCTTCAAACGAGGTGGTTTGAGTATGTATGTTGTTCTAGCTCTGACTTATTGATATTTGCTAGTATTGTTGTTGGGTGAATCTATTTTTTTCATTTTCGTTTTGTGTATGTTTGTTAATGTTCCTATATATACTGTGGCATCACTGTTGCTGCAACTAGAATTGTGAGTACTGGTATTTAAATAAAATGTTCATATTGAATTTCGTTGCAGATATATGATGTTGTCAGATACAGATTACATCGCATGAGGAAGAAGCTGAAGGTGAAGGATGAACTAGAGAGCAAAAATACAGTTCAGGAATATATATGCCCAAATTGCAACAAAATGTTCTCCATTCTTTTTTCAATTATCTTTGATGTCTCTTTCCCTGGATTTTTGATTCTTGAAGATTTTAATTTTTTTTCTGTGCATCATGAACTCCAGATATAATGCCCTTGAGGCACTTCGTTTAATAATCCCATTTGATGAGTACTTCCACTGTGAAAGTTGCAACGGTATCTTTGTGGCTGAGAGTGACAAGCTAGCTGCTGAAGAAATGGGAGATGGAGATGATAATGCAAGCAGGCGTCATCATGATAAATTAAAGGATATGCTATCAAATATGGAGGTTTGCTTCTAAATTCATATTATGATTGAGTTGGTACCCCTCAACTCAATTCATATTATAATGGCTTTTCCCCTATTTTCTCTCTCATTTCTTCAACTCATAATCACAAATATACTGATCATAAAACTGGAAGAATATAAGGAAAAATAAATAAAATAAGAAGTACCGGGTCGATTTGTTCAATCAAGTATTCTGAAATTGCTCTTCTTATGATTTTGTGTTTGTACCAAAAGATCATATATTGGAAACCAATAATTTCTCTTGAATCGACTGTAGTCGTAACTGTATGCCCCTTTATTTTTGTCGCTACCAAGTTGTGAAAGTCTCCTGTGGTACAGGTCCAATTCAAAGCACTAATAGATCAACTCGGGAGAGTCAAGCATTTGTCTGTACCTGAACTTGAAGGACTTCAAGCTTGGTTACTTCGGGTTTATCAACAAGGAGCAAATGGTGACCCTACTTCCAATGAACCTTCTAAATCTATGATGGGTTATGGTGGAACTCCAATGCCTTATGTTGGGGAGACTAAGGTCACTTGTTCAAAGCCTTCTCTCAGTTTACTTTGCATTATAGTGAGAAATAATAACTGATGATATAACTATGTCATTCTCAATCTTCAAACAATTTAAATCTGTAATCCTACCACCCTATTGTTACTCTTTTTAAGGGATTTGTTGCTACTGAGAAACCGTAAAGTTTGACTTGGCAGGTTGAAGTCGCATTCTCTGGTGCTGATGACAAAGGTGATGTTAAATCTATCAACACTACACCTATGAAAGTTTTGCCTCCATGGATGATTAAGGAAGGAATGAAACTTACAAATGAGCAACGTGGAGAGTCCAGTCAAGAGGCGAAGATGGCTGGTAACTCTGTAGCTTTGGAGCCTTCAGATGACAAGAAGAAGGCTGCAGATTTAGATGAAGACAAAAAGAATATAAAGGTATATCTTAAAGCTTCTTTACTGTTGGTTTTGAAAGTGTACTTTGTGCACCTCCGTTTCGTCTAGTGATTATTTATTTTCTCTTTTTTATTTTTGGTGTTATATAGGATGAATATGCCAGAGCCTATTACACTGCTTTGCTTAAGCTCCGTCATGAAAAGGAAGAACAAATTAAGAAAGAAGCAGAAACACTTAATAATGGTATCACTAGTGAAGTCTTAGACACACCATCCAATCGTCAAGTAGGCATGAAGTTGAAACGAGAAGATGAATTCGAGGGAGATGATGTTGAATGGGAGGAGGGGCCTTCTACAGGTAAGATAGAAACACTATCTGCGTGTTTCTTTTATCTGTGTCAAAAAATCATATGATGTAAAAGATTAAACTAAGAAGATTTAAATTAATCGTTCCAGGTAACAATTCGGATCAATATAAAGTTCACGACTTGAATGTGGAAGCAGAAGCTCTTCAAGACGATGAAGATGAAAACGACTGGGAGGATGGGTAAAGAAGCCATGCAGTTCAATAATCTTGTTGCTGGCTTCATTTCGATCTACATCCTTTGATTTTCGATTGTGTTCTTTTGAGTTCTTATGTAGCTGATGCATTAATGGAGGTGTAGCAAAGAAGACCAAGATGGGGAAGAGAAAAGATTATGCTCTCTTACATAGATGAATTTACTTTGGGTGATAAATCACCTTTTTTGCATTAAGAAATAGTGTATACAAAAAGATGACATTTATTCTCTAGATCTATACTAACTTCATTTTTTATGTTTTCAGAAAGGTTGTTATCAATTTTATTATATGTAAAACACTGATCATTACTGTATTGTTTGAGATAATTTTTTTTTTCTTCAAAATGAGAATCGAACTATAGTGTTAGTAGAAAAAAAGGTACTATTACAATTTTTTTTCTTCAAACACTGATTGTTACGTTTGCATTCTTATCCCTCTAATAGACTCCAATTAATCTCAGAGCAATTTTGTAACTCTAATTTTTTTTTAGTATAATACTTGAATTAAATTGAACATTGATAGACTTTATTTATTTCATATTACAAGATTAGAATCCATTTTATATATAGAATTCATTAGAGTTATAACAGTATTATAACAACATATCTGTTGGGAAAACTCATCTGGGATGAGGCGAAGATGATATTGGACATTAAAATTAGAAGGTGGAGTTGGAGTAAAGTTTTTAATATTTTAAAACTTGAATCTCGGACGGCATACTTAATCGAATTTTAAAAAAAGGTTGTGGAGTTGGTGCAAAATAGGAGGAGAAGATTCTTAGGATATTGTAAAATTTCTTTTTGTCTATTTTGTTCTGATACTTCAGGTGTCTTGTTTTGTATGCCTTTGATCTTCCATCAATAAAATTATTTATCTGACCAAAAAAAAATAAAATTCCTAGATTGTATTGATCTGATTTCTGAGTCTACTTAATTAGAAATAGAATGTTTTAATCGTTTGAAATAATTTGTAATATTTGTTTTCTAAATTATATAAATAGGTGTTGTTTGTTATCATTAACTTGCAACTTTTATTTTAGTTTTCAAATGGTGAAAGTTGAATCACTATTTTAATGGATCGCCACTTAACATATTGTTATTCGTTTCTTAAATTAAAATAAGGTCGAGATATGGATATGAAAAAACTCACAAAATTCAGAATTATAATTTACAAAACACTTTTTATTTTGGCAAGAAAATATCATAAATAAAATAACAGAAAAGGGAGGAAAAATGCAAAATTATTTTTAGGTAATGAGGTAGAATATATATGTAGTAATCCACATACTGTGCATGTACTATGACAAATATTCCCTACTGCACATATTGCCTATAAATTCCACCTCCACCACTACAATTGCTATCCTTTCTTGCATAAGAAATCTCAAAACACCATCGATTCTCTTCATCCGATCATATATATTGTTCGTTGAAATGC
The DNA here is from genome assembly GCA_026898415.1 of Leonotis leonurus. Classification (NCBI taxonomy): domain Eukaryota; kingdom Viridiplantae; phylum Streptophyta; class Magnoliopsida; order Lamiales; family Lamiaceae; genus Leonotis; species Leonotis leonurus. Next base: position 1,758,824 of record JAPKLX010000019.1, on the reverse strand, counting down.
CTAAGTGGGCGGTGCTATTTGGGATGATTCTAGCTGCATTGGGTTGTGTTAATGCTTCAAGATTTCATGATCTTTTTGAGCCCATTTGGGCGTTGGATCACTTCTCTTACGAGGGTGATCTTGTTAAGATGAAGCTTGACAATTTCTCTGGTAAAAAAGGAGGCAGGATATAAAAGTTGCACTTTGTGTGTGTTTGTTTGAAATATAGAAGTGAACCATGCACTCTGTTAAATGAGGGCTTCTTGTTTGTCTCTGATTTGCACCAATTTACACAGTTTGATGTTGTTGATTCCCTTACATATTCAGTTTCTTGCATCATTGCAACTTTATTGTTCCTTGTAAGTGTATGCTTGTATGTATGTGTGTTTGATCTAGTGTTATAATTATGGGAGAATGCAGGAGCTGGATTTTCATCAAAGAGCAAGTACATGTATGGGAAAATCACTGTTCAGATTAAGCTTGTAGAGGGTGATTCTGCTGGAACTGTTACTGCATTTTATGTAAGCTCTTTAATCATTTTATTTAACTCAATGCATTTATGATTCATATAAAAGTGTATATAAGAAAAGGGGCGACGCCTTTTGGATTTGGAATTCACTTTATGCCTCATTTATGTAAAGAATCAACCTTTATGCATTGAACATCATCTTTCCAAAGTCACTGCTGGCTTTTCCTGTGATTCTTGTGAGTGATTGTCCTCTTACTTTTATACAATCTCATCAATCTTTTATCTAGGAAAAAGGGCCAAAGTCTATTGCATCTCATTCTCTACTGCAGCTCCATTGTTGGGTTTAGATTAATCACCTTTTTGAAATGGAATTAAAAGTCGAGTGTTGAATGATGATGAACGTTCTTTGGAGACGCAGATGTCATCAGATGGGGAAAATCACAATGAGTTTGACTTCGAGTTCTTGGGAAACACCACAGGTGAACCATACCTTGTTCAGACAAATATGTATGTTAATGGAGTTGGCAACAGAGAGCAAAGGTTGAGTCTCTGGTTTGATCCAACTAAGGACTTTCACTTCTACTCCATCCTATGGAACGAGCACCAAGTTGTGTAAGCCTTCTTCTCCCCCTCTCTCACTCTCACAAACATAGTACATTACCCCTCTAAGACACACAGAGAGAGACATATTGCTGATCATGCTCCATGTGGAATACATGCTCCATGCAGTATGAATTCCATGAACTCGAAAGTGAAAAGTTATGGAATAAGCACTGTAGTTTCTGCACCCCATGTGTTCATGTCGATTCCAATGCAATGTTGCATAGTAGCAACAACATGAGTTGACATATCTTTATAACTGGTGTGTACTTATTTTGATCAGATTCTTTGTGGATGAGATGCCGGTACGCGTGTACTCGAATATGGAACACAAAGGCATACCATATCCAAAGGGCGAAGCCATGGGGGTCCATAGCTCCATTTGGAACGCGGATGATTGGGCCACACAAGGTGGCATGGTGAAGACGGATTGGACCCACGCCCCGTTCGTGGCCTCCTACAAAGGATTTCTTATAAATGGATGTGAATGCCCCGATACGGAAGCACCCGAAGATAACTTGACACAGTGCAATAGCATCGATAGGCGGCACTGGTGGAACGCTCCAGCCCTATGGGGGCTGACCCTCCACCAGAGCCACCAGCTCAGGTGGGTGAGGGATAATCACATGATTTATGACTATTGCACAGACACAGCAAGGTTTGATGTTACCCCCTCGGAGTGTTTCTAACACCAACAACGCGAATAATAGATATTATATGTTTTATGTGTAGGTGCTTCGTGGAGTAACTGTTTTTACTAAATCAAGTCATGTGACATGGACTACGATCATAAGTTTCGTTTGTATATTATGTTTGGGAAATTTAGCAAGCAATTGAATTTGTTTTAGATAAAATAAATATATTATTAAAGGAAGATCAAATGTGGGACAATACAAGGTACCAGAGGTACGTAATATTTCAGACAAAAGATAAAATAAACAACGTACTACAAACTCAACAATGCTCGTGACCCAATAATATTATTAATATCTAACAATCCGCCACATCTACGTTTTGCACAGCTCCATAATTTATAAATAATTCCAGCACCTTTTATATTCCGCCAAATGAGTAGACCGTGCCACACCAACTTCAAAACCAAACAAATGGGGAGAACCTCGTATAAGAAGAGGAGTAGAGCCATACCATATAGTGACCTTCAATTTCTTTCTCCATCCACCTTATTCGGGAGACAATATAATCTATACTATAATACAATACAAGTTCGGCCGAAGTTGTCCATCCTTTGAAATCCTCTCACATTTCCATTTCTTATTTTCATGTAGGCATATAATATTTATGTTATGTTTTTTATTTCTATATATATTATATACTATTCCATATTTAAGTATTAATTTAATAAATATAATATATATAGTGATATATTAATTTGATATGTATATTTTGATAACTAATTTAATAATAATTTATATAGATTATGTACAATCTTTTAAAATCTAAAGAAAATTAATAAATTATATGAAAATGTCTAGATTTCTATATTAGGTTATATGATATATATATTGTTGGTCCCAAAACGAGTGAAACTGAATGTATGGGGGATACACCAGTCAATTTTTACAAGTTAAAACTTTTGTGCTCCTGAACTGAAGGGAGGGAACTTCAGTGAGAGAGATGAACTTTCAGTTAGGAATCCTTCAGTCTACACTTAGTGTTTGACTGATGGACTAATAACTTAAGTGTGCGGAATGTGGTGGCTTTAAATCTTACTCGTTTGTTTCAGAAAACTTAATGCAATTGTTTCTCTTTTTCAATTAATCAGTATTCAAGTAATGATATATAATGAGTAATCAATACTGAAATAAAGAGAGAGAGAGAGAGAGACAGTATTTGGTTTGCGTGGTTCGGAGATAAAAACTCCTACGTCCACGAGTACTCGATGTTAGTCGAGGGTTTCCAATTTAATGGAGATGAAATAGTTCTTTCAGTGATCAACCACAGTGGGTTAGATATACAGAGTATTCTGATCACTTCTAGCTTCGAAATTAATCTAATGCTAAACTATTCTTCGGTTACAGTATAATCGCTAAGAACACTAAAGAATGAAATCTGAGAGCTTGGTGTGTTCTGACTGAAAGCTTGAGAGCTTGAATGCAGAGATAGCGATAGCGAGTTGAGAGTATTGGGTAACCGGTTGTTGTTGAAGCGTGAGAAGTGTCGGGTATTTATAGTTCTCTCATAAAATATGACCGTTGAGAGAGAAGCTTTGATTTGAATTCTTCCCGTTGGAATCTTCGTCCTTTTTGCCATATTTGGTGTCTGACACAAGATCTTGTTCACCTAACCGAGATTTTTGCTATAAGAGGAAAGCCTATGAAGTAGGCTGTATCTCAGTAGGGACTTCAGTATAAGTCTTCAGTATAGACTTCAGTTTAGTCCTTCAGTAGATGAGCTTCACTTCAGTTTGAGAATCTTTAGTAACACGGCTTTGACTTCTGCTTCAACTTCAAAACTTCAAGACAGACTTCAGTAGAGTAGTCCTTCAGTTTTGGCATAGCTTGAATCTTCAGTGGAGATGTCCTTCAGTGTAGCACATGAAAAATAGAACTCCCTAACATATGAGTTCTTAGACAAAACACTAAGATTCAGTTTTGGTCTTAATACATCTTTCAGGGGAGGTTTTGGGATCTGAATCAAAACATAAATATTTCCCAACATATATATATATATATAATTTATTATTTATAATTATTATAACATATGTTTAATTATATTATTATTCGAACAATCCACATATATTTTTGAATATGGATAATAAAAATTAAATGAATCGTATTTTTTATTCAAATAATAATATATAAATATAAAATAGTGTATAATCTTCTTATTTATTAATATATTCTATATTAATTGTATATTATTTCATATATAAGTATCATTTTCATTAATATAAAAAAATAGTCAATGAGTATATTTCAATGCATATTTGATAATTCAATCAAATTGATAATTTTTGGGCCGTATATCATTATTATATAATGAAATTGAACTTAATTATTACCCACTTATTAAGTTATCTATTAGTAGATAGATATTTTAAATGTACTTTATTATTATACTTTATATATATATTTTCTATTATCTTTAATCGAAAAAATTAACATTTCTAATTATTTGTCATACTAATTAAAGATATCCAAACTTATGTATTTTTTTTGTTCGAGCAAGTATTGAATTCAATTCATGTTATTTTAATATATCACTATATATATATATTATATTTATGAAAATCTATATATTATTAATACTATTATGATTCTTATCCTATATGACAGTCTCAAATCACTACATTTATATTTATCTAAATTCTCATAATTTTGGGATTAAAAAATCATATTAATCATATATAAAATTATATATTCTTATTTTCATGTACTAAATGATATTTATGTTATGTTTTTATTTCAATTTATATTATATATTGTATTATATACTATTCTATATCATTTTCATAAATATAATATATATAGTGATATTAATTTGATATGTATATTTTGATAACTAATTTAATAATAATTTATATAAATTATCTACAACCTTTTCAAATTTGATCAAAATTAATAAATTGTATGAAACTATCTATATTTCACATTATTTGAAAAAAAATAATTATAATTTATAATTGATCACATATGACTATTATAACACATTTTTAATTATGTTATTATTCTAAAGATCCATATATAATTTACAATATAAACAATAAAAATTGAAAATTCATACTTTTCGCTAAAATAATAATATATAAATATAAAATAATATATAGTATTATTATTTATTTATATATCCTATATTAGATTATATGTTATTTCAAATCTAATGAGAATTTATAAATCGTAGCTAAAAAATGATAAAGTTCACATTATATGCTTTTTTTTAATATATATAATTTATTACATGTGATGATTATAACATACTTTTAATTATTTTAATATTCGAACAATCCACATATATTTATCAATATAGATAATAAAAATCTAAGAATCATATTTTTTATTAAAATAAAAATATATAAATATAAGAAGTATATAATCTTCTTATTTATTTATATATTCTATATTAATTGTATATTATTTCATATTTATGTATCATTTTCATTAATATAAAAAATAGTTAATGAATATATTTCAATATATTTTTGAGAATTCAATCAAATTGATGATTTTTGACCGTATATAAATATTAGAGAATGAAATTGAGCTTCATTATTAACCCACATATATATTAAGTTATCTATTAGTGGGTAGATATTTTAAATATTTTTATTATTACACTTTACATGTATTTTATTTCATCTTTAATCCAAAAAATATCATTCTTAATTATTTATCATAATAATTAATTATATACAAACTTATGTATTTTTTGTTCAGGCAAGTATTGAATTCAATTCGTGTCATTTTATTCTCAATTTCAAAATAAGACCATGAATTTAGACAATTGTTTACACTCGATAACACACAAAATAATGAGAACTTTTAGATTAATGTTATGACATCAACTACTCATTGTCGTAAACGTATACATTACAGTTACAAATAAATAATTTAAATAAATTTTTCAAGCCTAATAAACTTCATATATATATATATATATATATATATATATATATATATATATATATAAGTTTTGAATCAAACTCGAGTATATATATTTAATTTGTAATCAGATTATGAATATATATATATATATATATGCATATAAATAAATAATTTCATATAATTTGAATTTATTTTTATTAATATAAAAAATATTTAATGAGTATATTTTGATACCTATTTGATAATTGAATCAAATTAATGATTTTTGGTCGTATATCATTATTAGATATTGAAACTCAATTTCATTATTACCTACGTACTACATTTTCTACCAGTGGATATATATTTTAAATGTATTTATTATACTTTAAATGTATTAAATGATTCATGTTATTTAAATAAAATTTAATATATGTAATCTAGGGATAAAAAAATTTAAATACTCACTTTAATAAATAAAATATAAAAAAAAATATACACATTAAAAAATAAGAGATAAAAATATCCACATATATGAGCACATGAGGAAATGCGTGCACTGTAGTTACAAATAAATAATTTAAATAAATTATTCTCACCCAATAAAATTTATATATATATTTAATTTTTGAAGCAAACACGGGTATATATATTTAATTTTTAATCAGATTGTGAATGTATCTATGATTATAAATAAATTAATTTACATAATCTGAGTTTATTTTCATACGGGCTTGAACATAGATGAGTAATTAATGGATAAAGATGTGTAACAAGACATTTATCGATTTTGAGATAAATATGCATATATAAAATTCAAATAAATTGGTTAGATTTTATAAATATTCAAATATAGTTTATTTTCATTAGTAATATTTATTTATAATGTATATTTTATATTTCTGAATTTATAATACATTATTAGATGGGCGTAAGCGAAATTCGAAATCGAAACCGAACAGCTTCCTATACATTTGCGATTCAGAATTTAAATAATATTTGACGATTCTATTCACAGAACTGCCGATTACGCTCTTTTTGAACACTTTTAATAATAATGAGTAACAGAATCATTTTTACTTTACTTTAAAACGAATTCGAGTATATAAATTAAATTCAAATATATTCTAAAAAAAATATTAAGTTATTAGTACGAGTCTACTAACAGACAAGTTTATGCAAATTTAATATATATATATATATATATATATCAAATTGTAAATTTATTTTTTCATTAATTTTAGAACGAGTGTAAGTTTATCATAAGTAAGTCAACATAATTAACTGTTTTTTACTATACATACTTAGTACTCCCTCTGTCTCACTTTAGTTGTCTTGTTTTAGTATAATAATACATTCATTTGAATATAAAACATGACAAGTAAGGTGGGACGGAGGGAGTATATGAATAAGTAGTTCATATATCTATAACAACAAATAGTAATAAATGAAATGATGTCAAATACTTTTATAAATTCTATAAAATATTAATCCCGTCGAGTTTCGACGGGTAACAATCTAGTAAAAAAATATATAAGCTTGAATTGGTAACAAAATTAATATATCCTTGCAAGTTGATTTATTATCAAAATATATAATATATAGGCTTGAATTGTCAAGTAACAAAATTAGATGAGATTTTATATAAAACATAACATAACTAGAAGAACTAGAAGATGAAGTCCTCAGATAAATCTCATCGTTTTATTCCAACTTACCTACTCATATATAATACATTCATAAAAAATGTATACAAATAAACTCATGAATATATATATTCCCAAACATAGTAAACAAATAAATACTGATCACATTCTTTGCAAATCGAATTTTGGGAAACTATATATATCCATAATCCATATAAAATCAACCCATTTTTCTAAACTAATGTACGATATTATAAATTCAAATTCCAGATCTTTGTAATTAATTGATCAATAATTTTTTTATATTTAAATCGAAGAACTCCATATTGAATATATCATATATAGATTCATTTTATTTTATTTTTTAGTTGGTAAACTAGCATTTGTTCTTCGAATGTAGCAAAGCATGGACGCTATGGACTTGGAGTGGATTGGTACGACATTTCTCTATGCAACAAAACTACACCTCATTTTATGCAGATTGGGGAAGTTTTTCTGAAATCAAAAGAGCGATTGGGTCGAAAAAATAAAAGATTTCTAACCATCTTGTTATTCTATAACATTAACACGAACGAATTAAATAGATTTTCGACGGAATGAAAAAGACATATATGGTAGAATCGTAACCATAGAATACACAGGGGTTGGAACAAAGACACATTTGGTTGTGAATTCCGATGTGGCAGACGTATATCTACATAGACAAATCAATAATTCAAGTCACACACTCCCATAATCCATTTTCTCTTCGGAGAATTCCCTTCAACTACACAATATTATTTATTTGACACGATTGGTTGAAGGGAAATATCCAAATCCATGTCTTATTATTTCAATAATCCATACTTGTAGCAATAAAATCCTATCATTCCTCCTCTAAGTGATAAATGATTGATTGCAAATATCTATTCTATATCTTCTCTATAAAGGACTAGAAATACCTTGTTTGCGTATCATTGGAAAGTGCATTAACATAAATACAACAGTAAGAAGTGGAAATACAAAAGTGTGTAAACTATAAAAACAAGTTAAGGTGGATTGTCCCACCTGCGTTGATACTAGAAGGTCCCTTACTGGATATTGTATCTATCTTGGTGGTGCTTTGATCTCTTCGAGGTCTCTAAGTGTAACTTCTCGGGAGTCAGTTTGGATTAATTTTCTACTTCAAGACTTTCAACTACAAACTGTTCTTCCTATATCTCTCCACTGTGACAATTTAGCTGCCATACATATCACCAAAAACCAAGTGTTTCACAAGCGAACAAAGCATATGTCCAAAGCATATAGATATGGATTGTCACTTGGTGAGGCAACATTATAAATCAGGGTTTCTTCAGCCATATTATATTTCTACTAAAGTTCAGCTGGCTGATTTCTTCACAATCTTGAGGGGGTAAAGGATTCTTAGCTTTGCAGCCATGGCAAGAGAGTGCGAAGATGTTATTGCGCAAGGGAGTGCTGGTCATTGGTTGAAGTTTAAATGTCCATCGTTGGATGGAGTATTGAATAAATGGTTAGGATGATACCTTTCCTACTTGTAAAAGCGTGTCCACGCTTTAGTTTTAGCATTTTACGTTTTTGTTAGTTGGGAGAGTAGTTCCATATTGCTGACTGTATGCTGATGTGGAGGAGTGAAGTATATGTCTATATATGTGCATATTTCTTCTTCATGGAGCTAAGAGAGTGAGAGTTATAACTGTACTGGTTGATTCTCAAAATTGGTAAATGGAAGTTACTCTTTTCGTTTCATTTCGCTGTTAATTTCTCACACAATACACGAAACTACAACTACCTTAGCTTAGTTTCTTTATGGTATCAGAGCAGGTCACGATAAGTTTAGATGGAGATCTTCTTGATTCATGTGTGTAAGGTCACACGTGCGAGAGCGTGTAGAAGCTACCCATAAAATTTTCCCGCATCGACTTAGTAAAAGTTTTTGACCCAATATATAAATTGAAGCACCTCTTATAAGGCCTTTTAAGGGGGTCCTTTTAAGGGGGTGAATAAAGTGTTCCGATATGGTATCATTCTTATTCTCCTATATTCTGGTGCTATCTTGTATTTCCTGAAATTAAGAAAAAGTACCCTTTATATATATATATAAAAATTTTCAATGAAAAAAACCTTAATATTTTTACTATATACTAATGATTTTTATTAAATTTTGGATCCCTATTTAACTATTTTGGCTGAGCTCTTGGGGGTTGGCTCCAATGGCTATGCCCTGGGCCGACCCTGATACTTATCGGTATTTAGAATTTGTATCATGCGAATGAGTGTTGCTATATATTGGATCTCGTTTCGAACCACAAAACGCATATATATTTATCGATAATGTAGTAGAGTAATGGATCTCCAATCACAAACCACAAACCACTAAAGAAGGTGTGGGACTAACTATTAAATTTATTGCCTGAATAAATGGAACCTGAATTATTTAAATTTATATTATAAAAGAGTATTTGTAGATGAAGAAAACAGAGAGGAGATCACTATAAAAATTAATTGGGGTCTTGCTTGAAATGAACAATCAGTTTCGAGCAGTTGTATTTTTGTGGTGGAAATGAAATTATGCTTTACCTGCATAATGTGGCACAAATTTGAAACACTTGTTTTTGTGATGATGAATAATTATTAGTAATAAATAGATATATGTACATATCTAGATTTTTCTTACATGCATACATGCATGCATTAAAGACAATACAAATTGCCGAGGGAACGTATTAGATTTTTTCATTTGGTAGTAAGACAAATAGAGTGACACACACACACACACATATATATAAATAAAAGAATGAAGCACTAAATTTCATCTAACATCGATTTTATCAATTTTAATAGATTACTAGTTCGACTACAATCAATACATGTGTTTCGTTAAGTTAATCATAAAATATAACAAAGGAAAAGGAGAAAAAAGACAATTCGGGGTCCAAAATTAAACTTCAATAAACCCTACAATTATGGAGCAGGTCTTATATATCTAATTTCATGCATTTATAAAGTTGACCTATATATATATATATCACACGGCAGCAGAAAAAAAACATGAAAATTAATTTCAATATAAGTCCTAAGTTTGAAAAGCATAATTTCAATATTAGACGTTTTGACATTGTAATTAAATTGTCTTGATTTACAGTTTTTAAATCTGAAAAAAAAAATCAATTGTCACATTAGAAATTGACATGATGTTGCTTCATAGGACGATCTTTCGATTCTTAAAATTGCAAGTAGAGGTATAATTGGTTAACGTCGATATTTTCATACCATTAAAAATAAATAAATAAAATATATGAAAAATAAGTTATTGGGCGGAAAAAAACTGGAAAGATCGATCCATGGAAACGTGGGACCCAATAAAACAGCGACTGCTGTAAACGCTGGCTTAGCAAAAACCATTTGCTATGCCCCCCACCAGAAATTAAAATGTTCCTCTCCATCCCCCATTAATATATAATCCTTCTCACACACTACAGAATATACGATCGATTCTCCAATTATGAAGTTTTTCTCCGAATTCGCATCTTGCTGGGGCGGAGCAGCAATTACTCCAACGGCGGAGCCTGCCGGAGCGCGGCGGAAGTCGGAGGAATGCAACAACACTCGCGGCCGCCGCGCGAGCAGAACAACGGCGAAAATGAGGGACGCGGCGGCGGCGGCTCATTGGAAGCCGAAGCTCAACGCGATCTCCGAGAACAGCCCGATTTCCGACTCCGTTGGTGCAGTCCATGAGAAGAGACAGCCACGGAAGGTCAGATCCAAGTTGCGGGTGAAGGCCGCGGCACCGCAACCTCTGGCGGAAGACCATTGGTAGGCGCTCGTGATTTGAAGGATAAATTCTAGATGATTTCTTACTGATTTTTTATTTTTTGTCTCTGAAATTGTGTGTGGTTGTGATTCTAGGAAATACTCTCAGGCAATGGCGCCTTCGTCGTTTGCTCCGACGTCGTATTTGTTCTGAGAGGGATCGCTACAGGGGAGGGGATGCTTCCGCCATAATTTGAGCTGCTCAAGAATTGTATATCTATTGGGAAATTAAGATAATTGTCTTCTGTAGATTGGGATTAATTTCTTAAAATAGCACCGATAATTTTGGCTAATTTATTACTTCTAATTTTTAGTTACCAGTTTTCCCAGTGGAACTTCATTAGCAAAAATAACTACCTACCCTTCGAGTGAATGCAATCTGGAATCATGACATAAATCATATGAGTAGTAATTAATGAATTCTCGAAAAGGTTTGTAAATTCTTATTTAAACTAAAATTTATTGACTATTATATAATTAATATTAATTAAATTTTAAAATAATAAGAAAATAAAATTGGTAGCTCATACATTAATATGGCATTGTTACAGAGCATAACTAACCGACTTCTTTAGAGTGCGACTGTGCGAGTGTCATTTGGCATCATATAACAATTTACGGCGTATATATATTTCATTATATAATGCACATTCTGTTATACTACTTTTTAAGATTATTATAAGAATTTGTTCGTTCTGAATAGCAATTATGGGGTGGCTAAAAGGTTTGAACGACAGTTGATTAACTGATTGATGAAGATTTATAAACTATTGTGTTAATCACTAAGATTTACACATCTGAGGGCACCAAATGTGCAAATGGGATTATTAAATTGTATTCGCGAGTGGACAATGATTGTTTATTACCATTAGATTAACATTTATCCTGCGCCTCCTTATATAGTTAAGGAGTGTTCAGTTAAAAGAATTAGTCCTGATTTAGTCTCAAGATTGTGTGAAAGAAGAATTAAATATGATTTGTTAGCCTTACTAATTACTATACACTATGTTCAAAATAGACTACACAAATCTAATTATGTAAAACATAAAACAATTTTGGATCATTATATTTATGGCCAGCTAGCTAGCTATATCCCAAGTTCATCTCTCAATATTTTTTGGGTTCAGAGAAGTTGCTAAAAGCAATGCTCCACTCACTCACCACCAATGAAAAACTAAAGTGTACGCATTATTTCTATTTCTTATACTCCATTACATTATGATAATCTCATAGTACTGTATCTTATCTGTGCTAGCTATTTTTTTTTTCTTGGAAGTGACATAAAATAGGAAGTATATTATGAATAAGACAAAATATCTTTTAAAAAAAACAAAAATAAAAATAATCATTCGAATACAAATGATATCATATGTTTAATTATTGTGTTCCAATAATATATTCTAATAATGTCCATTTCCATTTTTAGCAAAGAAAGTAGTGTTATTGTATTAAAATAAATTCTTTTAACACGTCTTAGTCTCCTCATTAAAAACAAATGAGATTATTTTATTGGGACAAAATAATTTTTTCCAGCATTTTGAGACTATACTTTTTCATTCTTATTTTTATGGACATTCGAATCTCTGCAAATAAGAGCTTGCAGGAGTCCTATGTTAGTACATTTTATAAGGAAATACATAAATGCTATAAATTCGATTTCATATGATTCATGTGTTAAGTATTATGATATACGAACTATGTGGATTTGAGTTTGTGGAATTTATGTGTTTGATGCACTAACACATGAATTTGTTGCATGATTTGTATGTTATCTCATTTTATACGTTTAATCCTAGAATTAGTACTAAAATTGTGGTGGAATGATAACTTTAATCTAAAATTTTAAAATAACATTACGTAACTCTATTATCTAAAGAGCTAGCTATTTTGGCATTTTCCTAAAATTATATTTATTGAAATAATTTAAGAAGAAACAAATTGGTTACAATCGTATATAGTGTAAAGGTGAAATAGTACGATTCGTCCATCCACGTGTACCTGAATCCTGAGAATATATTATAGACGATGTCCCATTTTTACCCTCCATTTCTCACGCACAACACATTTGATTCTCCTTCATTTCATTCACATATATGTCCCGACAATCTCTTCATTAATTCATCCAACGGCCAATATCTTCCCAACTGGAAGAGCAGAGTCAGTGTCAAACGATGTCGTTCTCTTTAAAGCTTGCATGTAAAGCTACCGTACGTACTAGCTCTCTGCAGAAACGCTAATCGCCACCGGTTACTGCCATCCACCCTGTCTTCTTCCGCCACCTACACCTACTCTCTCTCTCTCTCCCCCTCTATATATATATATAAACTCATCCTCACGCAAATGTTGGAATCATTTCATCCATTTTCATTCACAGAGAGAGTTTTCATGGAGAACCAATTTCAGTATCAACAGCCACTCCTGGTCGGCGGCGATTCTTCCGCCGCCTCCATCAATGAGGCATACTATAGCGGTGTCTGTGCCGGCTTCAGTTTCCGTTCACTGCTCACCGGCGGTTCCTTCGTACCGCCGCTGGAAACTAGAGATCCATTCAAATTGCCCAAAACCGAATTGTTCTTCTCCGCTAATGATGGTGCCGACGTGGAGGCTCCTCCGTACAACTTCTACACGGAAACGGCGCCGTCTTCTCTCCACCACCAGCTTCCGAGCCTCCTCTCCTACGAGCTTCCTAAGAGCGCCGCCTCCGTCGATACTCAGGCGCGAAACCCTAGATCCGAGGCGAATACGTATGGGAAGCAGCGGCAGCCGCGGCGGAGGCAGCCGAGCAGGCTTAGCGAGAAGACACAGTGCCTGCGGAAACTGCTGCCAGGCGAAGAGAAAATGGACACGGCGACCGTGCTTGAGGAGGCGTATAAGTACATCAAGTTCCTTGAGGAGCAGGTTAGCGTGCTCCAGTCGATGCCCTCTCATAGCGACTCAATGAACCTTGTCGGCGGAGATTATCCGATGCTGCAGGTGGCGACGAATCCGGCGGTGCAGGCGCAGTTCTGCGCCAAAGGCTGCTGCGTTTACTCGTCGGAGCAGCTCCTTTTGCTGGAGAGCATTGCTGAAAGGAAGGGTTTGGTGGATCAGCAGATGATGTATGATTCCTCTACCCCTTATTTCTTTGGTGCTTGACAATGGCTGCTTCAGATGCGGATTTTGGGAATGCTGAGATTCATCTCTTTTCTTACTTTCTTTTCCATTTATTTTCCCAGTTTTGGAGTTTTTGAGAAAAGGAAAAAAAGGCGCGGATCTAGATAATAGGTAAATGATGGTGGAATCATAAATAGAATGAAACTGGAGATCGGTCATGAATATAGTTTAGAATGAGAAGATATGAGCAAAATTGTGAATGATTCAAATATTGGTTTATGAATTGGTGAACTGTTTCTGGAATTGCCGGCTGAGAATTATTTAGAATTCCTTTAATTGTTTAATTGCTCTCTTTTTACAACATCGAGTTTGTCTGCATTATTACAAACTAGTTATATATATGTACCTGAATTTCACCAATAGGGTATGAGATGAAACATTGGATGACATCCAACCGGGTACGGATTCTCCGAGTACCATATTCCGTCAATTAATTAGCACCGTGCTAGAAAAAAAATGCACTGCTTTCATTAATCGGGAAATAATAACGCGTTATATGCATACGTATTTTGTCTAAGTGTCATATAAATTCCTTCAAATTAGACATATAATCTTATTAATTTATTTTATTTATTCATACATTTTTTTTCAATCATAATTTTTTAATAAATATACATTAGTTTACTTTAGATTTTTAAAATAGGCATTTGTGAAAATAAAATAAAATAAGACACTGAAAAAGAACGGAGTAGACATTATTTTCTATATTTTTATAACAGATATTCACTCAATAAAGATCTTGGAAATAGCAGAGTATAATGAAAATTTCTGTATATATTAAAAGCTAAATTCTGTAAAATTAACCGAACAACCTCATTTTTTTTTATCCTTTCCCCCTTTTGCATATCTATATATATAAACAATAGCAATTCAAATCCCACTTTGTATATATTTCTTTATATTTGTGCCTAAATTTCTCCTTAATTAATTGAATTGACTTAATTATACAATTATATTCACTACAATTTGTACAATTGTACTTTTATCTACGCCACTCCTAATTTTACTTATACTTTTATCACTAATACATATTCAAATAATCTATATTTGTCGCATTATTAATTTATAAAGGACTAAAGTACTTCTACTGCCAACATAGTATTGTCGAAGAAAATGGTCTGCAAAGTGAACTGTAAATTAATGTGCATGTTTCTTGATTGTGGCTTTGGGTGTCATGGCTTCCTATAATGGGATAAAAATTAAGGATGCTTAAAACCAGGTGACTCTTCCCAATTAGAGATTTTCAAGAAAAACTCGACGAAAATATAAAATTGATATGAATAATTTAATTTTATATATTGTATTTCGAGTGTAAAGAAGGAAGTAAACAAGTGTTTTGATGTTAGGAGTGAAGACATCTCATATGTTTCTTTTCGTTACTTGTACATTCTCACGCCCAAGATGAATCAATGTTGACACCACGAAAGTAAAGCTATCCATCAGACCAACACATGCCTATTCATACATCCTTAATTCTTGTGTCCCTTTGATGGCCACATATAATTTCATTGATGTTGCATTACATTCTTTTTTTCTTCTTTGATTTTCGATTCAATTGGTTAGTTGGTTTTGAAAATTGTTAGTGATATGTAGATAACATCATAGAAGAATAGTAGGAGTAGAGGATAAATATAGTGTACAGCATTTATTTTAAGGTTTGCAAGAACAAGAACATCATGAAACTTCACCTATCGGGAAGAATTCATGCCCCTTTAGCATTGCATTTTATGTCCCTTCTGCTGTTTTCCATAAAAAACCCAGTTAGGGTACTGATCCAAATCGAAATTTCGGACACACTTGATGCAAAAAAGAGAAAGTCGAGAGGCATCTGCAGGAAAATATACAGTTCTTTCTTCTTTCTCAATCACGTATCTACATATTACCGGTAAGATGCAACACTATTTTACGAACAATACAAGCTCCAAGGCTGGTAGATATTCAGCTAGAAAGTGTTTTTGTGGAGGCTGGAGCTTAAATGTGTTCGATCGAAGTTGGAAGACATACAAAAGGAGTGCAGAAATTGGCACATTACTCATTATTACTGAGGAACTCCATCCAATGCTTGGACCATGAAATGAAAACCAGATCAACTTATCCCTATAGAAATGGGCTTTCATTTGTCAAACTCCCAGATAACACCTCCATCTTCTGTAAGAACAGTGAAAGGATACGAACATCAGAGTTGCAATGTGTATGTATACTTTTTTTGTAATCCAAACAATATAAATTATGCAGTGAGACATATATAGGGGCTGACCACTAAGGGCCAGTTTATCAACATTGGAGGAAGAGACATTACCTGCGACTTTTTTCTTTATCCAAATTTCTACAAGCATGCCTGCACCAATCCCACCAGCAATACATGCTCCATAAAAGGAAAGATTGTATGCAAGAGATCTACGGGGAAGGAAATAATACTCAGGTATCTGCCTTATCTTTTTCTTGACCCTTTTCTGTGCAGAAGCTCCTTCACCAGATTCACCAGCTACTGGCCCTTGAATATTTTTCCAATCCAACTCTGGTGCATCTTTCCCTTCCTTTGCCATTAAAACTTAGAATTCTGTTGCAAGTTCAATTAATATTATGTAAAGTAGGAAGAACATTAAAAAATAAAAGAACTACAAACATGCAAATAACATCATTGGCATCCATAGAATGCTGAATATATATGCACAGTTAAGAAAATAAGAGCAAAAGCAATTGTAGTTTTCTATTCAAATCCTATTTTGATGAACCTTTCTCTTCCTTCTCGGTCAGTCTAACTGACAATTCTGTTCCCACTTCCAAGATCAATTATGCAACAACTAATGCATGTAAAAGGGAAAAATAACGGATTCAAACTAAATACAAACATCCACAAACTGAAGCAGACTCCAAAAACAACACAAACGAAGAATGAAGGGAATAACTTATCAAGGTAATACGTATGCTCTTCATAAACCAAATTAGTCCTCCCACTGCATACTGAGCACCGAAAATAAACATGATCCACAGCCAGTGATGGAATACTCATGCAAATAGCAGCATATATATAAGCAAATGTAATTTTCAATTCCAATATAAACTTGATGTATGCCTCTTCCTTCAAATTAAGTCTAACACAGGAATCAGTGAGAAATGTAATTATGCAGCAATTGATACTATGTTAAGGGGAGAAACGTAGTCAAACTATACGCTAGCAACAAAAAATATGAATATTTATGCCCGATTCACCAAGGAATGTTTTGGTTGCTTGTTGCGAACATAATTTCCCTGCATACTGAAAGCTGAAAATAAGCATGATCCGGGACCAAGAACTCGAAACAATGATGGAGTAATAAAGTAAATAACAGCAAACTATATTATTTGCTCATCCCGGTGAGGAACCGCACAACATTGTGAAAGGAAACCAATAAAGTTTTTGAATCATGAGATGAATGACAAACTTTCAAAGTCAAATTCAACGGAGATGCGACGGATCAGCTCGGTGAAATACATTCACTTTAAGCAGGTAAAATTCACCTATCCACGAAAGATGTAACACCATAAATTGGGGCATATCTCGATACGCAGGGCACACACACTGATTCAATTGAAAAGAATAGAGACAATTTCAACATCTGAAGCTGCATAGTTTTGGATCCCAGGTATTTATAAAGAATTCTATCAAAGATCAAGCAATTCGCGAGCTAAATCTATGCAATTGGATTCCTAAGACGTGTTTAGCATTGGTAGCAGCGTGAAATAGATATGATCAAAATTGGAAAGATAAAAAGAAGATTCGGAGCTTACACACAAGCTACGCCGCCGGAATGAATGGAGAATGGGGGTTTAGGTTAGGTGTAGAGATTTAGCGATTACTGAAAATGAAGGATGAACTCAGCAAAGCCGGTTATGTACCCGATTCAATATCGGGTTGAATAATCCAACTCAATTCCACCCTAATCTAAGCGGGTTTAATTTTTTCTAATAAATTCAAAATATAAAATAGTTTATTTAATGTTTATTTTAAGTGATAAATTGAATTAATATATTTAAATATTTAAAAAATAAAATTATTAAATTAATTTAAAATTTAATAATATGTCTTTTAGCCATCAAAGTAAATACTTAGATTACTATATAAAGTTATTAGAGGATCATAATAAGAGGCTAAGAGCTCACACTTTTGTATCTTCCATTAATATTTTCATAATTTGTGGAAATATTTTGGTGGTTGGGAGCTAATAAAATTTTCATAGTGGAGGCTTTCAGTTTTGGGTTTCTCACATTTAGGGTATCTAATCTTATGATAATTACACTATGTAATTATCCTAAAATTATTATCGTATCTTATATACCAAACATACCCTTAAGTTACAAATTCTTTCGAATCAAAATAAAATTAATATATGAAAATGAAATTAATAAATAGCATTACTTAATGAAAAATACATTAATTTAAATTTATTAATTTTTCACAAATTTAAAATCTAGTTCATAATACAAATTTAAGTTGTCTGTTTGAACTCAACAATATTCTTGTTGAATATATTTGTTTGAACTCAACTAATTATATTCTATATATGTTACAATGACTTCAATGGCACTTCATGGATTGACGTAAGCCCAATAAGTATCGCTTTTTTTCAAATCCGACTGTGAGAATCGGGATGGGACTGGGACTCTCGGTCCCGATCCTGAAGTTCTGGTCTCGAAAATTAGCTAATTTTTTGTTTCGGTCTCGGTCCTGATCGAGATTCTGGGACTCCCGAGTCCCGAAATTGGGAAATTTTAAGTCCTGGTCTCTATCCTGAAAAAAAATGTCTCAATTGGTCCCGAAGTTCCGAACGGGACCAAAATTTTGCCGAATTTAAAAATTAATTTTGGGACATCGGGAGTCCCGAAAAATTTTAATTTCCCAATCCCGGTCCCGAAAAATTTGGGACTCGGGTCGGGAACGGGAAATCCCAAATCCCGATCCCAAATTCTCACCCCTAGTGACTTGTATCAAGATATGCTCCGCAAACGATGATATTCTCCGTTTCGTCGTAGTGGCCTTTAACTTTTTTTACTATCATGAACCTTGATATCCAGACCCGTCTCAATCATTAATATTTATGCTATGTAAATTATAAAATTAAATCTTTAAATTTTATCAAAATATTATTTAAAAATAATATTTAATTTTTTAAATAGCATGTTAATATATTGAGGTGTTTCAATAATGACGACTTATTTATTAAAAAATGAAACATTTTATATTTGAAGAGTTAGTCAACTTTATTGGGATCCATCATTTTACAAACAAAATCACTGTGTCCAAAAATAACGTGTCAAATTAATGTGAAAATAATTTTAATTTTTTAATATTTTTTCAAATGAAGAAGGATTTTTAAAAATATAAATAAAATAATTAAATTCATAACAATTCAATATTTAGAGCCCAATATTTTGGGCTATATTCTAAAGAACTTAATAGACCCCTTCCTAGTCAGGCTTGTTGATAGGTAGTCCTTGCATGATACCCAATCACTCCGTGGGCGAGCCTTTTGTTAGTCGGGCGAGATGAATTAAATGTTGTTATTCTTCTATTAACGTTGATTCGATTAACCCCAGCTACATTACATGAATGCTAACACGAGTCATTTGAAATCTCTAATTTCTTTAAAAGACAATACTTTTCAAATTCTTGTTTTTTGGTAGCAAGGCAAAATCCATTTAAACATATTCAAATATTTTGAAGATAGAAAAGCTAATGCATTTATACCAACATTACCTTTTTTATCATGATTAAATAAATAAAAAATACCTTATCAACTAGCAATACTACTACATATATAGTTACTCCCTCCGTCCACTAAAGTTGTTAACATTTTGACTTGGCACGGGTTTTAATGGAGTATGTTGACTTTGTGAAAAAATGTAGTAAGTGGAGATAGTGGATAGTAAAAAGTAAAAAGTCAGTGGAGTTAGTAAGGGTAAAAATATAAAAAGTTAGTGGAGTTAGTAAGGGTAAAAGGGTAAAAAGGTGTGTCCAAAAAAGAAAACTTTTAAATGTCAACAATATTGGTGGACGGTCCGAAATGACAAAACTTTAACGACATTGGTGGACGGAGTGAGTAGTTTGTACCCTACTTCTCTAATTTGAATAAAAGAATTAAAGAAAAGCGATAAGGTAAAAGTAGTCATGAGAGGAAAAATATTTAATATTCAAATCCCATATATATATTTATGTACTATACATTTAATTGCTACTTCTACATATATTCATATATACAGTAGCCTCACAATATTCCTTGTCCAAGCAGAGGTGAATTTTCTCTACTATTACATATATACCAAAAAGGGCAAAAATAAGAGAAAATGAGGAAAAGGATTTTGGGCATTTGTGCATGTCTCTTGATCTTTGCATTGGATATCGTCGCTGCGGTTCTTGCAATCAAGGCCAAGGAAGCTCAAAGTCATGTATGTTTTTTTTTCTTGTTTCGTGTTTAATTAATTAAATATTTATTTTTATTATTAGTATCTGATGTGTGCTATACATGTTGATTGAATAGGCGAAGCACGTAAGAGTGTGGTTATTCGAGTGCAAAGGAAGAAGCAAGCAGGCATTTGTGTTAGGAGTAAGTGCAGCTGTGTTTCATGGCGTGGCTCATGTTTTTGCCAATTTGCTTGGCTTTTGCATTAATACTTCTTCTTCTTCCTCCCATCATTCATCACCTCCCACCAGTTGTTTTTCTAAGCTCTTCTTTGTCTTGACATGGTATGTATGATTCATTCTCTTCTATTTAATCCCTTACTATTTCAAGAAGTAATTAGTTGGATTTCTGTGTCTGTGTCTGTGTCTGTGTCTCTGTCTCCAGGATCATATTTTTGGGTGGTGTGACAATGCTGGTGATGGGGACAAGATCAAACGAGGAAAAAGGAATATCATGTGGCTTAACAATAACATACCATGATTTTCTATTCACAGGAGCCATTCTGTGCTTGATTCATGCCATCTTATCTCTTGCATATTATGTTACTTCTTGAAATTAAATCATCATCATCTGCTCCTTTTCAATTATTATGTATAGTGAATGAATGGTAGGGCCCTGAAATGATCAGACATTATTAGTTAAGCTTTAGATCTTGAAAACCAAGAGAGAGCAGAGCAAGTAGACTTCAAATGAACAAATGTAAAGAGAGAGCCAAATTATGATTGAATATTGACAACAGAAGAAAGCTGAAACAGTGAGAGAGTGGATGCTATACATCCATCCTATAACAGACAGCAATTCGGATTTCAGAGACAAAGCACAAGGTTTTAAATAATGAAGAATACAGGGTAGGTTTATAACGAGTCAGCTTTGTACATCAGTTCTTCTGCATATATATATATGTACACAAAAGCATCATTTTGCAACTCTTTGCACACTGTTTTGTGTGTTTTTCTCATTGTGGTTGTACATCCATCATCCCCGGCTCCAATATATCGACAAACTGAGTTTAGAAAGTTCAAGATCTTGGAAAATCGGTCCCGCTGAATGTAGTTATGCTTTATGAATTAAGTCTCTGCAAATATACACCAAAAATCAGATCAAAATTAAGTTTAGCATTTCGAAAATAAGCCCAGATATTAGGTCAAAGCATTGCATTCATACTTGCAGCAATGAGATCAGAAAACTAAAATATATGAGTTTTCTAAGCAAGACAGAAAAAACACCAAAATACAAGGGCATATATAGTTACTTTCTTAAAAGGGCGTTTTCCTATAATTTCTGCTTACCATGGGAAAGATTAGTTATCATCATCTGAACTGAATTCATCATCAATTTGACGCGCTCTCATTGCCGGAAATAGTCGTGATTGCATCTCATGTGTTGTTTCAGAGGCCTTTGGCGACCCTTGAGTTGATGGCGAAGGTGATAATGAAGGTGAGAAAGCGTCTCTTCTGTGTGTCTTTGGCAACCTAATGGAGCTTTTCACATCTTGACATGCCTTCTCTACCATTCCTAAGAAATCGCGTACAATCACAAAGAGATGTGATCCCTCGTCTTTTCCCCCCCTGCCGTTGAAGTAATCTCCCGTGCTCTTCACTAGATCCATAACTCTCCTCTCCTCCTCCGCGAGCCACTTAGCATCGGTTTCACACTGGCTGACATATCTAGTAAGAGCTTCAAAAAACTTACTTTCTTCCTCTAAGTTCTTCATCTCATTTTCAAGAAACTCTTTTGTCTTGAAACGGGCTTGGCCGAGTTTGCTCACGTATTCACTTATGACGTCGTGATCAATCAATGCTGCCCTTTTCACGTTCACGAGGTCGCTGCAGAGGCTAAAAACTTCTTGAAGACCTAGGCTCCGGTAGTACTCTTCCGAATCTTGGGAAGGATCCTCGTGTATATCTTCTGTCCTTATACTCGACAAACTCCCACCCTCCCTCATTCTACGCACGGCTCTTACTCCTTCTCCACGAATTATTTCATGTACAACAAAATGCAACAGTGTGGTCTTTCCATCTGTACCTTTCACATCCGACAGTTTCAAGAGTGTATCGAGCTTGAATGCCTGAGCACCACCACGATAGGTCCCATCATTCATTCTGTTGCCAGTTTTAAGAACAGCTTCCAAGAGTTTCAGGAAGAGTCTACTGTTTTTCAGCTCCTTGCATGCTGCCTGAAAAGAGTGACATAGTGTTTTTTCCCACCAACAAGATCCAGATTGATATGAACATCTCCTCATAGAAATTTTAAGGATGCATAGAATATATCACTAGTTAGCATACAAACCTCTAACGTCAATAAAGATTTTTTGACCGTAGTAAATTCCTCCTGGAATGTGGTTACAAACAGCAATGATTCCAAACGTTTAAAGGCGAACGGTATTTCGATCAAGGCCTTCAGAAACCTCTCAGCTGGTCCGATAAGAGAAAGATCTCCACTATATAACCTAAGCTTTAGCTCTTCATCTGCGGTTGGTGCCATTTTCAACAGATTTTGGACAAATTCTGAAGGGAGCTCATTACCTGATCAGAATAATATAGATACACCCCATCAAAAAGTTAGGAGGAACCTATATACTCATATCACACAAAATAGCGGTTATGAAAAAGCGATCAAGTAAGGTTAAGGAGTATATAATAGTACAATCCTTGGCTTATTTCAGGAGTTGAAGAAAGAAAAGAGTTATTTTCTTCTCCATGCTGCTTGTTATATTTATATTATAAGTTAGTCCTCTAATATGTACATCGCACATCAATTTAGTTTATGTGAAATAATGTCGAATTCTTGTTAGCACACCTTCTTTGAGGGCGTCACAAACTTCTTCTGATGTCACATTCAATGCTTTTAGAAGAATCGCCAAGTTCTGGGATTTTTTAGGATCAATTATTTGAATAAACTGTGGAGTGGCTGCTTCGGACGAAGATGACTCTTTTCTTTTATGTTTCTTCTGATCAGCTGCGGAATATCCAAACAGAGCCTCCATCATCTCCTCGTCGAATCTGCAGATTCACATGGCGAATGAGGAAATGGCAATATTATTCGAAATCATCATAAGACAATATCATGCCAGTGAAAATCCAATGCAATTACTTACTGAAAAGAACCAGCTTTGATCTCATGCCACACCATTGAATGATCTGGGCTTGCCATAACCTTGTCCCAGAAGAAAGGCTTCAACTTGGTTTTGGGAGCTACAGAGTCATCCGAAGCTACGGATTCATTTGTTGAATTACGTCGATGGTGGGGTCCCATACCTGGAGGTTTTCCAGGAGGAGGAGCATTAGGCGGTGGACGGCCACCTCTAGGAGGAGGTGGAGGAGCTGGAGCTCCAAGTTTTGGTGGAGGAGGTGGTGGAGCTACTTTTGGTGGTGGAGGCGGTGGTGCAGGTGCTGGTGGTGGTGGTGGTGGTGCTGCTGCTGCTTCATTTGTAGTTGCTGCTGCTGACTCGACTCCGGGTCCAGTTGATGTTCCTGCTGTCGGTGTTACCATTGATCCCATGGCAATTCCACCACCACCTGATGTTCCGACTCCCGTTCCAGCAGCTGCTGCAGCAGCAGCGGCGGAGGCAGCTGCTGCTCTTCCAGGAGGAAGTGGTAATGGAATTCTAACAAACCCCTCTCCTTGTTCTTCTATAGCCGGAGATACAGCTTGTGAAGCATTACTATAAGCACCCACTGAACTTCCAACCGTTGAAGGAGCCTTGAAATTTAGCGTGTTCGGTGTACTCATGGGATGAGTATGATCTGTAGAACCTGAACAATTACATTATGGCTATGAATGAACGAAACACAAATCTACAACGATTATACAACTACGATTTTAAAGAAAAAAATACCAGGAGAATCTGTGCCATTGAAGTTGAGAAGAGGCTTGTCGTCTCTTTGGACGTCTTTAGCCTCCTCATCCGTCCTATCCTTGTTTACACATAGAAACAACACTAGTGCTGCAAGAGCAATTCCTGCCATTGAGCTTGCAATTACAGCACCTACAAGATACATTTTGTTTTCATTCATACTGTCTTGTGACGACATAGGTGTATATTTTTTCATTTCAACTGGAGGATTGTCAAAATCTAACGGAGAAGGGTAGTCAAGATCAAATGGTGAAGGATAGTCAATATCTGATGATTCAGATGATGCAGGTTCTGAATCTGAAGCAGTTTGAAAAAGTTGGCGTGTGATAGTTTTACGTCTCAGGTACCTTCTTGGAAAACCAGCCCAACCAGATGCAAGAGTTTGGAAATCATCGGTTAAAATCCTTTGCTCACCATTTAGTACTGGCAATGGGAATCTTTTCTCTCTTAAGCATTGTAGAATAGTTGTCTTCTCCTTTGGGGGCAGATCAGCTATAGCCTTTGCTATAGCACCGGAATCTAATTTCTTAGTAGCTTCTGTACTATATGAAACCAACTTTTTACTACAATAATCCCAAATTTGCCTAGCCTGGCAAAAGATACCAACAAAAAAGCACTTTGTCACACTCCATATGCATAATAATTTTATTGAGATCTAAGATCAGAAAATGCACTATTTATATAATCATATTCTTACATATTCAACTAGTATAATTTTTATTATTCAAGATGGTGATTGTTGTGATGAAATTTTAACTATAATATACTTTGTAGCTTGGGTGCGCTTTCACAAATACTAGCCAAGTAGATGAAAACAGAAAACTCATATAAGATAAAAATTTATATATGTTTTATTGGTCTTTTCATCTGGAATTTGGAGGTAACTAAACATGCAGATAGTCCTTAGCATCCAAAGACCAGTTCAAGTTATGCACAGTTAATTTTATCTACGGCAGCAGGCACCACTTCATCTATATGAATTCTGTGCTACATATACAAACACAAATAAACTACATGAAGACACACTGTACTTGTGTTTCTCGACGCTTGTAAGGATGAAAGGATGTTCTTCAACGGACAAAGCATATCTTAGTATTATTATTGCAGAAAAAACACATACATTGATGAAGCAAATAAGCATCATATATATAGATAACTATTTTCTATAAAAGCACCAAATACAACTTTGAGTTCTGCAAAGTAAAATTTCACATGGAGTTGTGCAAGTATAACCTCACCTCATATTTTATGTTTTAACTGAAATAACACATATATGTTCACATATACATATGATTCACTATACTTTGTGTTTCTTGACAATGATATAGAAGCATTTTCTCCAACCAACAAAGCATATAATCTTACAGAACAACACATACAATGCAAAAGCAAACAGCAAAAGAAAAAAATATAAATAAGACGATTAATTGTGAAGATGAATAACCTGAACTACGTTGTCCCAAGCGCTTTCCTTCTTTCCTTCGGAATCAATTGTTGCAAAAGCACAGAGAAAAACAATAAAGATGGCGACAAATCTGGAGCCCATCGTTTTCTCAAACGATCAATAATCCATTTCTCATAGAGCTGCCCGCCTCATTTTGATTGAACTCAAACAGCCAGGACACGCATAGCCCCATCTACAGCTATGCATGCGCCATCAACAGCAAGAAATTTATTTTTTCTATTTTTCGTCCTGCATTAATGTTGAACCCTAACAATTGGGAACGAAAAACATGAAACGGGAGTCTCGTAGCTGATCGTCTGAAAAAAAACTCGGAAAATAAAATAAAAAACGAATTTTTGGGAAGGTTTCAATTCAACGTCACAAAATTCCCAACAATGGTTCAACGCCCAAAATATGGTAATGCCTCTTCGTAACGGAAACCCAGAAAAATGTCCTTCCCGTCAGGTCCCCAAGCTGAAGAAAGAGAAAGATGAAATAAAAAATAGAGCTGTTAATCTGAAAATGAACGGAGCTGAGAATCGTATCGATAGGGTTGTTTGATTCGATTTCGGAAGAGGATTTTGGGGAAAAGGAAGAAATTTGGGTTAGAGATTGAGTTTGTGTTGGGAGTTTTGTTCGTTGAAATGGTGCATGTAATTCGGAGGTGAAATGGAGAAAGACATGAAAATGACAAAAGGAAGGAAACTATACACAAGAAAGAGAAAGGGAGAGAGATAGTGTAAATATTTGAAAAATAAAATGAAATTTTTTGGTTTATAATCTTGATTAAATCTTCTTTTCAAGATTGACATTTATCATTTGTTAGTTTTTAATATTTATTTAGAATTACACTAATTGTGACGTGATAAACACTCATTTTGCATGATTTTAATGATATATTTGTCCACTTTTAGTGTCTTGTATTGGTGTGTTTCGTATTTGATTTTGTTGTTTTGGTTGTTTTGTGTTGGTTTTACGTTTGTTGCATTTTTGTGTTTTTCTATAGGATTTGGCGTTGCATAGTCCAATTGGGAGCCGAGAGGCGTAAGCAAAGGGTTGATATCATCAAGCTTGGATAGTATAGGATTAAAGTTCATCTTGATAGGAGTCCGTATGCGCAAACGGATCCAAAATCAGAGTTGAAACGAGGGAGAACGGGCCGAAACAAAATCACTGCGCGCAGTCAGACAACGAGATCGGCAATCCGGGGCTGGGGTCGCCGAAGTAGAGCACAAACTTCGACGACGGCTGATCTGGTCGCCAAACCTGCTGGAGTCCGTCCCAAGCACATCGGCGGTTGCCGTTTTCAAGAAGAAATATCGGCGACCCGAGCCCGGGTCGCCGATGTCGTGCGCGATAGAGTTTCTTTCCATGTTTTTAGACTTTATTTTCATGTTTCTTTGTATTATGCCCTAAGACTATATAAGGGTGATTCATTCTTCTACCTGGGAACTTTTGCCACTTTTTAGAGACTTTCATACTGTTTTATTTCATACACCATTGTTCTAGAGATTCTTAGAGTTTGATTCAAGATTCTTGGCGTTGAGTTTGTGATCGAGGATTGACAATCCGACGTTGCCGATTCTACAAAGGGGTTTATGATGTTTTATTTTTATTTATATTACATGTTCCTTTTTATTATGATTGGCTAGTCTTTTTCTGATTCTAGGGGATATGTATTGACCTATATTCTTTTGATGGATTCATAATATTAATTCTTAATTTTCCTTCCTATGCTTGTTTGTGATTTATGAATTTAATTCTCATGCTTTGATAATTGATCACTATGATTGCATGCAAGTTATGTATTTGATGTCTTATCCGGAATTAGATTCATAGCCGAACCCATAGATCACAATACATGTTTCTTCTTGAGATCTAGTGGAGATAGGAGAACTGTAGGAGAATATTCTTTGTGTGCCTTTTGTAACTAATTTAATTCTCTTGAGACCTAGCGGAGATAGGAATTAAATTAGCCCACTATCATAGACTGCCACCCGGGAGTATGTGGTTATCTATGCGAACCTTCACATGCATTAGGATTAAAATTTGGTAGTTAGAGTTAATTGTTGAATCTGTTAATTGATTTAGTGTCTCTACATTACCCCTGGAATCCTCTTTCGTTATATTGTTATTCATATTTTTGTTTACTTTTTATTTGGTTATTTCTACCTTTATTCATAATCATCTCTTAGTCGATTTACCTAGATAATAATTGAGTATTTGTGTTAATTAATCAGTGTGTTTTCGGTTATCAGTCACTGTGGATATGATACTCTACTTGCTTTGTATTATACCTATTTTTAGTGTTTAAATAGTGCGATCATGACGTAGGATAAGTTTGATATATTTGACCAGCATATGTTTTAGGGGAAGTTTAATAAATTGAATAAGTCGGGATAAACTGCTAAAAATAATATATTTTAATTTAGTATTTATTAATTAAAATTAGATTAATAATATATTTTAAAATTTGCGATTAATATTTCTATAAGAAATTAATTATTTGATAAGTATTTTATATAGAAGAATGAATCTTAATGAAGAGAATAATTCTAATCAATGCATAATATTTAGGCTCTCCTATTTTGACTTCCTCGTAGCTTTCGGTAGCAAAAATCTAAGATAGCAACATGTTTTCTTTTGGGAATTCAAGAGAAGATCACAATAAACTTTGTTCCTATATGAGTTGATGAATTTGATTAGACACTTCTTAAAGTACATTACTCCATTTGTCCCGTTATTTCTGATCTACTTTGATAAAAAAATTCTCACATTTTTGATCAAAGTATGCTAGAATTAGTGGGACGGATAGAATATATAATATTATCTATGTCCCAATAAACTTGACACAATTTATTATTTTAATACAATCAGATAAATATAAATTGTGTCATGCTTACTGGACGGATGGGTATTAATTATTCAACTATATGAGATATATAATTTACTGCTTAATTATATGAATTAAATTATGTATAAAATCATCGTTCCTAAATTATCTTTTTGATTTTTGTTTTAAACTAAATTATTATGAAAGCTTGGCTGTTATGGTAGCAAGTGGAAGAAACGAAAGAAGGAAGAAGGAAAGCTGAAGAAAGAAGAGAAGTTAGAGGAGAAGGATGAAAACGTTTATGTAGTTATCACGTTTTTATTCGTTTCTGTTTTAACTACTTGTATACGTAGGATGAGAGTAGTTAAATAACCGCCTAGCTGCTCTATATATACAGTAGAGCTGTATGTATCGATAACACACAAAATATCAACTCCCGAATAAATTGCTTTTCTTCGTTCTCACTCTTTGTCATGGCTTCCATCTTTTTCTTTAACTTCAATATGGTTTCAGAGCTATACCTGCTGTGGCTCTCTGATATCCTCCTCTTTCTTTTCTCTTCCCATTATTCTTGATTTTTTTTCTCTTCTTTCGATTATCATCATGGTGCGTAACAACGCGAAAGAATTTCACTCTATGCAAGAGGAATATGGTTCCTCTCTTTATCTTCATCCCAGCAACAGCCCTGGGCTTAATTTAGTTGCAGAACTCCTTTCTAGTGAAAATTACACCAGTTGGAGCAGATGCGTGACTAAGGCGTTATCTCCTTCGTGGATGGGTCGTTGGAGAAACCATAGGCGACTGAGGGTTCTTATGGAGCTTGACTGCGTTGCAATAGCACGGTGGTTTCTTGGCTTCGCAGCTCCACCACTCCAGAAATAAGATCCAGCCTACTCTATATGGATTTAGCTCACCAGATTTGGAAGGACCTTCATGAACGATTCTTCGAAGGGAATGTGGCGAGGCTCTTTCAATTAAAGCAACAGTTATTTCGTATTAATCAAGGTTCTATATTGATTTAAATGAGTACTACACAAAGCTGAAAATCGTATGGGAAGAATATGTGGATCTTCAACCTCCTTCTTGGTGTGATTGTCGTTAAGGAGGAAGGAAATATAGTCAATTCCAACAGCAAGATTTCGTTCTTCACTTCTTAATAGGGTTGCATGAATCTCACTATAGTATCAGATCTCAAATCATTCAAATGGATCACTTACCCTCCATATCGAAGGTGTTTGCCTTGGTGACACAAGAAGAAAGGCAAAGAAGTATTGGAGATGCTCCTTCATCTCTGATCTCTAATCAAAATACAAGTGATTCTACTAGCATACTTACAAATGCTAGTCAATCTAACTACATGAACTACAAGAAAGGGAAGCACAAATTCTTTTGTACACATTGTGGGCGCAAGAATCAAACGGTGGACAAATGTTATCAACTACATGGTTATCCTCCCGGATTCGAAAAAGGGAGAGACAGATCTGGTGGTGAGTCCAGGGGTGGAGATAACAACACTAGGCATATTCAAAGACCCATCAACAATGTTAATCAAGAGCAAGGTGGTGATCCCACAACTACACTCTCAAATTATCAGTGCTAACAACTAATTGCTCTTCTTCAAACAAAGATTCACAGAAACAAAATATCTAGTTCCATGTCTGAATCATAGACTGTGATGTCAACCTTTAGTGGTAATCTTTATCTCCACAATATCTATATTAATGCTTCTTTCTTGTCTTCTAATACGTGGATACTTGACATTTGAGCTACACATCATGTATGTGGTAGTTCTAACATGTTCAAGGAGTCATTTCCATTCTACAATACATCTGTTACATTACCAAATGGTCAGAGAGTTCCTATTGCTCGATCTGACATTATTTCTATCGCTCCTTCCATCACTCTTAAGATTGTTCTGTATGTTCCTAGATTCTCATATAATTTGTTGTCGGTGAGCTATCTTGCAACTGACAATGCTTGTGAAGTCTTATTCTCATTTACAACTTGTGTTATTCAGGACTATTCAACGGGGATTCAGATTGGGAAGGGTGAAAGAATAGAAAATTTGTATATTCTTGACACTTCACCTTAAGTGAATATTGTTGCAGCATGCACGGCTTGGACACCCATCTCAGAGAAATTGAAGCTTTTTGCTGAGCATATTCATTTTCAGTTCTTGTAACACTCATTGTGATATTTGCCCTCTTGCTAAGCAAAAACGTTTACCCTTTCCTCATTCATAGTCTAGAGCTAGTAGTATTTTTTATCTTATTCATTGTGATGTTTGGGGACCTTTCAACCCCTGTACTACTCAAGGTCATAAATACTTCTTAACCATTGTTGATGATAATTCAAGATTTGTTTGGACTTATTTGTTGTTGTCCTAAGTCTTGTGTTGCTTCCGCCCTTATCACTTTCCTTTCTCAAGTCTTTACTCAATTTAATAAAAGAATTAAGACTATTCATTGTGATAATGGTGTTGGGTTCTCTTTGCCTACCTTATTCACACAATATAGAACCATCATTCAACACTCATGTGTTGCTACCCCATAACAAAACGCTAGAGTAGAACGCAAACATCAACATATCTTGAATGTAGCTCATAGCCTTTTCTTTCCATCCAAACTTTCTATAGGATGTTTGGGTGATTGCTCATATCTCATCAATCGTACACCGTCTAGTGTTTTATCACATAAATATCTTAATTATAAGAAGATAATTAGGGACAATTTAAGAAAATATGTATGATTCTGCCTTATTATAGGTGGTTGTATAAACCATAAATCCTGTAAAATAATCTTGGCCAGCAATTTTATATGAAACTATATATATCAAAATAAGTAATGTATTAAAGTCCCAAATCACACTCTTATTCATGAATCAAACAAGTTTAATAAATACACCATACCTTCCCTTATTCATGACACAATTTCACTAAAACTGTAAGTATTTAATTTTTTTGACTATAAATAATAAGATATATGGTGTTGGGATATTTTATATTGTTTTGATTAGGTTCCAAAACATTGATTGTGTAGTGAAGGGCCACTGAAGGCCTCCACTAAAGGGACACTGAAGCCCTCCCCTGAAGGGCCACTGAAGGCCTCCACTGAAGGCCTAAGGCCACTGAGTGAAGATGTGCATGGCCACTGAAAGCCTAAGGCCTAAGGCCACTAACCACTGAATGACATTGTTTCAGGGGCACTGATGGCCATAAGCCATTGAAGGAAATGGCCACTTAAGGCCTTGATGGTTCAAGCCACTTAAGGAAATGGCCTTACCTCCTACTGAAAGCCAAGCTTCAACTGAAGCAAGCTTCCCACTGAAGCTTCTATATTTGAAGCTCACTGAAGTGCCTAATCTGAAGCCTCCACTCACTAGAAACGACAAAGCACTACAACGGGAAGAATTCAAATTAAAGCTTCTCTCTCAACGGTCATATTTTATAAGAGAACTATAAATACTTCTCACACTTCAAAGGCTTCAACAACAACAACATACCGGTTACCCAATCTTTCACTACGCTATTGCTCTCTCTCTCTAAACATTTCAAAGCAATAAGCTCTCAAGCTCTAGAACACTTCAGTCCGTCAGTTTCTATATTCCAAGTGTTCTTAGCGATATCATACTGTAACCGAAGAATAGTCTTAGCTTAGATTAGTTTCGAAGCTAGAAGTGATCAAATATATTGTATATCTAACCCACTGTGGTTGATCACTTTAAGATTATTATTTCTCCATTAATTTGGAAACCCTCGACTAACATCGAGACTCGTGGACGTAGGAGTTTTTATCTCCGAACCACGCAAACCAAACTCCGTGTTGTTTCATTTGCTTTCAGTATTTATTCTTCATTATCTATCTTTAACTGAAAGTTTGATTTTGTTTGAGTTTTCTAAAAACGAGTTATCCACCATATTCCGCATTTCAAATCTTTTATTCACTCGTTTCGGGACCAACATATGGATTACTTATTAAAGAGTCAAAACTCTCAAATTTTCCCAATAATTTATACTATAATAAAAACCAGCTTGTTTTATAAAGGGCCACATATCATATATGCGAATTTTGACATAATATAAATTGATGACGAACCAAATAGGTTGTTGTTTCATAAATGAGCAGAGAGTCATATTATGGAGCATAATGTATTTAGATTTTGGTTACATAATAATAATAATTAATAGCAATAGTTGAAACTTTAGGAGTTCCATAACCTCTGTGCTGCAATGAAACCTAGACTCAGGTGGGGTCCAGCTGCACTCGTGCTTGTTCCACTTTGATTTTCATCTATGCTTATATTCATCCTGAAATATTAATTAATAACATTTTTAATCAAATTTACAAGAAAATAATAAAGCTATTTTATATTTCAATTAGAAATAAATTAGATTCAACAATCTCCTTTGAAAGAGTGACTATTTCTCCAATATCTTCTTTGGTTGTATGGATTTATTTCAAAATCAAAATTAAAACAATAATTCATATTTTTCTATTGATGGAAAGGGTAAGGATTTACCCTTGAATAAAGCCAGAAACATATCCTATATGTAGAATTAAGTTTTTATTTTTTTTATAAAAATGACGAGCAGATATGATGTCACAATATATAAATAACTGATTAAGGTAAATAAATAAATAAAATATAATAAATGGTTAAGTATTTGATCTTATACATCATTAACATAATTTTTTTTATTATTCTATGTGCAAGAAAAAAGGACAAAATATGACATTATAATTCATTGATTATTTGAATTTAATTTTAAATTATGCTGAATTTTTTTGAATAAAATATAAATACAAATATAATAAATTTAAATTATTTCATATCTTTTTAAAAATTTCGAAAATTAAGTTTGCGAGATGATGTATCTTTTTATTACTTTGTTTTTAATATTTTATATTAAATAGATATTAAATTATATCTTAATTAATAAATTTTAGTCAGAAAGTAAGAGTTAATATCTCTTATCAAATATTTATTATTTATGTACATAGGTAAAAACAATAAATTTGAAGATAATCATGCTGAAAAAATATTATGTATGGAAGAAAAATATGTGAAAATAGTTCTATTAGATTTATTACGGTTATATTTATATTATTTAAAATATAAAATAATAAAAGTGACCACATTTTCTTTTTGGGTTGTGCCATTAAAAGTGGTTACTTTCCCAAAAGAAAAAAAAAATTACTTTTAAAATACATCACTTCTATTTTTTAAAACACAACAATTTACTTTATTAATCCCCGTGCCGACCCACTTGTAACCGCTTTTAGCGGGACGGAAGGAGTACTACATTCGACACACTTTCCTTATTATGACAGAGTCTTACACACACTCTAAAAATAGCAAAAGTTATTTATTTAAAAAGGTGTTTATAACTTTTACACTAGTTTATATATTCTCTTTAATAATCGTAGCAGAAAAAAATGTCAAGAAATGGAGAAAATACATATTTACATATATAAAATAGTGAAATAAATTATTATCACATATCAAAATAAATAAATAATTAACATGAAAGGACAAAATTAAAATAATTTATAATAATGAATTTGTCAGATAAAATTTGTATGAATAAGAAATAAGTGGCATAAATACCCGGCTTGGTTTTCCTGAACGGGCTGATCAGTTACGGATGCCTCATCCTCCATTTGCACTGCCTCTGCCTCTGCCTCACCCACCTGCACCTTTGCTTTCTATATTCAAATCTATTTTATTTATATTTTACATACGTATCCAGCTACATGTTTATTATATTAATAATAATATACATCTATTTATATTTAAATAAACTTAGTGTACCTTATCCTTACGGTTACAGCTGTATTAATATACTCAAATATTATTACGTGTCCTCACCTCATTATTTTCAGTTCTTTCAGGAGCAATTTGGTTGCCTAGCAGTTTGGCCTGCGACAAAAATCAGGTGCAAACTTTGAGACTATGTCTAAAACTAAATTGAAATTCAAACAAAATTAATATTAATTATTACTACCTTTGATGTCTGTATACGTTGAATGGCGCTTGTAAGGAACTGTTGGTAGACTCCTGCTTCAAGTGTTGAATTTATTTTCTCAACATTAGGCTCATAATACCTGCACACACACACATGTATATAAGGTTTTATTTTTTTAATAATCATAACATAATTAATAATAATTTATAACCTCATTTTTTCCTGAGACTCGCGTTGTTTCCTATTGAGCTTATCCAGTTTCTCTTCAAGTTCCTGTGGGCCAGCTTTAGCATAGTTAAAATTAAATAACATGATATTGATAGTTTGATAAATGTTATTTTGAAAAATTAATTATTTTGAGATATTATTTGAAGGAAATTTATACGTTTACAAAATATCTTTATATTTTAACCAAAACTCTAAATAATTTTTCATTAAAGTATAAATATATTTCATGAACCAAGAAAGTATTATAAATTGAAATTACTTATAAGGACATTTATTAATGTTTTATGAATCAATTAATTTAATCAGATCATGGTACATTGCATTTATAAATATTTATAAAAGACCTAAACAATTTAAACCATGCATATAGCTGATTAATGCTAATTACCTCAATACTGCACTTGTTGGCCAGCAAAATCAGCAAAGGAGATTCAGTATACATGTAAAGCAAATAAAATTTGTAGTTAAAAAAGAGAGGTAATTTTGGGAATACAATAATGTTTTTATTTTTAAATTAATTACATTAAAACAGCTAAAATGAAAGGTAAAGATCAGTGAGAAGGGATTATTACATGGCTATTTTCTCCAGCATTTCTCCTTCATTCTTCAAGTGCTTCAACTTTTGAGACAAGAACTACAAAATCATGTAGGTATACCATCAACATTTTTGTTTTGTTTTGTTTCCAAACCTATAACTATTCCTTTGTCAATAATACTAATGATCATGAAAGTATATATATAAAATAATAATAATAATAATAATATAATAATAATAGTAGGTTATTAGCATATCAAATCATCTATAAATATACCTCAACTTCAACTTGAAGATGCAACACCATTTTTAACATGTAGTAACCATATGCACAACCTATTACTTTTTTTTAATAAGTATTAAAACCATAACTCAGTGTGGTGAATTTTGAATCCAAAACCTTCTATCTGGTGAGAAATCATTTTGCGCTATTGATTACACGCACATACTTATTAAATTTTGATTACAAGCTTAGGATAATGTCCAACTCTTTTAATGATTAAAAGAATATATGATGTGTGTTGTGTTGGCCTAGCGATGTGGTGTTAATATTCAAGATTAAAAGAAATTTAATGTAATTATCAATTACAGAAATGACATACCTGTTCGTGATTAATAGGCCTGTAGTTGAAATTAAACAATAATTAAGAGATATAATTGACAAAATAATGAAATCAAATAAGTAAACAGAAGAATAATCGAAAGAACAACCCTCCTCTTAGCTCATCAGGCCTGTCAACAAATCGAAGGAAGATATCCTCAATCCTGCAACAAAACATTAAAACAAAACAAAAACTTAATTAATTTAATTTCCTGGACCATTGATTACAGTATTTTTCTAATTTCTACTTAGATAACTATAGATCTAATATATGAAATTCTAATTAAGTAGTACATCATTTTAAAAACTATTCTGCGATTTAGAAACTGAAAAGCATCTAGCTAGTATATTCTCGTTTTGAATAACCTAATTTTCCCCATCGAATTTATCTTTCACTTTGTCAAAGCGATTAAAAACTATTCTTATTGCACCACCCATGCAATCAAATCAAGGATCTGATTTTAACTTCATTTATTTAATCTTCACTCTTTCTTGCCTGAACTAGCTAGGTTTCTTCACACCAAATTAAAAGTCTTTAATGGAGTTAGAGAAAATGCAGTTACATTAAAGGAATGTAAAAGAAAAGGAGAAACCTTCCATTGCTAGCGAAGCTAGTGAGGCGGCCGGAGGGCGAAAACATGATGAGGGCAACGTCGGTATCGCACAAAACGGAGAGCTCGCCGGCCTTCTTGATGATGCCTTCCTTGCGCTTGGCGTAAGTCAGCTGCCGGGACGTAGGGTTGTCGATTTTCCGCATCGCGAGCTTCTTTCGCCCCATGACGAAGAAGAAGAAGAGGAAGAAGAGGATGAATGAATGAAGGAGATGAGATGAGATGAGGAGATGAAAAAGAAGGAGAGTTAAGAAGAGGAGGAAGAGGGATAGGAGGAGCATGGTTAGAAGGACGGTGTGGTTTTTAGAATAAAATAATGAAAAGGGTATGTAAGGTCAAAATGAGTAAATGTAGAGCTAAGCCATAATTTAAATGCTCTCTATATTTGATGATTTGTTTATTTGCTTCATAGTCATGACAGAATCTGCTTTCACGCTGCATTTCGGATTTCGTATTTCTACCTACTTTCTAACAAAACCTAGCTTTTATTACTTGTATAATCGCCCCCCAACCCCCTTTTCTATCTCTTCCTTCTACCAAAACCTATTAATATTAATTATCCAAAATACTCACCTGCACGCAGCGGCCCGAGCTAATACGCTCGTGAATGATGCGATATATTTCGTATATAAATATTAAATTTCTAATAAAAAATTATTACTTTCATTTTCCGACTATGGTTTATTGGTTATAATATAATTTAATATTATTCAATGTAAAATAATAAATAAAAAGAATAAAATTAATAAAGAAAACAAAAATGATAGTGACTCATATGCTAATTAGCCGTGAGAATGTTAAGTTGTGCCAATCACTAGCGGTTGAGCGTCTGTTAATTATATATCTCATTATTTATTGAGTTTTAAATTCAATATATATATATATATATATATATATTTTTGCTGTAATTTCTATTGCAACTATATTATAATTATTATATTGAATTAGTTTTTTATTTTTTATATCATATATTAATGAGTTTATCTTTCTTATTTGGATTGATATATTATATTAGGATGGCCGGGTTAAATAGCTTGCTTTTATATTTGTATATGTATATAATTATATTAATTTTGTATAACGTGTTATATGCTTTTACATTCATATGTTGCTCTATATTACTCCATTAATTATGTCATTGTGTTTAATGTAATGTATTGATTGATTTTATATGTAATATATCTTTAGTGTAATTTATAATTAAATTGTAACGTTTTTAATTTTAATGAAGTTAAGTAATAATACATTAGTCAAAATAAAGGAACAAGAATAAAAGAATAAATCAATTAACAATCAAATAAATTGTAACAAAGAAAAGGTACGTAGTGGGTAAACAATTCACCCCTATATGTAGAGGTGGCGTAAATTTATTTGAGGAAAAAAAATCCTCCACGTTTGCAGCTGCTGGTTATATGTTTGTGCTTTTGTAGTTTGTTCTTAGTTTGCTTATCATGTATATTTGGATCTAAAGTGTGATATCATAGATTCATAATCTTTTATATGCTCGAGTATATAATATTTTGAGACACATATACAACAAAAAAAGTAAAAAAGTGCAAAATTTCATTTAATTGTTCTGAATCTAGTTGTTTGAAATTATATAATTTATTTAAAAAATTGACGACTGACGTATATGGTGGGGGATCTAGTACGAACAATGGGGTACAGTCGTACAGATACGCCTCAAAAAAAAAAACTACTCTCTCCGTCCCATCAACATTAAATAACTCCACCTTTTTTTCGGCTGTCATTCTTTCCCGATCGCACACCATAACCATATGCAGCCAATTTCGGACATTCTCTTTCGGCCTTTTCTACCGGAAACGTCACAACTTTCACCTCCCCTTTGACCTCGACAATAGGTTAAACAATCATCACTATCTTATCTCATTTCTGCTTCTTAATTTAGATTAATTTTATGCTCGTATGTTGTAATAGAACAATAATGACTAATCGTTGACTTTTTTATAATAAAAAGAATATTTTGAAACTATTTGAAATTGAAGAATTTCCTTAGAGAATGCTCTTTTTTTTTAACATAAAGTGAAGAAAAAATAAAGAAATAGTTGACACTTGTGATTTAATGGGTTAAATGATAAATGTAATGGCTTAGTTGACTAGAAACTTCAAATTATGATTATATATAAGAAGTCATAGGTGATATCGAAAGGAAAGACAAAACAATCCAATCTTTAACAATCCAATACAAGGAGATTTTTGCTCTTTAAAAAATGAAAGTAACAAGAGTTCATCTAATGTGATTCGATTAGGAGAGCTTATATTCTTTAAAAACTATATCAACTGAAATCTCACAATTTTCCTCAATTTTTTTTAGAGGTTTTCGTATATTTAGTGTATCTTGGTTTAAAAAGTGAGATTGACTTGAGTATAGGATTGAAAAAGATGCCGCATTTGTTTTGTTTTCTACTTGCTCAAGAATGAAGTTGAATTCAGTGCAAGGGGAGACCATTTGTTAATAAATGATTCAAATCATGTGATAAACTAGAAAGGTTTATGAAGCATGTAGGTAGAGTTAAAAATACTCATAATCTTACATATGAAAAATATGCTAAGTTAAGAGATGACAAAAAAATTAATTATTAAAACTCTTGATAATATCAAAAGTGCAAGAAAGAGAGTATGATATTCGTTTGAAAGTTTCAATCTTGTTTGTCTTATCTATTGCAGCAAGAGTTGACATTTGACCATAAAAAAGGTGTTCCTCAATAGAAAAAATTTTTGGATTTAAAATGGTTGAAGACACATAATGAAGTTGTTTCAAATGTTACTTTATAAAATGTTCACAGTAATTGTCAATTGATGATATGTTCTGTAATAAAAAAAAATGATATTATCAATTATTTTGCTAAAGAAACAACAAAGAGGATTATTAAGGATTTTGATGGTCATTACTTTTCTATATTGAATGATTTGTATTTGTCAAGTGATGTATCTCAAAAGGAGCAACTAGTTATTTCTTTATGTTATTTTGACAAGAAAAATGTACTCAAACTTACTACTTTTATCCATTTGAATTTTTCGAGCATTCATTTGATGCCTCTTGAGTGACAACTTGATACTCCATCCATTCCAATAAGCATGACACAAAAATTTTGGGCACGATTATTAAAGAGAGTGTATAAAGTAGTGTAAGAGTGATAAAAGTGGTATGATCCACACCTTTTTAAAGGGATAATTTTTACTATTTTAGAAATGTGTCAAGCTTAGTGGAACGTCCAAATAAGAGAATTGTGCCAAATTTAGTGGGATGAAGAGAGTATAATCATGAAAGATATGAAAGGAAACTATGAGTTTCGAAATTTGAACGATATTAGTTATGTTTCAATGAATAGACACATGACTTATCCTCTAGTGATTTTGCTCATCCAGTTAGTGTTGATTCTTTCAGTTGCTCGATAGAGTATTTTCTAGGGCTGGAAGTTCAGATCGGTTATTTCGGATAATTACTAATTGAATCGAAATTTTCGGTTAACCGATAACCGTAATTTTTGGATAGTGGATCGGTTATTGGTTATATCCGATAACCGATTGGATATAACCGAAAAACCAAAATTTTAATTTAAAATTTATATAATTTATTTTTATAAATATATTTTATATTTTTAATAATTATTTTTATAGAATGTGGGAAAGGCTCGAAGGTGTCATTGCACACTTTGTAAATATATATATAAAGATAAAAAGAATTGGAAAATGAGGTTTGCAAGAATGCGATAACTTATTTAAGAAGAATTTTACTACTGCTCCATTAAATAAGATAAATAAATGTAAATTACAATTATAATTGATTAGAAAAAATATAAATAATTAAATTCATTAATTATGGAAATGATAATTAAGAAGTGAGGGAGTTGAGAAATGAACAATCTCAAATTAATTATATAATTATGAAGTGAAGAGTGGGGAAATTAATAGTTTTAAATTAATTTTTATATATTTGTAAAATATACATTAATAAAATAATAAGTATAATTTTATAAATGTAATTAAAGGAAATTAAATAAGTATATATAAATATATTTGTATATGATTTTCATTGATTATATATAATTTTATAAAATATTTAAAATAATAAAATAAATAAATACGATAGA
The DNA here is from genome assembly GCA_026898415.1 of Leonotis leonurus. Taxonomy (NCBI): domain Eukaryota; kingdom Viridiplantae; phylum Streptophyta; class Magnoliopsida; order Lamiales; family Lamiaceae; genus Leonotis; species Leonotis leonurus. The sequence continues at coordinate 1,717,995 of JAPKLX010000019.1, read as the reverse complement.
ATCAAATAAAATTAAGTATTGATAGTATAAAGAAAAGAAAAAATAAAATAAGAACCGGAAAGACAATAAGGTAAATAATATAAAAAATAAGAGTAAAATTGGAAAAAAATGATAAAATAATTTGCTTTTATATATATAGTAGATAAGAGTATACTTTTATTTCATTTTTCGAAATTTGATGCAAATGAGATATTGAAAAAACTAAACATTTATTTTACAAAATTCGGATAAAAATGATATATCAATATATTTTTTTATTGAAAATGAATAAAAGTACGTGTAATTGTAAGAAAATGATTACATCATTTTTATCACAATATTAAACACAATACGAAAGATTGTCATATTATATCAAAACAAATAAAAAGCAAGCATTTGTAAATGTATATTGAATTAATATTAAGTTACTTTTATAAATTAAATTAAATTAAATATATAAGAGGTATTATAAAAATTACAATAAAGACAACAAATAAATTCATGTAAAACGCTACCGTTGTTTTGAAGAGAGCAGTTCTTACAAACGTTGCTGTTAATATGTTGCAATCTGGTCATTAAAGCTGGAGTTGGTTATGATCTTTATATTTAATTGGATTCGTTCCACTGCAGATTGATTGCTTTGAAAGTGGTTCTTTAGGATGAAATTTCAAATCATGTTTTACCTTTTTGTTATCACTTTTTTCTAAAAGGATCTTTTTGTTATCATTATTTCTAATGTACATTGCTTTCATGGTCTATGTGTGATTCTTCGAAATAAAAGACTTGTACTGAGATGGAAGATTATTTTGTTAATTTGGTATGCTTCCATGCTTCATAGTGTAATTATGCAGATTAGTGATTTAAATGTTTTTTACTCGTAAAATGTTAAACCGAAATGCCAGTTAACATTATGAGAGAGACATCGTTATCACCACTCTACCAACGTTAACATAAGAGTTAATGGATGGAAATTGTCTTTTTTGTTTGGAAAAGATAAATAATAATCGTTTGGATAAAAAATAAAATAAAATGTAGCTCTTTTTATTTATTTTGAATAAAAATGTCATTTTAGCCAAACGCACGAATCCCGCGAACTCGGGATCGCGAGATTTGTGTGTTTGAATCCAATTCTTGCATAACACACCAATCCTGCGACCCGAGCTCGTGGGATTCGTGTGTTTTAACGTTTTACTATATAACACACGAATCCCGCGAACTTGTGGTCGCAGTATTCGTGTGTTATATGAGAATTGTATACAAACACGTTAAAACACACGAATCCCACAACCGCAAACTCGCGGGATTCGTGGGTTTTAAATTTTTACTATATAACACACGAATCCCACGACCCCGAACTCGCGGGATTCGTGTGTTTAACATTTTCCTTTATAACTCACGAATCCCGCGACCGGAGCTCGCATGATTCGTGTGTTTTAACCTTTTACTATATAACACACGAATCCCGCGAGTTCGGGACCGCGGGATTCGTGTGTTTGTATACAATTCTCGTATAACACACAATCCCGCGACCCCGAACTCGCGAGATTTGTGTATTGTATAATAATATGTTAAAACACATGAATTCCGCGATCTCGAAATTGCGGGATTCGTGTGTTTGGATACAATTATGTTAACACACGAATCCCGCGATCCCAAACTCGTGAGATTCATGTGTTTTAACCTTGATTATATAACACACGAATTCCGCGACTCCAAACTCGCATGATTCATGTGTTTAATAATCTAACGTTTTAGTCTAATATCGAAAATAAAAGGATAATTTAATCTAATATTTCTTTTAAAAACTATTATTTATCTTTTTTATATGTAGAGCTATTATTTATGATTGTTTTTTAAAAGGCCATTTTAATATTTCGCCCTTAATATAAGCACATGAAATTGAATAGCCTTTTTGAGCATGTTTGATATAAAGCATAATAAAATCATGTACTAAAATAGTCAACTACTACTTTTTCTACTCTAACATTATCTTTTCCTTTCTTTCATGTATATTCTTTAAAAAAATCAATATTGCATTAATATAGAAATTGCACATCCAATTACTATTATTTTGTTTCATCATATTGAAATAAATAACATATGGGCCATTCTTTATAGAAAATTGCACATCCGATTATTATTCTGTTTTAATCCCATTAAATAAACAACTGGGACATGGTCTATAGGGTCTCGCCACCCTAAGAAAAACAATTTTAAATCTTTTTGTTTCTTGTTTGTTATTACACTAATTTAAATAATTTTCTCTATTTTAGGATTAGAATAATTGAGAATAGCTTAAAAAGGAATATAATTAATGAGAAAAATACAAAAATTACAGCAAGAGTGACTAAGAGCAGTTTTTTTTCTACTCAGACCAGATTCTCCTTCAATGGCCTTCACGTGATACAGTGCTCCAACCCTACCCCCAATCCTTTTCTTCACTCCACCCAACCCAAAATCAATAACAAGAAATACAAAGGAAAATATATATATACACAAAACCATTTCTAATACAGGAATGCAAAACCACCATTTGCTTTAAGCATAAATACAAAAAGGAAGGCACGCACCAACTCATCGTTGCTATCTCAATTCGCAAATGCCTTTTCTCAACTGCAAACATTGAGAGCAAAATTATTTTGCCGCACCAATCAACTCCGATTTTTTTCCAACCGAAATTTTGGGTGCGAAAAAATGTGCTATGTCGGCAAAGCGACGAAGATCTTCATCTTCATTGTCGCAATTCTCGTCGTCTCCGGCCTCGTTCTCGGATTTACACTGCTCAAACACAACGGAATTGGCAAAAAATCGAACGATTGCTCCTCCAATTCGTGCGCGCAGACCGCTCCGATCGTTTTTCCAGTTCCGGATTCCAATCCGAGTTCCACTGCATTTCCAAATCCTTCCGTAAACTCGAATCCGCCATCGCCTCCGTCGCAGCAGGGTCAGAGTTCAGGCTCAAATTCGCCACCGCCTCCGGCATTGACTCCGCCGCCTCCTATTGATAATCCGAGTCCTAGTGCTCCGGAATTATCTCCACCGCCAGCATTGACTTCTCCGCCGCCGCCGACGATACCGGCGGCGTATCCACCCCCTCCCGATGTAGTCTCGGGGGCACCACCGCCATCGTTCAGTCCGCCTAACCCAGTGCCTCCGGCCCCAGTTCCGGTTAATAATTTATGATTTTGTTATTTTTGTATTGGTTTATTGCTTATTAATCTCACTCGATATTTTTTTTTTTTTTAAGAATTCTGTGTTTTTTCTGCTACATACTTCGATTTATTGATATTGTACGGTAAACTGGTAAATTAATTTTTTATTTATCAGGACTTTGATAGGATTGGGTGTAGTGTATATTAGATTTAGATTTTGTGGGATAAGTTTTTATTCTTATAAAAAAAAACATTACATATATTGCTCCATTATTGGGAGTATTAACGGAAAAAAAAATGTAGATAGAAACAGAAAATGATCCTTTAAAAACTTATGGGTAGCACACATAAATAATGTCTAGAAACCTTTACAAATTATTAATCAAGCAACATATTGATTCTACTTTTGATAATGAAAAGACAATTACCCTACATTTCAATCAATTAGGTCATCGTATTCTTAGCAATTTATTGCTTCTGACAACTGTGCTTATGTCTTATTACTTTTTTTTGAAGTATTTACATCATGGTATATTAAAAGTGTTAATACGGGAAAAATACTCATTTTGAAAAAATACATGTCAAAAATACTCAAAACATCAACTTACATGTAGAAAATACTCATTTTATTTTTAAAACATATAAAAGTAGATAAAATTCATAAATCTCTTACTCTCTTACACACTTTATTAAAAACAATACTCCATCCGTCCACGAATTTGCTTCCTAATTTGTCATTTTAGTCCGTCCACGAAAAAGCTTCATAATTCAAACTTTCCATTTTTAGAAATGTTATTATTACCACCTTATCCTCAAACATTGAAAATATTTCCAAAATACCATTAATAATCTTATTCTTATAATCATTCATAATTTATCATTAAACATAAAATAATTCAAATCCATTTAATTAGCCCAACTATTTAGCCTACCCCAATTAATCCACTCAATTAAATTAGTCCAATTAATTAGCCTACCCAATCCATTTAATTAGCCCAATTAGTTTACCTAACCCAATTACTCCAATTAATCCAATTAGCCCACCTAATTAACCCAATTAACTCATCCAACTACCCACCATTAGTCCAACTACCCCCATTAATTAACCCATTTCCAACCCTAACCTAATTAACCCATCCCTCCCAACCCATTTCGTCCAACATCAACCCTAACCTAGAATCTTCTCTCTGTTCATCTCCCTCCCACTGTCGCCGCAAACCCTAGACCTATTTCATTCTTATACACTCGACGCCTCTCTGTTAAACCCTATGGAAGAATCACCATCTCCACTTCGCGCATCCGCCTTCGATCCTATGGATTCATCTACCCTAGGTTCTATTCACACAGATACTTGCACTATGTCTGTGTATTGTGAGGCCTGGATGGAGCCATCTTATTTTTTTGGTGATTCTGATACTGTAGTTCCAGAAACTCCTGAATTTATTTTTGATTCTCGCGATTCTGTGATGGTGGGAGAAGAAGAAGCCTTTCGCGATGTCGATCTTCGGGTAGAACCTGAGAATCGCAAATGGCCCGAAGAAAAAAAGGATTGGTTGCGTAAAATGGCATCCAGATGGTTCCCATCTGTGGTGGAGTTTATGTTTCTGGAAAAAACAAGTTTGTCTTCGATTTTTAGCCATAGTTACCCCCTAATGATTGTTTTTTAATTTTGTTTTCGTACTTGTCAGCTAATGCTTTTTTTTTCTCTTATTAATGTAGATCCAGAAACTGAGAATGCTGCCTCTATTATCGATTTGAGCGATAATGTGATGGTGGGAGAAAAAGAAGCCTCTGTGAATGTGAATCTTGTGATAAAACCTGAGAATCGTGATTGGGCAGAAGAAAAAAAAGATTGGTATAGAAATATGGCCTCCATATGGTTCCCATCTGTGGTGGAGTTTATGTTTATAGAAGAAGAAGGTTTGACTTTGAATTTTTGGGCGTAGTTGGCCATTGCATGCTGATTATTTATTCTGTAGGCGTAGTTGGCCTCTAATGTCTGATTTTATATTCTGTGGGCGTAGTTGGCCTCTTCTGTGGGCGTAGTTGACCATTGCATGTCCTATGATTTGTGTGTAAAGCCACCACTTTGATGTTCAAATCAAAGTTTTGGAGGTTTTCAACATGGATTGCATTCTGATACTGTTAGTTGCTGCTTTATGCGAATGAAGTGATCCTACACTTGATTTTAATGAACTGATGCTACACCTGATTATACTGAACTGATACTGCACTTGGTGTTGGATTTGTGTGTTGATAATGAACTGATGCTGCACTTGATTATGCTGAACTGATACTGCACTTGGTGTTGGATTTTTGTGTTGATTATGAACTGATGCTGCA
>JAPKLX010000019.1:1643981-1712511 GCA_026898415.1 Leonotis leonurus | reverse complement strand
ACTTGGTGTTGGATTTTTGTGTTGATTATGAACTGATGCTGCACTTGGTGTTCAAACCCTATGATGAATGTGTCCTGAGGGTATGGACAATATGAAACCCTAGAGCCATTACATGATTGTTATACTGTCAATCTAGATTATTAACTGTGTTGGTGGATTATAGGGAAATGTTTAGAAATATACCCTGTGATGATTAAATTCTGAGGGTGATCAAACTTATAAGCTGTTTTCCCTATATTTCTGCCACCTTTACATTTCCTAAGATTGAATTGTGTGGTAGTTGTGTTTATGGCTCTTTAGTGTGTTTCATGTTAGCCATGTCAGCATTAAAGCAGTATTTGCATACCAAAAGCTGTCTTTACATACCAAAAGCTGTCTTCACATACCAAAAGCTATCTTTACATACCAATATCTGTCTTTACATACCAATATCTGTTATTAAAGCTGTAATCTAGACTCCTAAACCTTCCACTATGTCTGTGTAATCCAGATTTAAATACCAAAAGCTGTTTCTAGACTTCCAATATCGTAGGATGCACCAATATTGTTCTCTGGCAATGACAAATACTCCAAACTTTGCCTTATTAGTACCTCATCCACAGTTAGTGTTTCTGGAAGTGTTATCCCTAATATGCTTAGCCTTGTTCATGTGGGGAATCTTATAGTTGTTGCCTCCTCTAACCTTTAGAATTTTTGTATAACACCCTTGAAGTGTGATGAAAACATTATTCAATGTCACTGCTGAGAGTTCATTATATGCATCCTCCACATTCTTAACCAAATCTTCCACACCTTTAGCCTGTTTGTCATCTTGCAGACTTTGTATGGCTCTGAAAAAACCTAAGTCATTCACATTGCAATCTGGAGAGTTTGGTGGCTGACACAATAAACTGATATGGAACCCATCTGAATTTGCTGCAACTATGAAGTCTGTGTCATTTCGTGTGATGTGTGGCTTTGCGTTATCCTGTTGAATGATGATGTGTTTGGTTGTATTTGTTGGCCATTTGCTCTTAATAGCTGGTATAATTTGCAAAATGACAAGTAATAAACTAGATGTTGATTTCTTTAAAAGAAATCTGATAGTGCAATCTGAAATCTGATAGTGCAATCTGAAATCTGAAATCAGTTGAATTAAATGCTGAAATGAAACCTTGTTGATGATGCAATCCTTGATAACTTCCTTTGTGATTGAGTTTATTGGTTTGAGCTCCAATGTGCCCTTTGCTCTATTCTTTGATTTCCTTTTTGCTGGCTCTAACGTAGTGAATGAAAAGATTCCCAATTTTCCATCGAATATAATGCTTCCATCCATGCCTATTAATGGTCTATTAACAGCACACATAAACATTACCTTTGATATGAATCTTTTGGATTTGAAACTCCTATATGGCTCTATCTCATCGGGCAGCAGGTAATATCTATCACTTGTCTTCGTTAAATAGAACCATTTCTCATCTATGTGCACCACATTATGCATGAGTTCATATTTCACATCTCCACTGCCCAAACTTGGATCAAGGTGATGCAAACACCATCTCAATCTTGCAAGTTTGTTTATTTCAGTTAGTGTAGGCTTTATTGCACTACTATGCGCCTTCAATTTCTTCTCCTTTATCCAATTGCCTAACAAACTCTTGCTTACACCAAGAGTACTTGCCATTTTCCTAATTGATGACCTTTGAAGCATTGTAAGTTCTTTTACAGCTTCAATATCAATCTCCATTTTGTCTTTGTGACTGTTACCTTTTGATTTGCTTTGTAGGTGCACAGGTTGGCCCCTCTGAATCTGCTCCTTTGTAGCTTTCCACCACTTCCTCACTGTCTGATCAGTTATGCCGAAGACGAGAGCAGCTTCAGTTTGAGCTCCGTATGGCAACTTACCATCCACCATCTTTTGCATCAAGAACTGTGCTACTTTATTCCTTTCATCATCTGACATTTTTCTGTTTGGAATTGACATGTTGCCTCCTCTGACTTTTTTTTTTTTTTTTTCTGAAGTTTGGAAATGAATGTTCTTCGATTAGGCAGTGTGTATTTAACTCAATAGCTTTGTTATTAGGGAGGGAATTGAGAGGAGTGGCTCTCAAATTCCCTCCTTTTTTTTTGGGATCAAATCAAGTGTACATTCCAAGAGTCACATTTCAATAGTTTAATGGTTTTCTTCTATGCAAACTGTGTACATTTACTTTTTTAATTATGCTTCATTTAATTTTTTTAATTTTTGTAAACATTCTAATTCAATGCATTTAGCAATATAGAATCAGAGTGTACGGGATATTTAAATGGCCAATGCGTTAACCAGTGGTGACACCTTATTTTCGAAAATGGCAATTAATTATGCGTAAAGCAGTAGTGATTTAAATCATTAATATGTTAATGCATTATTTAATTAGCATTCAAAATTAATTTAATTTAATTTGTAAATATTCTATTCAATTAAAAATGATTTATCTTATTAATAGTGTTTTATGCATCAAACACTCAACATATACTCACTTTCCAACACAAAGTCAAAGCACTACATAAAAACCCGCACCGGGTCAAACTAGGAAGGAAATTCGTGGACGGAGGGAGTAATTGACTACATGATTAATATTTTTGGACTATTATGTTGGGTGAGACTCTCTATATTATACAATAAAACTTATAAATCTTATATTACACACATTTTCACTTTGTATATGAAAGCTCAATAGTATTCAAACCTGTCTATCTATATAATTGCATCGTATCTAACTTCAAAAGACTGATACTGAAGATATAAATTAGGTAATTGCCTTCTATATACCATTAAAAGCATGTTTATGGATGGACCGATGGTATATGTACCATGGACCGCCCATCGTATGTGTCATGCACACACCAGCGGTCCATGGTACATATACCAGAGGTCCATAGTCTAAGTTGTTTTAGATGATATTTATTAAGGTTTGACCGTTTGATAATATATTTTTAGGTAATATTAAGATACATAATGCATGTTTATTGTTTATATGATTGTATTAATTGCATGTTTACTTAATTTATCATGAATTTTTTGTTTTTGTATGAAGGAATACATATTAGAACACATATAGCAATGGACCTCTGGAAGAAGTGGTATGGACCGCCCACGTGCATGGGCGAGCAGTCCATGAAGCTTCCTCCAGCGGTCCATTCATTTTCATGCTTATATGATATATGTGATAGCATATCTATAGTTAATACGTGAAAAAAAAATGTCTTATGTAGTAATCATAGCTTATTGCCGATGGACTTATGTATAATTTGTCATTTTAATTTGTAGATGATGGATTGTCAAATTGTAAACGTCAAATTTGGAGGTTATTGGGTTGATTGTAGCTACGTGAATGGACAAGAGCATATTGCACCCCTTCCGAGAAATGCTATTTCTTTATACAATCTTAGATGTTGTATTAACAACATGTTGATGTCGTCGGGGACAGAGTACGAAATGTTTTACTTGTCGGCATCGCAAAGTGGAAAAATGACAAAATATCGTTTGACAAGTGATGCAGAATTGGTTACTTTATGCATGAGCGTCGCAAGTCCCACGGTATATGTTAGTTATATCAATCAATCCTCGTTTGATATAGGTGGACCATCGCAAAGCTCAAACATGAATGATGAACTAGAAAATATTAGAAGGATTGCTGCTTCGTCAGATTGGTTTAATGAATTTTACACTGGAGACATAAACTTCGGTTCAACGAGTAGAGCCCATGACATTCCAGACTTGAATGAGGCATATGGATATGGACAGGGACAGGGACAGAATTAGGGTGAAGATCAGTATGAGGGCGATTATCAGTATTAGGGTGATGATCACTATCAGGGTGAAGATCAGTACCAGGGTCCTGGACAAAAAGAGGAACAAGAACAAGGACAATGACAAGAAAATGATGATATTTATGTTGATGAAAAGGATGATGACGACGATGATTATGTTCCATCATCTGAGAGCTCCGAGTCCGATGAAGAAGTTGATTTTACCTTTAACATATCTGTTTTTGCTGAATTTGCTGCATGGATCCACGAGGAAGGAGGTATGCGGCATTTATTAGAACTTATGTATCCTCGTGTGGGTGACAATGATGAAATCCGAGTCCCAGAAGCATACTTAACCAATTGGTTAATTCCAATGGTACCTCCTGATGCTACAACTTCAGATGTGTTTTGTGAAAAAAATCTGTTACTAGAAGAGTTGGCTGAAGGATCTATTTTTTATGATAAGGAGTAGCTTAGCCTTATAGGTGGTTTGTGGAATCTTGAACATAAAGCAGAATATCGAGTGACCAGATCAGACACAACTCGGTTGTATTAGCAAAGCAAGTTAAGCAGCGATTGCTCATTCAAGCTGCGTGCATGTTCTCATGGTGGGCCGTGGCTTGTAATGAAGTTTTGTGGCGAGCACATGTGCGGGGATGGTATCACAAACATTGGACCGAAAAATGTCCACACAAAGGTGATCGGTGCGTATTTTGCAAAGAAAATGCAAAATACAAATGAAATCATAAAGCCCAAAGTTATCCAGAACAAGTTGATGACTATGTTTGGTATGCAAGTGTCCTACGATGTGGCGCTAAGAGGTAGAAACCATGCCGTTGAGATGATATATGGTAAATATCATGAATCATACCAACTGTTGCCTGGTTATTTGCATATGTTAGAGGTGACAAACCCGGGCACGATCACAAATATCGACATTGGTGCAGACAACTGGTTTCGTCATGTATTTGTGGCTCTTGGTGCATGTAGATCAGCTTTTGGCTTGTGCATAAGGCCGATAATAGTAGTCGATGGTACTCACTTGAAGGGAAAGAATAATGGCATTATGTTTGTTGCAGTTACAAAAGATGCAAATGAGCAAGTGTATCCGTTGGCGTATGAATCGGCCCAATTGAGAATCATGAGTCTTGGGTATGGTTTATGACACGACTACGAAGAGCATATGGGAGCATGCCTCAAACATTGATTGTATCTAATCAACATGTGTCAACTGAGCATGCAGTGAGAGTTGTATTTCCGGAATCAACTCATGGTCTTTGTTACTACCATCTTAGTAACAATTTAAAAAGATTCGGTAAAACTACGCTGGGGTTGTTTCAGAAGGCTGCATACACATATAAGCAATCCGAATTTCATAAAAGAATGAACATGATTCAAGTTGGCAAGGTGCAAGCCTATAATCATTTGATGGATATTGGACCTGCCAAGTGGGCTCGGTCTATGTGTATTGTTCGAAGGTATAACCTTTTAACGTCCAATGCAGCTGAGAGCTTTAATCGTACACTTTTATGGGCTCGCCGTCTACCTATTTGTGCTTGCATCGAGGCAGTAAGACTGATTTGTGAGGATTGGTTTAGCAAACGACTTATAGCTGCTAAGAGGGAAAGACATCCACTCACTAGTAGAAAAAACAACATAGACTACGGTTTTAAACCGTAGTCTATGACCTCTAACAACCATAGTCTATAGTACCGTAGTGTATACATGTGGATATACACTACTGTTTTAAAACCGTAGTCTATGTAAAAAAACCATAGTCTATTTATGGCATACACTACAGTTTCTTTGAAAACCGTAGTGTATTTGTTATTTTAGACTACGGTTTGCAGTTAAAACCGTAGTGTATAGTATTTCATACACTACAGTTTTAAAACCGTAGTATATGCACCGTAGTGTAACAAATAGACTACAGTTTAAAAATTAAACCGTAGTGAATGTTATAGTATAGACTACAGTTTTTTTCTAAAACTGTAGTGTATTCTTATTAATTGCTACAAATTATCATATTACTGTAGTTTATAGTATGTTATAGACTACGCTTTTCTAAGAAAACTGTAGTGTATGATAGAGTATAGACTACGATTTATGTTTTCCTGTAGTTTATTACTATGACAAAATTTATAATTTAATCTAAATCATAATATGAAAAACATATAATTCCAAGCACCCATATATTCATTACATCAAAATAGCTCGATAACATAGTTACTTTAAGTTTACAAGCATTAGTTTGTTCACCTGAAATGTTACAACCAGTAATTTATAACATTACAATTCTACGTACATGCTAAAATAGTAAAACCCAAAATGTGAAACTCCATCTATACCGATGTTTCATGTCCGTTCCAACTATTGCCTCCATTTACTTCATCAACCCATGTTCACTATCAGAAGTCAGAACCCTTGAGGAAAAGTGTATTCTCACCTCAAAATCGAAGGGGATTTTTAGATCGGCATATGTACACTTGCAACCAGCACTGAAGTTCAATTTCAAGAAAATATGGAAAGATTTTGTGTTTCTCGCTGTCCTCCTGATAAGCAACGAAAAAGATTTTTATCGAGTAAACCAAAATATACATGCGATGTCGTCTTAATTGATAATTCGGTAGGTGTACGGCTCTTTGACCAAGAAGCAATAACCCCAGTACATGCACGACGCACTCAGAAGTGTTTACGTGTGAAAAAAACGAGAATTTCCATAGAAGGAAGAGGAAACCATTCTAAAATAGAGGTCATATAATGGAATGAAGGATGTACCTTTTGAGATGAAGTGGTTGGTCGTCATATAAAATAGCTGCCTTCATACTTAGACTTTCAGAGAAGGAGACCTGTTGTTCAATCACAGCAGAACATGAAACTAGATATGACATAAAATCCTAAATATTGGGGTTTATTACAATTTAGAAAGGGGTAATATAAAGTTCGGCAACTCACCTCAACTGATCTGATAAAAGGTAACGGTGCTTGCTTCCCATGCGCACTTGCTATCCTGAGAGTCCAGTTCACATACTTTTTATCTGAAATACGAGAAACAAACATTCAAAAGCAATATTGCATACAATAATAGTGAACATTTAGCTTTAACTGAATTTGTTCATGAGCAATAAAGTACGACGGTTGATGTAATTCAGAGAAATAATTGTTTTGAAAGATAGTCTCTTATGCATTATATAAATAAGTACCTAGACTCAAGGCTTGAGTTATAATAATCTGGAATAGATCAATTCTAATAAATGGAGGGATGCGCATATTTAGCATGTCCATGACTCCTGTCATCACCTGTAAAGATAATTTTATCCACCATCACCACACTAAGTCAAATAATCATACTATACACAAATTAAGTTTGTGGCATTCAAGATCACCTTGTTGACACGTCCATGTATCACTAGATTAGCTTTCTTGTCCTTCGGTGTTTTCTGAAAATTTAGAAGGCACGTCTCAACCCAAGATGAAAGCTATATTGCTTGGTGTTGCTCGATGGAAAGGTAAAGATGATTCTGGCAAAGCTTTGCCCTGGCGCTACAAATAAGTAGGATAGTAAATTAGGAAAAAAATTGACGGCCTTCTATCAATTAGTCATGTTTCAACTTTCAAGCAATGTATAATAAGCATAGTGGCTAAGCTATGCATGAATAAAATCATGTTGCAGTAACAATCATGTTCTTCATTTTAGAAGAGGTCATCATCAAGATCAACTAATCTAATTTGTTTAATTAATATAAGTTGTTGTTCCCTTTATTCTTCAATAGTCGGTGCTAAGGACTTTTATCGTCAAGTATAAATCTAAAAAATGATTTTCCACACAAACACCAAGAAATGCATGTCCTATAAATGTCGGCTACACTATTCTAATAGAAAAGCAATTAACTTTAAAAACAGGATATGTTTATTTGCATAGCAATATTCACACATTCAAATGAAGAGAACCTTCATGGGGTAAAAGAATTGGAGGAGGCTTCTATTAAGATCATGCCTAACACTTATCAAAGAAAGCAATGATGCATATAGGAAAAAAGACAACCATTACCTGAAGGGTCCAGATGCCCTTGGGGCCACGAAAGTCGGGTATACCATAAGAAGTGGATATTCCAGCCCCAGTGAATACCACCAAGTGCTTGCTCTGCATAAAGAAACAAGGTTTTTTCAGATTAATTGACAGATCCATACTCAAAGAATATAACCATTGTCAGGCCAGACCTTTTGTATTATCTTGGCAAGTCGTTCAACCTGCAAATGTAAACATTAATTTTCAGTCACATATATGCTTTGTCATTTATCTAATGTTCAGATAAAACAAATTAAAGCTAGTTATCAGTTAAAACTAAAAATGTTGTTCCGCAAACATAGTTGCTCCGCCTTATCCATGTAGCAACAAACCAAGTTCAAAATGAGCCTATGCACAGTTTAGTTCGTCGAGTCACCAATGTGTCTTTACAGAAAGTACATTTTGTGAGACAAATTTGGAACCTAAGATGCATAAACTGAACTCCTCCCAATATTTCATAGTTCAGGATATAAAATATAAATACTTGATCTTGGTCAGTTTGGAATGAGGATTGAAACTTGCATCCTTTTCCATAAGATATCTTAGAATAGATACAGGTCGCGCTTCCCTCATTGTAGTTTACTTCAATATTTACAGCACTCGCACACTCTCTTGATCAATCAATCAATTACTTTGTCTATATATAAATTTATCAACCTATCCTCAATTCCTCATTATCTTGATCACATCTATCAAAACATGGTTTCCCCAATAACCAACCTCAAATCCAATCAACTAGAGTAGCATTACTGCATTTCATTCAAAAATCCAGTCAAAAGGACCCTAACACGATATAGTCAGCCCGAAAAATAAAAACTTCTTCACGCATAACAGATAACTGCAGCTCACCAAAAATCAGATCTCATTGAACAACCAAACCAATGAGTTTCTGGGCATCAGCTAAAACCCTCCTAGGGCATAATGGCTATAAACTAATAGGAAGGAAACAAAAAAACCTAAAGAGCTTAATTCAAGTCATCCCAAACACAAATAGAATGATTACCGAATCACACAATTAATACATGAGAACAAAATCATCATCAAACAGTTAAAATACATCAAACAAATTATAATGCAGGGTAAAATTAAAGAGATACAAAAATCATTACTTTCTCCTGAAAAACGTGAGGTGGGTCGAAAAATTCAGCCATTCCAACATTGCCCACATCTTCAATGAAGGAAAGCTTCTCGGCGTACCCCAGAGACATGGCTACTTTTCCGGTCTCTGGGAATTTCTTAATAAATTGATTTCCTTTATGGGTTTTTCTTGCTATGTGAGAATCGATCAAATAAAATGGAAGAGGGGGACTATAAAAAAGGAAAGGTACTATAGAGTTAAGGTATACTATCACTATGAAAGAAGTGTTTGGCTCCTTTAAACGGACAACCAAAAAACTACTGCACTTCATCAACCCAACTATTGCCTCCATTCTAGAGTTAAGCAACCATTCTCCTCTGGCGATTCTGCCTCACCCGCACTTCGTACTGCCTCTGTTCCCCCAACCTACGGAACCAAACCGCGAAGCAACGCGGCGGCGGCGGCGGCCGTTCCAAGCTGCAAATCTGCTTCTCAGTCGACAAAGCCCTACCCATCGATCTGTAGCAACACGCCATGGAAGCAAACACCGCATGTGGCCTGCATATACCCCTCAAATTGCTCATCGTCTCCACCTACCGGAGCTGATTTCGTCGGATATTCACGTTTCTGCTGATGATTTTCGAAGCCGTGAAGGAAGAGGAGAGATTTGGGAAGATGAGATGCTTCTTCGAGAATGGTGAGGATTGGGAGAGATATGACTTATGCTAGGATTAGGGCTATGGTTTCATTCTTTTAATTACATAGACTACAGTTTTAAAAGACTGTAGTGTAATATATATGTATATAGACTACTTTTATTAAAAAATGTAGTGTATAGATTAAAAATAAAAGCACATAGACAACGGTTTTTAAAAACCGTAGTATATAGAGTAAAAAAACACGCACATAGACTACGGTTTTTAAAAAACCGTAGTGTATAGGTTAAAAATACACGCACATAGACTACGATTTTTAAAAACCGTAGTCTATGACTCACATACACTACGGTTTATTTTATAACTGTAGTCTTTAATGAAAAAAACGCACATACACTACGGTTTATGAAAAAACCGTAGTGTATGCACTGTAGTGTATAATATAATTTGTAGTAGTGACTTCCAGAAGAGGTAAGACGCAAATTGATGGTCCAAATCGAGAGATCTCATACATACAAAGCACTTCCACTAGGTGATGATCGATACCGAATTGAAACCAACAATCGATCATTGTTGGTAGACCTTGGAACGTGGACATGTGAATGCATGGAATTTCAATACGACGGGATCCCGTGTTCTCATGCTATTGCAGCCATTACGTACGTACTTTTTTATTATGTCTTTTATAATTAATTTAGATTATGTCTATGAGAATTTATTAAAATATTATTATATGTGTAGGAAATTTGGAAGAAGCGCAATTGATTTTGTAGCACACTACTACAAATCATCATCAGTTGTAGATGTGTATAACAGTATTATATTTCGAATTCATCCGAAACAAAATTGGAATTTGCCCGATAATATTTCAAGCATTGAGGTTTTGCCAAAGAAAGCAATAAGACTGCCGGGTAGACCAAGGATGAGTAGATGTAGATCAGGAGGGGAAACATCTGGGAAACGTAGGAGAGGAAGTCGACGATGTCCTCATTGCGATATGACAGGACATACGGGTCCGAATTGTCCTCAATTAGATGATGATTTGTAAACAAAGACTTATTTTATGTTTTGAAGACTAATTTGTTGTATAATTTGTTATGAATACTTGTTTGATGTTATGAAGACTATATTTTTATTGAATATTTGAAGAAATATTCACTATATTGATATAAGAATATAATTATTATATTGAATATTGAATATTATATAAGAATATAATTATATTGAATATTTGAAGAAATATTCAATATATTCTAATAAGAATATCAATTAATTGAAAAGATGAAATAGCCTACTTGGTTTTTTACGCTTCAATAAATTCTCTTATGTACTGCCGATGTGTTCAAATCCAACTCTTCACAATTTTATTTATTTTTTAGTTTGTTATGCATTTACTTAATATTTATCAAGATTTATTTGTATAAATTAATTGAAAAGATGTAATAGCCTACTTGGTTCTTCATGCATGCTCCAATCTATTGCCGACGTGGGTTCAAATCTCACTGCTCTCTATTTTTTGTTCAATTTTTAATATTTCACATTTTGCGCAACCATTTTGTAAAAATTGTATTAAATTGAAAACAAAACGAAATGGAATGATTCAAATTGGATATTACTCCTAACTCAATTTATTATTTAATTATATTAAGAATAGAAAAATTCGGATAATCATACTTTGTCTATATGACGAAACAAAAAATCGAGCAGAATCTGAATTATAGCAAAATTTCCAATATTTAAAATTTTGCGCAACCATTTTGTAAAAATCGTAGTAAATTGAAAACACAACGTAATAGAATGATTCAAATTTGATATTAATCCTAACTTGATGTAGTATTTTATTATATTAACAAGACGAAAATTCGGATAATTATATTATTTGTAAATGACGAAACAAAAACCGGGCAGAATGTAAAGCAACACAATATATATCAAATTAATTATAATCAAATACAAAGCAACACAATAACAAACATATGGTTTAGGAATAATGTTCAAATACAAAGAGAGAAAATTCTTTGAGTAACTAATTTACGATACGCCTTCACATTTTTGCTTCCGCAAATCATAGAAGGACTCCCACTGATATGTCGTTCAACGGTCATGCATAGAAAAAGACCACAACTATGGCTATCATTTTGCTTGAATTGCTCTGAATCCGGATGAGACTTCCACTTAAATGTTCCACCAGTATCAGACGCACCTATCTCCTGATGTTGATAATAGAACGAGTGTGCCAACACTATTGGCAAAAGAAAGTGTATAGGTGTCAATGATGTGAATCTCATTTTCTTCCCTTCATTGTACAATTTGAACCACAATGGGTCGTACAGAGTCATAAACCGATTGTACATATCAAAAATAACGACCACATAATGCTTGTTGACGATACATGGAAATATAACCTACAAGTGCAACATATAAATGCTTATAATTCATATAATTGCACATAATTACATATAATTCATATAATAACATATAGTTAAATATAATTACATATAATTCATATAATAACACATAATTAAATATATTTGATGTAAATGCATATAATTACATATAATTCACATAATTACATATAAATCATATAATAACATATAAAAATAACAACATTGCATATAATTAAATATAATTCATATAATTGCTTATTATTAAAAAACATACCGTTGTAGCATTAAACCAAGGTATGATTGTTGATCTCATTCCACGTGCGTGAATAATATCATGCAAATAGTCGTGAGACTTATAATTCTGTTGCACATATGCCAATCTCGCCTCCAATCCTACCAACTGCAGTGCATCGGCACTCTCCATACCCGCATTCCAATCCGACTCCAGTCGATGCTTAAAGACATGATTTAAAATATAATTAGACTCATTTCACATGTAAAGAACTTATTCATGCGTATAAAAGAAAGCATTATAAATACTTACAAACAAATCACATATGCAGATAACAGTGCGTCCTCCGATGTGCGAAGGGAGTACGCTATCATTATGCATTAGCCTGGACTGTAGACTCATCATATACAAGTCTATGGTCTGCAAAAAACAATCTTAATTTAGTAACATTAATTCAATTTTAACTTAAATCATATTTGATATTAAAACAATTACCTCAGTGAAAAAATCTGCCTGCATATGAAGCATCAGCCTGAAGTCAACAACTTTGATTAGGAAACCGGTCTCAGAAACTGTAGCATGGTCACCTGCTGGTATCTTCATAAATTCATTGTACCTCTCCAATATTTCTTCCCCGACGGTATCTGGTGCATCCTTCGGGACATATGCAGGTCGTGGCTCTTGAAGAAACTGACCGTCAAACTCCTCCAAAAAGGGTCATCATGTGCCACATTGACTAGTTACGTGTCAAATGGCCATGGCATCTACAAAAAAAATAAATTAGTTTTATTATAAAACATTCTGTTTATAATTATTAAATTACAAAATAACTTACAGATGAAGTATCACTTGAAGAATGATGTGTTGTCACAAATGGCGTCGGAAAACGGGGTATGTCAGACACGGATTAGTGAGGATCACTGCTTGGAGGCCTAAAATCAGGTACTGCGTCTGGTGGAGGGCTTGAGGCCTGAAAATCAAAAGGCTGAGCTGACTGAGGCATAGGGGGGGCCTGCCCACGGGTATAAATGATCGGCTGACTATGTTGGCTCGGACCACAACGGATGGCTCCTAATAGCTCTCTCATCCATTTCTTGATGGTATTCTTCACACTATCATGACTCTCAATGATCTGCGCCTTCATCTGCTGATGCATCTTCGTCATACGTGCCTCAACCTGCGCATGCCTCTCTAGCATACGTGCCTCCGCCTGCTCCTGTCTCTCTATCATGCGTGCCTCAAAAGCAGTCATCACACGCTCTGTCCTGCCACCACTGCTGCTAGAGGATGACTCGGTACCCTAGCACGTTTTCTCATATCCCTCCGACATCGCCGATGACGCTTTGTCTCATGTGGAGGATGCTCTGATCCGAGTGGAGGACGCTCTGTCTCGGGATGAACGCCGTGATAAGATGACTCGTCCGGCTCTGACTCATCTACATGTGCGGGCTCCACATTTCTCGTAGTCCGCTGACTGCTAATAGGCTGAACTACGACAGGTGGCACTCTCTGCCTCAGCACACGCTGCTCGGCTGTCATGCCCCCTGACTAATCGGATTGGTCAGTGGCATGTACTCCACATCCAGGGGGTCTCACACTCTGTGGAGAGGTAATATGTACGTCTCTCCTCCTCCTCGTCAGGTACCAGATTCGAAATATTGTAACCCTACAAATTTAAGATAAATATTAATACAATCTTATCATAATCTTAACCAATAATTAAATAAGGATTATAAATGAACATAAAACTTACCTCGGTGTCAAAACACTCATAGAGCTGCTCTATTGTCCCATTGAGATTCTTCCGGAAATTCCATCTCAAACACCGAGGATATGCTGAAGGGGTGTCCCGTTGCCTACTAACAAATGCTTCGAATACAGGAATGACCTCTAACCCCCACACCATAAGTGCACAAGTCGGGCCATAGAAATGATATTTTGGATTGTCGGGAATTTTCCAAATATAATTCCTAAGAATTTTATAAGAGTAAGCACCCCAAGGAAAATTGTAGAAGGTATCTAGATCCTCAACCAACGACCAGAGCCACGGTAATATGATTTTTTGTGAATCATGGCCAAATACAAAGACGTAGGCCATGAGGACAAGGGCAATGCAGAGATGGATCTCTCCATCAGGATCATCAATGTTGTTTCGGGAATTTAAAAAATGGGCTAGGAGATCAGCACCGTTCATTTGAATGCCATTACAGGCGGACATAAAAAAAAGACGACCCAGTCGGATCGTGTGAGTAAGTACTGTTGAAATTTGAATGACCAAATCTCAAGCCATTGATCAGTGCATGATCCTCCAACGTGTACTCGACATCATCCCCGCATATGTGAAACCAAATCACACCCCTAGTGTGGATTGCCCTACACACTATACTGTGCAAAGCTGGACATGATAGGCTACCCGGACCCCAACTAAAAAAATGACCAAATGGCCCACGTTGGAATTTTTGGACAAGTTCGTACCCACCTATTTGCAATAGTCTAGACCTAATTTCTTCAATAATACTTATCTTATAGTATGTATTGGGTTTACACTTCCAATTAATAGAGTTAGGTCTGCGATACCAAGGCTGGGCTGACTCTTTCAACATTCAGTCAATACAAATAATTTCAATCAGTTCATATAACATCAAATTAAATTAAAATTAGATCATATACAACAAAATTCTAATAATTTAATTAAAACAATCATAATTATCACAATTAATTACGTAAATCATCAAATCACATGCATATTGTACATAATTTTCACATAAATGCGACAACAATAATTATATCAGATCAATAGACGAAGGACCGCTGGTAATACCTGGATTGACCGCTGGGCTTGTTCTTCAAGCCCCAGCGGTCCATTTTTCTTTGTGCCCTACATATTTTTCTAAAGTCAAATATCATATATTCAAGTCATAAACATTCATAATTCGAACAATACAATTCAATAAATCATAATATAAACTTAAATTACCAAACATCAACATACATGCACGTAAAATTAGGTTCTATGTCACCAAAAATGTAAGAAAAATACATATATCCAGATATAATAAGGACCGCTGGTAAGTTCTTTCGATTTAAGGATGGACCGCTGGGCATAGGGCCGAGCGGTCCATTCCTAAAATACCAGCGGTCCACTTTGATTCATGCTCAGGGAGTGATTTTGAACCTGAATATGGTGTGTGATGTCTTCTTCGCTTTCTCCCATGGCTCTCCGACGAGGATCAGGCGGTGGCGATCCAAGAATGCTCCACCAATCTCCAACACAACAATCTCCAGCAAGGTCTAGCAATCTTCGAGCCTTGAAAAAGAAGGTCAGAGGCGGCGGCGACAGACGGCGAGAGGTACAAGTGAGGGGAGTAGAAGATTTCCAGAGGTACAAGGGAGAGGGGGTGGCGAGAGGTCCAAGTTTCAAAAGAGGAGAAAGAGGAGGAAAGAGGGGCGGTCCATTCTTAGGTTAGGGATAAAAAATATGTTATTAAATTAAATTCCTCACTTTCTATAACTATTTTACTTTTTCAGAAAAATATGTTGACTTTTTCCATACAAAATGAGTATTTTTGACATGTATATTGAGGTTTTAGGTATATTTGACATGTATTTTTTCAAAATATGTAATATAATTTTTCTCTCATATTAAAAAGTTTCAATCATTTATTTTCTAAACATACAAGTATGTGTTAGTGTGACGGTCTATTCACAACTTTTAAAACTGACTTTGGTTTTCGTAACGACTTTGGAGTATAATTTCGTGCCATTTAAATTTGACCAAATCTCAATCTATTTCTCTCGATACACTTATATCTATTTCTCTCCATACACTTATATCCATCCACATATGTGTATGATTATTACTTAAACATCAAAAAGTAAAAGTTATTTTTTTCTTATTAGCACATGAATCCACACACTTTTTAACATAATATACCACATCATATCTTCGTATTTATAAAATTACTACATAATATCATAGTTTTTCTTAAAATTTGTGCTCACTCCTTTATGATACACTTATCATGAACGAAGAAAGTAATTTTTTATAACTGATACAAATGTTCAAATAATTTTTTAACGTAACCGATTTAAAGATCAAATTAAAAAATGACAATTATGTTTTTATATGACATATATCGCAAAATTTACAAAAATATACTCTCGGGTCCAAGAACTTCTTTCTATTTTACCATTTTCGTCCGTTCACAAAACTTCTTCCTACTTTAAAATTTCCATTTATAGTAAGTGGACTTATCACACTCTGTACACACAACTTAATTTAATATACTATATTAAGTGGGACCTAATGTCCACTAACTTCACACAATACAATTTAAAACAATATATCAAGTGAGACCTTAATTCCACTCACTACATATCATCATTAAAATTAAAAACACTACATTAAAACTCATATCGGATCAAACTAGAAAGATATTTCATGGACATAGGGAATACAATTTTGATTCATCAAAAGTTAAAGGTGCGTTTGGCATATCTGAATATGTAGCTGTAGGATAACCAATTGTAGTCACAATTAACAAGATAGGGAAATGGACCAAAATATCCAACTTAATTAGTACAGTAAATCAAAAGTTTAATCATCTTTAAAAATATGCAAAAGAGTAATCTCTCCTATTACTAAACTTGACATAATTTACTTTTTGAAACGTCCCACTAAGAATGACACATTCTCTTCAAAAAGATGTGACTCTACCATCTTTATCATTCTTACACTATTTTATACATTTTTTTAATAAGTGTGCCCAAAAATTTTATATCATCCTTATTGCGCCGGAGGGAATAATTATTAATATATTTTTTTTCCTTATCACCCTTAGCTTATAATTGTCCTTCTTCTTCTTAAAATTAATTTTGTCTTGTAACATTACAAATATCATAGGGTGTTGTAGGTATTAACGGCTAGATTTATGAATCTTCATTTACAATGCTACTATTTAAATTAATTATAACTATATAACTATTATAGAGCTTTAGCCATTAACTGATTATGTATAAAGTAAATTAAAAACCAAAAATGATGCACAAACTCAAAACAAGATTGGATTGGAATTTAGAACATATTATGGATACTCCCTTAAATGCAGCCATAAGTAATCCGACATGAAAATTAAAAAAAATAAAGTGTTGTATTTAAAAAAATAAGAGTGATATAGTTTAAGGATATTTTTTTTTTGGAAAAGTTATCACTTTTAATAGAAGACTCAATAACGAATTGTAGTCACTTTTATCAGAACGGAGATTAAGAAGGTATCTTTTTATGCTTTAAAAAGTGTGATACTTTATTTTAAAGATAAATTATTTTTAATTTTAGAAAGCGACCATATTTAATGAGACAATCTAATAAGGAAATGTGACCATTACAGTAGAAAAAATGTACTCCCCATATAAAACAATTTTTTATTACACAAGTGTTGGGTAATGCACTCCTTATTCAAATTATTAGAATCAAGCTACAACATCAAACCAACCAAATACAATCTTCCATATGAAATTATTTCTTTAACATGAAATTTTAGAACTGAATTAAAGGGTCAAAGATTGAGAAAAGAGTAGATCTCATATCTTATGCTACAACTTCCACCAACAACCCTACCACCTTCTTTCCCTTCACAACACAAAGGCAACTCACTTATTGCATCATCAACACATTTCTTGCAATCAACATTACCCAAATCCCTACTACATTGCGCCATGCCATAGATCTTCTTCTTCTCCTCCCCATACTCCATTTCTCCACTAGCAAACATCCTCTTCGAATTCGAAGCTTCCCCCGCCAAATTCCTCATCAATTCACTCGTTTTCCTATTGAACTCATCTGCATCATCACTCACATTTCGTAGATTCCACATGTAGAATCTGTTCTGACTGTCGATTTTCCCGAAGAAGTCGCTGTCCGAATATTTCAAATAGCAGTTATCATACCAGACGACTGCCCCCTTGTCGTTGGGGCAGCGCTGGGTGGCCACGGCCCCAGCCTCGCCCACGCACGCAGCACAGTCCTTTGCTGAGACGTCTCCGCGGCATAGGGCGAGACCCTGGGCCCGGGCTTCGGACTGGCCTGAAGTGGCCAGGCCAAAGCCTGTTGCAGGGGTCTTGAGGAAGAGTTGGGAGAGTGTTATTTTAAGGTTGATTTCGTATGGACTGTTTGAGGTGTAGTTTTGGGATTTTGAGCAAATGGTGAAGAGAGGGTCGAGGGAGAGTGTGGTTTGGATGAGAAGACAGAGATAGAGAAAGAAAGCTGCATGGTTTTTAAGGAAGCCCATTTTGGTTTGAAGGTGAAGTGAAGTTTTGGTGATTTTGATTATTGAGGTTGGAGCAATGCATGATGTATATATAGTGAAGATGTATTATGTATGCGTGTGTTTGTAATTATTAAATATCAGTTGAGTTTGAGAATGAGAACGATCGAGTCTTGAGTTGAAAATGCTGACTTTACCTAACTTATTATTAGAAGGATTCAAGATTCTTCTATTTTATTTTTGTGACATAGCAAGTAAATTAGTTTGGAAGGTTCATCTATATATGGAATGGGTATTTTTTTTTTTTAAATTCCGGATGGGTATAGTTAATATTTATAATATAAAGTTCGACTAGTAACAATTCATATATAGGGCTAACACAACATTTACTTAAATCCATGTAATATTATTAACCCAACAATATAATTGTTTATATCATATATGATTACCTTTTTATTTCCATAAACACGTATTAACGTGATATATATATATATATATATATATATATATATATATATATATATTTATATGAAACAGATAAAATAAAAATAATTTTGTATGAATTAATTAAAAATAAATTTTGACTGTTAAATTATTTAAATCAATAATACATATTAAAAGATAAAGATCCACATCAACAATTTGAACCAATTGAAATCCATTTATATTCTCGTTTAACATAAATTTATAATTCATATTGATACTTCAAATTTCGAAAAGTAATAAGTATATTGGAGTACTTTATATTTTATAATACTCGGGTAGACTTAATTTATTATATTTGTCACAAACTTTCTTAGAACCTTTTATTTTCAACTTAAAAATGTACAACTACGTCCCAAATCAAACTACTAAAAGTCCAATTATATTTATTCCCTATTTGAAAAAGAAATTGGCAGGAATGAATGGGTCGTCTAGAAACTTATTAATCAATAAACCAGTTAAAAATGGTAAATGCTAATATGACAATTACGTTTGAGTATTTGACATTTTCTAGAATGTTATATATTATCCAAAACCTTGACGGCTTGACCGATTAGGTTAGGGGAAACTTCTTGTTACAAATTTACAATAATTTGGAACTATTCGTAATAAGAGTGAATTAATGCCTATGACTTGGTTGAAAGATAACATTATGTTTAATTAACTATGTGTTGCTAATGATAAAAAAAATGATAATAAATTTAATAATGCGTGACGTAATAAATTTAACTATGAGTTATTAATAAGTTTACAATTGAAAAATACACATTTATTTATAAACATATTCACTATTAAATACACTTATATATTTACGGTTTATATATAACAAACAATTATCATCTCGTCTCGTTGGATGGAGAATGCAATTGCCACGTGGCAGGTGGAGATTACCCCACAGCAGATAAGATAGCTTCGCAACCTAAACCCTTCCTTCAAATTCCCTTTACGATAAAATCAATGGAAATGCGGCTACCGCCATCGTACAAATGCGACTATAGATGTTACCCGGCGGCGGCGAATCGCAGCACCGCCAGCCGCGGCTGACGGAGCCGAGCAGCTATGACGCGGCGTCGATAACGCCGAGAGTCCTCACCGTCCTCTCCTGCGTGCTGGAGAAGCTCGTCGCTCGGAACGACCAATTGGGCGGCGGCGATGGCGGCGGCTACGGGAGGAGTCTGAGCGCGTTCCACGGTGTACGAGCGCCGGCGATAGGGCTGGATAAGTACGTGGAGAGAATCTACAAATACACGAGCTGCAGTCCGTCATGCTTCGTGGTGGCGTTCGTCTACATAGATCGGCTCGTCCACCGCTATCCGGATTCGCTCGTCGTATCGCTCAATGTTCATCGATTGCTCGTCACCAGCGTCATGGTTGCTTCCAAAATTCTCGATGATTCGTGAGTTTTTCATTTTCATTTTTTTATATAAAATAAAATTTGTTTTCATTTTCCACTTAATAAAATTGGAATAAATTGAGGTACGTGCAGACACTACAACAATGCATTCTATGCTCGAGTTGGTGGAGTGAGCAATCCGGAGCTAAATAAGCTAGAATTAGAGCTACTTTTCCTGTTAGACTTTGATGTGACCGTTAGCTCTCGAGTTTTCGAGAGCTATTGCCAACACCTGGAGAAGGAGATGCTTTGCAACGGTATTATCGAGAGGCTTCCGGCGACCGGGATAACCATCTCCGTCGATGATGTCACCGAGATTTCGGTGGAAGACACCCAAACTTCCTCACCACCCATCTTAGTCGGCTCTTAGAAAAAACATATACCTTGCTTTTTCTCTCTTCTACCGCAATTTGTAAACTGTCACATACTCCTAGTAGATACTCTTTTTTGAACAGTTAATTCATTTCATTTGCGACTTCTTTTTGAAGAACATTGCAATGCTTTAAAAATCTTGGGATTGTTATGTTTTTTCATAAAAAATGCATATACGAAATATAGGTACACTTCGACATTATGAAACATCTAAGTTAATACCATATACTAAAGTAAAATATTAATATGTATTAAACAACATTTATTTTGAAAACATAGGAGTTTGTGCGTGGTGCGGTCGAATACAATGGTGGTTAAATAAAGTCTAATATAGGAGTTTTATTTTTTCTCCTATTCGGTTTTATTACTTTTTAGTGCCATGTTTAATTTACATAGTTTAATTATATGTAATATATTCTATTAGTTAAATTCATTTATATTTTATAGATCTAATTTATTAACTAAATAAGTTTAAATATTAATTAATAAAACAAGGAGAGTATATATATTTGTGCAATATTGTACAGGTAAATGCTATACTTTATTTCTCTATATCCAGATTATTTATATAGATATATAGATTAATTTATGGATTCTTAATTGTGAATATGTGATAGATCGCAAAGAAACATTTACAAGAAGCACGACTACAAGTCTAACAAGAATGACTTTTCTTGAAAAAGTATCACAATAAAAATTGTTGATCTTGTGTATATAACATTTAACTTTAGCGAGCAAAAAATTAATATCTTGAATTAAATTTCAAATTACAAGCATCATATCTACGCCAAAGTTAATCATAATTTATTTTTTCATTCCGTCTCATTTTAATAGGGAGTATCATATATACTAGTGTTATACTGTAAATTATATGTAATGATGCAAATTTATATGAAGCCTATAAGACTCAGGAATTTGATGTGATTTAAAAAAATCAAAACATGGAATACTTGTACATTAGTATAGTTGTTGTGATCAATGTATTAAATTATTTAAATATTTGATAAAAATGAATATTGGGTACAATTAACACTTACTATTAAAAAACATATAAAAGTATTTAAGATTTTAAGATAACTTGATCAAGAATAATATCAACAATTAATCATGAAACATGCATACATGATAAATTTAAAGTTTTGAGTTGCATATCGACAAGTTGTGTAATTACTATTCGATTCACATCTGGTACACAAAATATGAGGTCATGAGTTGACGGTGATTAAATGTGTGATCACGTCTAACTCACATTTAATAGATAATTATGTGAGATAATTATGCAAATATACTTATTAATATGATAATCATCTATGTGATATAAAGATGGTGTTACTATTCAACTTTATTATGATTCCCATGGAAATGGTGATTAATAATTTGAAATTTTAGAAAAATATTGGATCCCATTTATTTGAGAAGTGTCAAATAGGAGTGTCTTATGTATCACGAGTCACGACCAACCAAAATCTTTAATTTGGAGAAAATTACAACTGGAGTAGAAAATTGAAATCGATCAAAAGTATTAAGAATCTCAAGAATATTTTATAAAATCATATCCAATACTACAATATCTCTTTTTATGGATGTTGGTGTAAAAGAAAATAAAATTATTGAAAAATAAATGATGAAATATCCAAATAAACGCAACCTTTATACTTTGTGTTTTTTAATTGTAAACTAAAAATATGACACAGTGAGCGAGCCGGCCCTCCCCACTCCGCGGTCTCTCCCTCGAATCGATCTGCTACCATCCGCCATTCTGCAATAAATCCTTCTGCAACAACAAAATGCACCGCCAATTCTAGTGTCATATATTCTGATCAATTGGTAATTTCTAGAGCATAAATTTTTCGAAATCGCCATGGCTGATAATCCCAAGGAAGATATTTTGCTGATGATCAAACGTGTTGGAACTTTTCTCTCTCTCAAGCTTTCCAATTTCCCCCAAGACCTGGTGCGGTTTGATTCTCTCATATCTCATTTTCGTGTTATTGTTTTGTTTCTTTTTCCATTCACTCGTTTTCTTATAGACTTTAGCTAATTATCGAGCATCATTTCTCTCTGTTTGGGCTGAAATTTGTTCCTTCCTTTTTTGTTTGTTTGTTATTTTTTATTGTTGAATTTGTTATTTGAGCTATCTGATTCGTGGTGCTTTTTCGAAATTTGGCTCTTGGTGATGAAGTGAGCATCAGTTAATTTCTTTACATTCTTAAAAAAAGTCAAATTACCGAGTAAATTTCCGGATAGAATTTAGAATTGAGAGTTGATTTCTTTATTTGGAACTCTTTTGCTCCAGTATAGGAGACTTCTTGATCAAATGGTGTGTCGAATGTGTTGCAGGATTCGCGATCAGTTGGGGCAATAGCAGGGCTAGCATTTGCTTTAGTGTTTACTTGGAGGTTATTGAGAACACCTAGTGAACCTCAAAGAAGGCAACCTATAAGGCAAGCTCCGCCAGCGAGTAGTGCTGGCGCCAGTATTCCTGATACAGTTAATGCTTCATACCCAGGGGCTGCTTCAGAGGATTCTACCACCCAGAATGTTATTGACGAGTTCTTTCAGCCTGTAAAGGTAGATTTTCTATTCATTTCCTTTTCCAATTATGAATATTGAATAGCATTGGAAAAGTGCAAGACTGACATTCTTTCATCCAACTTCAGCCGACCCTCGGACAAATTGTTAGGCAAAGGTTGAGCGAAGGAAGGAAGGTAATATTTTGAACACTAGATCATCTACTTTTCTTTGGCGTTTTAGCCAACCACTACCTAAAGTAATAGGACGATCTGTATTCTTGATATTGGATGTGCTTGTAGAATGTCCCTTTTCCTATTATGCATGTTCGATATACGCCCTCTGCTTAATAAAATCCCATAAAGTAATGATCTTCATGGATCAATTGAGATGCCTTTTCTATTTATCAATTTTTCCAAGCCTAATATGTTAATCATTCTTTTGAAAGGAAAGCCTGAATAGTTCAATATAGTGTCTTGTTTTCATGTTAATGAGCCATTATTTTTTTATGACATCTTCTAGAGTTACTGGTAGCAACATTTATCTTCATGTACCTAGAAAAATCATATTTACGTAAAGAAGGTGGCTTATATGCATGATTCACTTGCAAAGACTAAAAGGCTGGTTGTGAGTAGGCGAGTTGTCTGTTTTAAATTTTTATATTTGTGGTCTGCTGGGTTTTGAAAGAGGCCTGAATATAAAGGCGCGGTCTTGTTGTTGGGATTTCCTTTAATAGAATCTTCGATCGTTCTGTGCTATATGAGCGGCCAATTTAAAATGAATGTTTTGCTAAACATCTCATTAATGTGAGACTCAGCCATAGTGTGGTTTGTGTTTTATAAAATACTTATTCCCCTTTAAAAAAAATTCAACTTTTCTTTCTATTACTTTAATGGCGCAGGTAACATGTAGGTTGCTTGGCGTTATTCTTGAGGAGAGCACCCCAGAGGAACTACAGGTCAATAGCTTCACCTTCAAGGCTTCAAGTCTGTAGCATATAAAAATGATCATTATAATTTAGAAAGTCACTGATTCATATGATTAATGGATTTATTTTTCAGAGGCAAGCGACTGTAAGATCGTCTGTTCTGGAAGTGCTACTTGAAATCACAAAGTATTGCGATCTTTATCTGATGGAAAGGGTGCTCGACGATGAGAGTGAAGTAAACCACCCTCTTGTCCTTGTTTTACTATTCATTTATTTTCATATAGTGGAAGTCTATTTCCAGTTGAATGTTGCTTTCATTATCTATGTTACAAGTGAAGAACTTCTAAATCTTTTTAGCCATTATGTCAAATTTTATCCCTCGCTGTCTGTTTATTGTGGTGCAACACAATCTTATCTCATATAGGATGTAATTTGCCACAGCCATTTATTATGTGATATTTCTGGGGTTCTTAGCTAACTTACTGATAAAGTTTAATTTGTTTCTGTTATTGATCACTTTAAATTTAATTTCACTACATTATTTTATATAAATTGCAGTCTTGTGATTTAGAATTATGATCTCAAGGTTCTTAGTAAACCACTCTTATTCACCATGCAATTACGTAGTGAAGTGCAATAATTCTACATGCTAGATTACATTTTCGTGTTTTATCTATTGTTGTTAGTTTTTTCCTCTTATTTTCTGCTTTTATCAAATAATCTCTAATTTTTTTTATGCATATTATTAGCGCGCACACGTGTTTATATGTATACTCCGTCCCGCTAAACATGTCTTGTTTCTATTTTGCACGTAAATTAAGGCTATGTGGTTTAATGTTATAAGAGAGTACAATAATACTTGATCATTATCATTTTGCACGTAAATTAAGGTCATGTGGTAGGTAGTGTATTGGGCCTTAGGTTAGAGAAATAAATGAGTTTATTTTAGAGTTTTAAGTGTTTTAATTAGTACTACTAATCATACTTAAAAATCTCTTATTATTTCCTAAAATGGAAACCAGACATAAACAACGGGACGTCCCAAAATGGAATACAAGACATGTTTATTGGGACGGAGGGAGTATTTGTTAACTTCAGAAAGATGAAACCTTGAGATAATACCTTTCTTTTTCTTTAATCATTTATTGAATCGTGCTAGCAGCTTTGAGCTGGTGCACTCAACCAATTTAGTTACAAGAAAATTATTCTCTTGGGCACTTTGTTTATGAAATTAGCTGCTAAGTAAAAGAATCTATCTGCAAAAGCTCATCAAACTCCCAGACTATCCCTCAATTTTGGGCCCCATATTATCCATTATGAACTTTTAAATGGGAGTTGGACAGGTGTCAGTTTTGAGTTCTTACACTATTGGCCTAGAAGAACTGGTTGATAGTTTCTTTCACCATACTCTAATTAACAAAATAATTTGTGGAAAAAAGATAGAAATGATGTTCTTTTTTGGGAAATCTAACAAGGAAATGAGATTTTTAAATTTGGAAAAATCGAATAGGTAATATATTTATCTGTAGACTTCTCCTGATAGCTTGATTTGGATGTTCTTCATTATCTAATAGTCGCTGTAAATTTGACAAAGCAATGTATCAAACTTTATCATAATCTGATACCTTTCTAGTTATATAGCACTAATTAAACGGATCTCTATGGATGGTGAAACAAACCATCACGACTCAAGAGTTTTGTGTGTGTTTCTCATTTGTCATTTTGTGGTTTATTTTTTATTTTATGTTTGCTATATATCTGCAGTTTGCTCCAAGATCACAGATTCATTTTTCTTATCATTGCAGAAGAAGGTTCTTGTGGCTCTGGAAGATGCTGGTGTTTTCACATCAGGTGGCTTAGTCAAAGATAAGGTAATCATAAGCTTTACTAAATTTTGTTCAAGATATAGCTGCTCCTGTGTGCTATAATCAGAAGTACCACTCAATTTAGTGGATCGACCTTTGGAAGAATCAACATAAAAAATTGTCAACTGAAAAAGTGTCACGTGCTTATGTTGTTTTCTGGGCACTGGTCGCAATATGTAGTTGAGGAAAATGAATATGCATTCTATGCGGCGTGCCGTTGTTGTTAGAATTTTTCTTATTCTTGTTCACATGGGAAGTTCTTTACCAAATATTATATGCAAATACCATATGATATCATAGCGTTTGGCTGCTTATGTAATAATATTGTACTCCTTCCGTCCATGAAATTGGTTTACAGTTTGACCCCGGCACGGGTTTTAATAATGTATTTTGACTTTAATGGAGATGTGTAGTTAGTGGAGTTTGGGTCCCACTTAAAGTATTGTTTTAAATTGAGTTGTGTGTAGTAAATGTGGCGGGTCCATTGCTATAAAAGGAAAGTTTCAAATGTAAACCATTTCGGTGGACGTCCCAAAATGGCAAAGTGTAAACTATTTTGGTGGACGGAGAGAGTAGTATTTTAAACTTGACAAATATATACATAACCATTCAACATATTTTCAGTTCATCGAATCCAACAATTATCATCTGTCTACACATTTATTTAACTGAATACGTTTCCAGGTTCTTTTCTGCAGCACAGAAACTGGACGGACATCTTTTGTTAGACAGTTAGAACCAGATTGGCACATCGACTCCAGTCCTGAAATTACTACCCAGCTAGCTGTATGTTCCAACTCTTACACATCTTCTATTGTTATATTCAACAAACGATAAATATTTATTTTGGCAACTTAATCGAAGCTCGAAGCCAGAAATCTATGAAATGTGCGCTATTAGATATTGTCACTGGTTCATTGTATTAAAGTCTAGTTGCTAGATGTTCTTTTTAATATTGTAGCTTGAAATTGATCGTGTTCTGTACATTTTTCAGAGATTCATAAAATATCAGCTTCATGTCTCATCTGTGAAGCACGAACGACCTGCCTCCAATGTCTTCACAGCTGCATCCTTGGAAGAATTCTTTGGATGTAGCTAATGAGCAACAGCAAGGAATTCTCTGTCGGCGTGCAATATTAGTTATATGTGGTTGGTTGATCATATGCAGTTGCTGAATTGTCAGATGGGACGATGTTTACTTCCAAGTCATAGAAGTGACAAAACCCTTATGATACAACAAGTACACACACACCTTTACCTTCACCTAAATTGATTCTTTTTTCCTTAAAGACTTGATAAACCTCGTGACTGTATTTTAATATAGTGTATCACGTTTAGAAATCAACTCAATTAAGTTTTTCTCTACCTGCTAGGATTTGACCCCTGTTGTATTCATGTCACCATTATTTAATACCAGTTGATTTTTTTCTTAATTTTTGTTTAGAAATATAGTACCAGTTGAATGTTAATGTTGCCTTAATATTCCAATGCTTTGCTTAGTCTCTTGTATTTTTCGTGTCAATTGTGGTCTTATACGTATTTTGCATTAGACACGATGGGATTATTTTTAAAGTACATGCGTGCATCGTGTTTCTTTAATCTACAAGCTTTTAATTTAACCATAGAAAGATTTGCTGAAAATTGAGATAACCATGCTAGAGTCCACAACGCATTTTGTTTCATATAAATCGAATGCATAATATTATTATAATATATCAACGATATGCACTCCAATTACTTGAAAACTGCTATAACTGTGTTTTAATTGAAAAAAAAAAAAGGAGAGAAACAAACAAGTGTGAATGCAAGTTATGAGAAAGTTGCAATAACAATAACAACTTGTGAAGTTAGCTAGATGGGTTGATTTAAAGTTTGAAAGTTGGTAAGAAGGTGATTATAAGCAACAAGGGCAGCTTGATTCTTAGCAATAGCTCTTTTGGATTTGTATTGTGCGGAACCAAGAGGTTGATCGTGGATCAAGAACTCTATCACTCCATCTTTATCCCAAGTGTCTCGAATCTTCCAATTCAACTTCCTTTGCTGACACAATTCAAGTAGCTGGGTAACAGGGTGTGTTGGAAGAGTTGCAGGAGTTATCATTGGCTCCAACATCTTCTTCACTACCTCCCATGTTGTGTCCAATGATAATTTGGAGTCTGTAAAAATAGCTCCGATCAAGGCCTCGACCATGTCTGCAAGTACTTTTGGTGCATCAATTACTCCTCCTGAATGTAATGGATGCTTTGCCACTTCCTCCTTAAATCCTTTTATCTGCATCAACAACACTCATATCAATTTCTTCATCATCTATCAACAACACTTCCTCCCATGCTGGCTCCAACATATAATTGAATAAAAAGGGAGGAAAAGGAAGTTACTTGGTCTGGAAGCAAATAGATATTATGTCTTAGAAAAGTGTGGAGGTTGTATTTCAAAGCGACACGAGCAAGCTTTTCGGTATCGACGTTGACAGCTCGGAGCCTAGTGAGGCTGCCCCGGTCCAAATCCGGGTAGAGAAGAGATTGGTCTTTGGTGACCCCGAAGCTCAAAATAGCATCACCAGTATAGGCGAGACGCTCCAGCGACAAGCAACCCTCCTCGTACGAATAATGTGTGAATGCTTGTTCCAGGAGGATCGGGTCGTTGAATTCGTACCCGATCATCTCATGGATCTCCTTCACCCGAATACACTTCTCTTCATCTCCTAGTTTCAGGGCTTCCATTGAATCACCCATCTCTCTTTCGTATTTCTTCATTATATTTCGTAGATGATCGATGATCAGGTCGATGATATCAATGGTAGTATATATATGTGTGTGTGTGTGTTGCGTTTTTATAGGAGAACTTGAGTAGATTCAAAGTATATAGGGTTTTCTTGTTTCTCAGAGACGTGAACAAGTTAACTTTTGTAATTAAAAATATATATAAAGAAAAACAAGATAAAGATGACTGTTTGTCAACAAAAAGGAAATAAAATATATGTTAAAATAAACTAAATATAAATAAAAAAGGCAATAAAATATATGTTTGCTACTTGCAAACCGCTCTTTAATTGCCACGGCAATTAATTTCCATGTGCGATTCCTATAAGAATAAATAAATAAAATTGGGGATTGCTCTGGAATAGTTGAGGAAGGCGAATTTAAAATTTGTTGTATTTAAATGGGTCCCGGAAATATTTTAATCGAAATCTCCAAAGCTATTTTAAAAAAAAAATAGGTATAATTATAATTATATATATTATATAAAATATTTAATATTAATATGTAACATCCGAGAAAAGTACGGAGGAACTGCATGTACAAATAGAGTTTAAAAGATTTGATATTAATTAGTCGTACCATCTAAGTGCATTTTCTTTTTTAGTGCCCCTTCCATAAAAATTATAAAGTTAATCATGCTCTATTTAGGATAGAACGAGAATGTGTGACCTTCTAGGATCTTCTCAAGATGCGCGTGATTGAAGACAAAACACGTCAGAAAAGATTCTAGCCATGTCGTTACAATATAATTATTTTTACAATATGTATACGTACAAAAATATTTATAATGTTAATTATACAAAATATTCTAATAAAATTATAAAAATAGTTAATAATATAATAATATTTAAATATTAGCTATTTATAAATCTTTGTACTAAAATATAATTCTTATTATTTTTTATATTTATGGATATGAATATTTTTAAATCATATCATTCATACGTGATATATATAATTTCTAGATTATATAAATATTTTAATCAACATGTAAATTTATACCTCTAAAATGAAGAATAAAAAGTATGATTATCCTATAAATCATTTTTTGTCACTCGCTCCTATTTAAATTATAATTCCACTATTTTGGTCCTTCATCCATTCTAATGGGGATAATATGATCAATTAAAATTTGGAGTGATAATATTCTCCCTCCTTAAAGTAAGATGATTGATGAAAATGGTGAAATTATAAATTTGATAGGAGATAGTGATAAAATAGAAGGGATTTAAACAGTGTTCTATCTTTAACTCTTATTTTGGAGAGATAAATTTATCGCTTAAAAAGAACACAACTTAAGAATATATATATGCTTCAAATCTCAAAATTAAAATTAAAATACACATCTAATTTTACGCATATTCAAATACAACTATTTGTATTCATGAATTTATTTCTTATGGACATTTTTTATGGTTGCATTCCAACTATAAAATTGATATAATCAGTTATTTTGAAAGAAAAACACGATTCTTTTATATGACAAATCATTGTACTCAATCTAATTAAAAACTTGAGTTGATAACACGTTTTAATATAAACTGTTCGATTGTACCCATTGTTTTGAAGATTCTGTTTTATTCATGCATTTACTCTCATTTACTAAGTTCCTAATATATATACAACAATATAATAAATATAAATATATTCTAATATATTTCATAAGTTATATGTATATAATTATTCATAACAATATTGATATTTTGATATAATGATAGATTTTGTATCAATTTTCTATAATTAAGGGCGGAGTTGAACCAAATTGAATTGAATACTGTCAGTTTCGAGTTTGACTCATTTGAAAATTTGAAGGCTCGAATTTGATTTGAGTTCTGAAACCAAACTCAATTTTGGTTCAGATTCAATTCATTTATTATTCGATTTAACAGTAAATTCGAAGCAGAATTCGAACTCGACTCAAGTTCATTAAATAGTCGAGTTCAAGTTCGTTAAAAAGCTCGTTTATTAAATTATTTTGTTTATATATATATATTTATATTTATATTAATTTAATAAGTTCGTGAACTACTTCGTATATAAAGTTCGTGAACTATATGAAGTTCGACTCGTTTTTAAAGTTCGTGAACTAGCTCGTTTAACTATTCGAAACTCGTTTCGTTAAAATTATATTTGAACATCTTCACGAACCTTTCGAATTG
The DNA here is from genome assembly GCA_026898415.1 of Leonotis leonurus. Classification (NCBI taxonomy): domain Eukaryota; kingdom Viridiplantae; phylum Streptophyta; class Magnoliopsida; order Lamiales; family Lamiaceae; genus Leonotis; species Leonotis leonurus. The sequence goes on along the minus strand of JAPKLX010000019.1, from coordinate 1,681,582 downwards.
AATAATATTAGATTCGAGTTTGGCACGAAAAATTATTTGAGCTCGGTTCGAAGCCGACTTCGGTTCGTTTAGTAAATGAACAAATTTCAAATGGACTTTTATCAAATCGAGATTCGAACAGTTCACGAATAGTTTAGTTCGTTTACAAGTTACAACCCTGATTATGGTGATCACATTTGATTTTATAAGAAGGTTCGGTTTCGTACAAGTTAGGAAGCATTCCAAATTAGGGATTTTGGTTCTGGTTTTAGTTTCAGACCCGGTCAAATTCGATCATGATCGGTCCAGATCCAACCCGATTTGTTAGGTACGGCTCTGATTTTATTCCAGCCCGGTCAATTTTTTTATTTCAAATTATTTCATTTTTGAGAGATGCACGACAATAAGACATACTAGCATCTCTTTGCACCTCAGATTTCTCTAGCAATGGTGTGGGATGCAGCGGTGGCGGCGAATAGGCTACCGAAACTGGTGGCTCCTGCAAGGAACTCCCGACGCCGCCGCTCCTCCTCCGCCACCGACTCCGCAATGGCGTGGGATGCAACGACGGTGGCGAATGGGCTGCCAGAATTGATGGCTCCTGCAAGGAACGATAGTTTGAGAAATTTAGAGGAAAATTTGAAACCAATGTTGAAGCCTTTGCATTGGAATACAGTGAGAGCTAGTTCTGCTTCTTTTCAAAACCAGTGTTTTTCTCTCATTCTCTCTGAATGCTATTATTGTCTTCACTATTTTTTTTTTATTTCAACAAATTTTAGTCAAATGCAATATTTTTTTTTTATTTCTCTGAAGTACTCGTGATACCATCAGACTTTTTTTTCTTATCATTGATTTTTTGCACTCAAATTTATGCAAAATTTTAAAACTATATATATATATATATATATATATAGAGTTAAGAATAGGTAAGGTTGGATAATGATTGAATTTATAGAATTTTATTTTTTGGTTCGAATATAGGCTTGTTAGTGGGCGAGTAAAATTTAAATCGGATTCAAAATCGATCGAAATCCATGAGTATTCTCCAGATCCAAAACTATTCTTTATTTAATTAACGGTAAATATCCGAATCCATTATTTAACGGTCCGGTTCTGGTTCCATAACCGTAACTATTTTAACGATTAGGGTGTGGATTTTAACCCCTCATTGAGATTCCTATTCCAAATTGCACCAAGTAGAAACTATGGGTTTTTCTTTCTCTATATAAATAATGACCAGTAGTAGTAACTTTTGTTTTAAGACAAAAGATAGTGAATAAATGAGGTGAAAAGAGAAAAAGAGGAATTAGCAAAAATTCAATATAAACGCAGTCGTTTCTTGTCTTGTCTTGTTGATGCTAAATGCTACTAATAATTTCCGACCAAAATCGTACCCATATATGTACGGATTAAAACAACTCAATTCGGCCAATCTCCGTTTCGCCGCCGCCGCCACCGCCACCGCCGCCGCCTATCCGAAACGGTTACTCCGCCTCAATTCACTGCTCAGATCCATCGCCTTCACGCATTCCTCTCACCGCCGCGCCATGGACCCTTCGTCTCCCAACGGAATTGACGATTTCGTCAACATCGGCGATGGGGGTGAGATCCCCGGAGAAGCCGAAGTGGATCATTCTGAAAATGAGAGCTCGATTAGTGACAGTCACAAAGCTTACGAGAGGAAAGTGCTTCCGCCGGAGCTCTCGAGGAGTGTGGCGGTGCTCACGTGCGATTCGGCCGCGGACGGCGGCGTCTGCGATGTTTATGTCGTCGGAACTGCTCACGTGTCAACGGTAATTTCTTCAAGTAATTTTTAATAATTCGAAGAAGCTCCTTTTCTTCTGTTTTTTCCCCTTTCGATTGGTGTTGAGAATCTCATTGAATTATTCACTTATGTATGCTATTAAATCAGAATATCACAAATTGTTCTCTCATTTTCAGGAATCTTGTCAAGAAGTTCAAGCTGTGATTGATTTCTTGAAACCAGAGGTGCTTTTCTTTCTAAAGTTAGAAGCCCAGTTGAAAGTTCGGTCTCTAGTGTACCTATCTGACTAATCTAATGCAGGTTGTCTTTTTGGAGTTGTGCTCTAGCCGCGTCGCTATTCTTACGCCACAAAACTTCAAGGTCGAGCTTCCGGTTTCTCTAGAATCAATTGAATTTAATACTTCTGATAAATCAGAATTAATCATGAAATGGTAGCTAACTGCCACATTTTATGTTCTTGCTTGGTTTCTTTAGTATGTGTGTGTGTGCGAAGTTTAGAATGAGTGTGAGAGAAGTTAGAACCCCTGTGTTCATTGTTATGAATATAATGCGTTATGGCTGAAATTGATGAGATTATGACTAGCAGAATGAGTTATTGTCAACCATGGGATTCAAGTCCAAGATGTCACTCTATGGACAGGGTGATAACTTCATGATTAGTTACTGGACTTTGCCATCTCTTATGCCTCAGCTCCCTCTAGTTGCTCTTTGCTCGTTAGCTGAATTAATGTCTATTGATTTGCAAACATGATGGGTTTTGCTCAAGTTGTATGGATGTTTGTCTTGGTATAGGTGGCACCTAGGTTTTCATGCATAAAGAAAACGGCTTCAATTGACTTTCTGAAGAACAACTAATGATCTTGATTTGTTCAAAACACTTACCTTGTCTGGTTTTGTTATACCTTGATGCTGCTTCAATATATTCTCATTGTTAAGAACTTATCAACTCAATTTTCAACAAGCCTTGTTTTTCAGGTGCCGACCATGGGAGAAATGGTAGAGATGTGGAAGAAAAAACAAAATCTTTTTGGGATACTTTACAGCTGGTTTCTTGCCAAGGCATGATTCTAACTTTCATCCACGCTAACTTACTATAGAAAATTCTTTTGGTGTCTTCAACATTTCGATTCCAGATAAACTTAGAAGGTTAGTCTCATCCATAATCTATCCTTTTTTAGGTTGCTAGTCAACTTGAAGTTCTGCCGGGTGCTGAGTTTCGCGTGGCCTATGATGAAGCAATGAAATATGGGGCCAAGGTTATACTTGGTGACAGACCTGTTCAGGTAAGCTACTTTTTCTTGTTTATACTATTATAGAATAAAACAAAACCAAGTAGGGGGAAAATGCTAGCTTTGTTGTTTCTTTCTCCATTGCCATACAATTTATGCATCTCGGATAGTGCTGCTCTCTGTCTGTCTTTTGATTTTTCATCCATTGCCCATAGGCTGAAAGCTTTTCAATCTTATGTTAAACTATATACTAAAAGTGTCTTGTTCACAAAATATGCATTGCCTGATATATTCCTATTATACATTCAATTTAAGGGTAATAATGTAATATCATGTAAAAATCGATATAATACAAACAATGCACGTTACTCCTGCTAGTAATAAAAGAGAGAAAATTTCATTGTAATTATGTTTTATAATCTTTCTGTATTATGTATTTAATCCCTTCTGCATACCCACACATCCAAACGAAGTGCGAATATTTTCTAAAGCTTATGGCAACGGCAGCTTGCTTTCTGAGTTCCTCGATTTTCTTCTTTGGTAGATTACATTGCGGAGAACATGGGCCAAGATGCCACTTTGGCACAAGACAAAATTAGTATACGCCTTAATGTTTCAAGCAGTTTTCTTGCCAAGTCCGGAAGATCTCGCCAAGACGGTATACTTGCTTAAATTATAAGACTGAAAGCTATTATTCGCATGATACCTGAGGAGGTTAGTTTTAGTGATGCTTGTTGAGTTAAAAAATCGATTTCTCCTTTATGTAGCTGAAGGAAATGGATGATGGTGACATGCTAACTCTAGTAATTCAGGAGATGAGCAAGAAGTTTCCTACACTTATGGAAACCCTTGTCAATGAGTGTGACCGGTTAGTCTTCTTCTAGTTCGAAATAACTTGATATCCTTGTAATGTTGCATGCCTGATCATATTCCGCTCTCTATATTTGCCGTTTGTAGATATATGTCAGCCACATTACTAAAGGTTGCACGTGAGCATAATTCAGTGGTAGCCGTTGTGGGAAAGGGACACCTACCAGGAATCAAGAAGAACTGGCAACAACCTGTGGAGGTAAGGATTTGTCATCCCAAATCATGCTTTATTGCATTGTGCTAGTGTTGTAACTTTATGTTGGTGAATGTTTTAGATGAGGGAACTTCTTAACATACCGACTGAAAAGAGTAGAATTACAATGGGAAAGATAGTGACGTCTGTAGGAGCAACAGTTGCAGGGATTGCCATAATTTCTGGCATCTATTTCTCTGTCAAGAAATAGCACTCAAAAAAGATATTTTCATTAAGAATTTGCTGACTCTCATTACAGAGAATTGTTTTTGTTCTTTACAGATGATGTATAATGTTCTTTAACTGGACTTTATCTTCTTTTGAAATATGTGGAGTATATACAGAATTCTTCCTACTTATAACTTGTCAACCTTTACAAGTTTACAACGTAGTTACTTCTTCTCTTCTAATTTAATTCAGTCTTTGCTTTTGGAGTCTTGGTTTATTATGCAAGCTGTATTTTCTTCAATTTTGATTTATATACTTTTATAATCATTTTTTCAATATTTAATTTTAGTGTTAATTGATTTTTAAGATTGCTAATTCAAAATTATGGAATATAAAATTTTTAAATATAAATTACTACTATGATTTATTATATTATAAAGACAGATTTATTAAATATTTATTAAAATAATAAACGTGATTATGAAATACTACAAAAGTAAAATATCGAAAGCCATTTGAATTACAATGACTAGAGATTCTGTTAGTCATAACTTAAAACTATGAATTAGTACTTAGGACTATTTTATTTTATTTTTCGTCCATTTTATCCCAAAAGTTTCAAGATTTAAAAAGTATTCCAATAGATTTTAATCTTCAATTGAATAAACCTCTCATTAGTCATTACTAGTACAAGAAAATGAATGGTATACTAATCATCGTTTTATTTACACAAACTCGTATCAATATATGCATCACACTAATAAATCCCTCACACCCTAAAAAATTTACCAAACACATTCAAAGCTACTATTACAAACATATGATGCTAACACTATATATCCCCTAACTAACTACGGCTACCGGCACCCGACGTTTTCCGCTCAAAGCACGAAAAAAACGAAGCACCCGCATTTTCTTGAATTCTTTTGCAATTTTCTTGCAGTTGTCTTTGATTGAATTTGATCGACTTCGTTAGATACCTACACGAGACCCTCAATCAACATACATGCATAGAGCATTGGAAGAAATCTTTCTATTTGTTTGGAAATAAATTGTGTGAGATCCTTTAAAGTTTGGAGAGAAATTACAGACCAGACTGAAAATCATGTCTTCTTGAGCCTTCATTAGAACATTCATATCAAGGTACGTCTAGAAAAAGAGAAAAGAAGGCAACGAATAAAAGAGAAAAGGGGTTTAAAAGAAGGCAAATAACATAACAGTTAGCTTAAACAAATATGATTAACCATGAAACTAGTTTGTATCCTCTATACGATAGGTCTTACTAGAATCAATGTATATTATCAAAATCCAAAAGTAGTCAGAGCTAATAAGATAACACTATATATGGTACCTTAAGGTTCTGCAGTAAAACAGAGAGTTTGGCCACCTGTTTTTCGACCTCACCTCTTGTATCTACCAAGAAAGATGAAGGTGTAAACTATGAACATGTACAAGGAAGCAAATAAGGGAAATTGAATAACTGCATTAGAAATATCTCATTGTTGTTCATTAGAAACTATGCCAAAAACTACTTATGAGACTTCACTAAATCAACCAAAAAACTTACTAACCGTGATAAGGTTGTTCATTTTCAAAGCAAACTTGTAGGAATTACACCCCAAATATTTCCCCCTTAAAAGGCTCTGATACCATGAACACCCCAAATATTTCCCCCTTAAAAGGCCTCATAAGGGGGAGGGGGAAACCTCCAAATATACATATGCCAAAGACCATTATTGGTCGATGTGGGACGGGGTTCCAACACGCCCCCGCACGAGTGACCATACACTCGTGAAAATATCCCCCACATCTGGCTATTTGCCTGGCTCTGATACCATGTAGGAATTACACCCCAAATATTTCCCCCTTAAAAGGCCTCATAAGGGGCAGGGGAAACCTCCAAATATACATATGCCAAAGACCATTATTGGTCGATGTCGGACGGGGTTCCAACAAAACTTTTTCCAAAATAAGGTAAAGTCAATGAAGAAATAGTGAGATTTTTCAGAACTCTTTGTTGTATTTTATTGTGGGAAATACCTCATAAATAAAATAAAACAAGAATTGTTTTGGTTGTTCAATTTTTGTTGTATGTGGCTAATTAGAACAAACATATTTCACACTAAGATCTTGAGTTGTACATACATAAATAAATCTGAAACATATTAAATAATTTGGAAAGAGTATTATGATATTTTTTATGATACGAAAATAGAAGTGTGCAAATTTTTTGGTAGATGGTGGAAGTATTACTTTTCTTTGTTAGATCTTGTATAATATCTATTCATAACCATGGCACCTCATATCAATTTTCAGAAACAAAATCTTCAACCACTTAATAGTTAAAAGTTCGTGTTCTTGATTGCTTATAAATATATGGGATTCTCACGAATTGAATTCTAAACTTGCACTTTTATCAATAAATAATGTAATTTAGAAATACAACTACTTTCATTTTCTTTCTAAATTTCACTTGTGGGTAATTTTAAATTTTGTATAAACCTTGTGCGTTTACAAGTAATAATCTTAACAATTTCTAAAATAAAAAAATAAATACATAATACTCTTTCAACATTATAAAAAGGTAGCATTGCTACTATATAGAATTCGTCCTTGTTTAGGGAATACAATTTGTTCTCTTCAAAAAAATGAGGATACAGGTAAACCTTTAATAACATATAATCACCCAAATAATACAATTGGAAATTATAAAATGGTACTTCTTCTATCCACATTTTAGTAGAGAGTTCTATTACTTGAAAATGAAGAAAAAAATAACAAATTTATAAAGAATGCAAAATACTATATGTTAATAAATTTGTAAATGATGCAAAATAAATAAATATGGGCCTTTTCAAAAATATATTTGGTCTTAGAACTATATGGACCTTGAATCCAACCACAGCAAGTAGTGTACAGCCCAAGTTATTGGGCTACATAGTACGGACATACTTATGAGCTAACTTTACATTGATATATAAACGTTGTGTACAAATAAAAATAGGGGTGGGAATAATCGAATCGAACTGAAACCGAATACTATTAAGTTTGGTTAGTTTGAAAAAATTGAAGGTTCAAATTTGGTTAGAGCAAGGTACGAGTTCTAAAAACCAAGTTAGAGTTCAGTTCGATAAATAAAAATTGAGCTCGAGTTCAGTTCGTTTGTTATTCAATTTAATAATAAATTCGAATTTGAGCTTGAACTTGCCTCGAGTTCGTTAATATTTGAGTTTGAGCTCGTTAAAAAGCTCGTTTATTAAATTATTCTGTTAATATATATTTAATTTTATATGAATTTGATAAGTTCGTGAACTAGTTCGTATATAACGTTTGGGAACTATACAAAGCCTGACTCGTGAACAAGCTTTTTAACAAAGTTTGCAAACTATTTGCAACTTGATTCATTAAAATTATATTCAAACATATTCGCGAACCTTTCGAATGGAATACCATTAGGCTTGAAAAATTATTCGAGCTCGATTAAAGGTTTAAGTTCGATTCGTTTAGTAAACAAATGAATTTCGAATGAACTTTTATCAAACCAAACTCTGAATAATTCATGAATAGTTTGGTTCGCTTGCACTCTTACCTACAATCTCTATATCTAATTGTTGGAGGTTGGCTACTCATTTAATTATCAAGTTTGAGTTAGGTTCATCCATGATTTAATAATATTATTTTTGAATTTGACCAAAACTTGTTTTATATTAATATTAATGATTTTTTAACTCCATCTAAAGATCATATAATTTTTAAATTTTAGCAAATTAATTATTTTTGTTCGAAGTTTGATTGAAAGCTCATAAATAGGTTTGCGAACAAACAAACTCAAATATATTTGCAAATTCAATGAGTCGAGCATTGTCTAGCTCGAGCTTGACTCGTTTAAGTTAATTTTTATGTACAGTATGTTTCATGCCAATAATCAAATTATTGGATCATCTAATTGTTTCTTTTTCTTCAACCTTTTATAAGAAGTATTTAAAATATGCAAAATCAGAGATACGCGACAAAGTCCTAAGATTTTATTCTCCTTCATATATATTTTATTTGTAAATCTAGTTTGATTGAGGATTAAGTCATAAGTAATATTTAATCGAGGACAAGTTCGAAACAATTTCTTATATTTCAACACAAGAATCAAGATTAAGAATATTCATTAATTACATTCCGTGACAAATATTCCTTTGCACTTCGTCACGGGAATATATATATATATATATATATATATATATATATGATATATGTGTGTGTATATTACAGAAAGATGGCTGCATTTATATAATTTTATATCATCCCATGTAATAAAGTCTATTTTTGGACCAATATTTCAAAATTTAATTAGACCTACGTATAACAAACAAGTTACCACATAACTATAAATAGAACCTATTATTTTACCATAAACTTAATTACATGTATGTTCGTTTAGGGGTGTCTATTCGGGAATCGGGTATCGGGTATTTTGGGTAATACCTGATATTCGATCGGTTCGGGTACCCGAATAACCGATTTTCAGGTTTTCGGGTCGGGTAATACACCGAAACCCGAATTTTTTAATTTTTTAATTTAAAATATTTTAATACTCTAAATATTTGAATTTTTTAAATTTACCCGATAATATTTGATAAATATCTGAAAATAAGAAAAAATTTAATTAAATCGGGTAATTTCAAGTACCCGAATACCCTACCCGAAATATCCGATTCGGGTTTGGGTAGCCGAAATGTTTTTCGGGTTCGGATTCCCGACCCGACCCTTGAGAATTACTCGTCACTTAATTTTGTAAACGTTGAGAAAGATGGCTGCATTTATTTATCTCTTGTAATATTATTTTGTAAACGTTGAGAAAGATGGCTGCATTTATTTATCTCTTGTAATATTAATTAATTAAGGTTTAAGGAGGGAGGGGAGGTTGGTTAGCTGATTAATTAAGCAAACCCATGTTCGATGTCAAATCATTGAAACGTGGCCACTAATAAGAATTATTAATTATTATGACTCATCACTTAATTGCGGTCTTAATCAGGATTAAGCTGTCGGTAAAAGGGCACCACATTCTTTGCCCAACTCCCTAATTTTGTCGCTCAATCTTTTCGCGCTAATCCTATGCTTCTTCAGATAAAATTCTTTTCACAATCGCATCAACCCCTTGATTTTCGAGCAATTTATTTGGATTTTTGGTTTATTTTATCTAGATTACATTGGATTGAATTTTTTTAAAGTTAGAATTTTTTCGAGTTAGAAAATTTATAACTATAAATTTAAATCTTTAATTTTCGAGCTAACTCATCGCACTAATCAAACTAAGATGTTTATAAAAATATTTAACATAATATTTGTTTTATATGAAAATATAAAAATAAAATAAAAATTTAATACGTAGTTATAAATTATATTTAAACATGAATTAATTCAAAAAAGAAAAAAAAAATTGGTGGACATGATAAATACTCACTTCGTCCCGCTAAAAGTAGTCATGTTTTCATTGAGTCGTTTCATTTAAATTTGTCACTTTCTAAAAGAAGAAAAAGTTTTACCTCTAAAATTCATACATTTTTAAAACGCAACACTTTACTTTCTTAATTTTTGTGTCAGATCTATTGTGACCGATTTTAGCGTGAAGAGGGAGTACAATTTTGAATAGAAAACTAAATATATTCTACATATATTTATTTCTAGTTAAACAAAAATATTATTTATATTATAATCATTCCCTATTGATATTGATATGTGTATGACAAAATAATATTAGTTCTGCTTTAATCTTGATATGTATGTGGTCTAGAAAGAAGGCTCTGGGCCTATGAGGTTCTGCTCAAGAGACTTCTGGCCCACAAGGGGTTCTGGAAAGACAGGCAAGACACGATCTTTTTCCTATATCTGATGTCTTGTCATGACCGCACCTGACATAGGTATAATATACATAGGTATAATATAACTAATTTGCAGGTGCATACCCTCTGATACTATTTGAGGACCATTGTACCGTGGCTAGCTCTCATTGGAGATGATATTAAGATAATAATATTGGCAGGAAGGCGGTTATGTCCTACGGTATTGTCCTTATGCTTTCATATACATAACTATATATATCACATTCATTTATTTATTACACGCAAGATAACACGCTTATACACTTATAGAATTTCTCGCATTCTTGCATATTCATCAGTCTACTTTGAACTGACTTGAGCGTGAGTGTTTCTACACAGAGAACCCAATAATTTCTTCGGATTTGTTTTGCAGAAAATCTGCTTGAGAAGACGTGAAACAAAGACATCGACAAGTCTTTGACATTTAGATAAAATGTATGAATTTAAATCCTTGGAAGCCTTTTTGTTGATTATTCCTTAATCCAACAATATATATCATCCAAATGTGACATTCCTGTATTGTATGCATGTATTTTTTATTAGTCCACTGACAGTTATAGTTATAGGTACCATTTATTCAAACGCTACTGTTTCAGATAGAATCAGTCTCTATACTAATACGACTTAAGCAACAAATCTAATTACCTAAATGTAGGGGTTGAGATGTGCAATTTACCAAATCATACACGCTCAACCACTCACACATATATCCAATGCAATATATATTGATTGAATATACTACTTCTTCCGTCACACTAAAAACAACCATAAATGATTCGGTACAGAGTTTAAGAAGATAAAGTATTATGTTTAAAAAAAAAAAATAAGAATTAGTATTTTAAAAGTAATTTTTTTTTTAAATGATTGGTCTAAAAAAGAAGTCATTTTTAATGACTTAATTAACGAACACGATTGGATACCTTTTTAACTTAGGGAATGAATTTGTGGGTAATTAATTAAACCATGCATGCGTGTTCCACTAAAATCATGAAAACTTAATCAATTTTCAATTATCTAATCATATGGTCGCCATCAATATCAATATCGCGATTGATTTATTTATTAATAATTAAGGGCAAAGGCGTGCATCTCTTGAAAATAATTTCGACTTAATTAATTTCATTGATTATAATTTTATTTCTTGTTTAATTCTGTTCCCAACTCTAAGAAATAAATAAATATATATTTGATTATCAAGCTGAACCTTTGTGTTTTCTGCTCATCAGAGCATTAATATTAACAAAGACTGTATATATGTATTTTGTATCGATTTCAATTGTAATAAAATTCAAATTTTTGGAAAACTGATGTTTATTAAAATTTAATGTCTCCGTCTCATCTCCATAGTCCATCTTTCTTTTTTTGTATGACCCAAATTATAGTCCTAAATTTATTTATATAAACACATTAAAATCTATTTATTTACTAAAATAATCTTATTTGATGTTTATAAAAAAGAAATTTAAAGTAATAAATAAGGACAAAATAGAACTATTATATTTTCAAAATGTATTAAATGTGAAAAGTCAAATCAGACTATAAAGATAGAAACGGAAAGAGTAATTTGTAAATGGTTAATAATTAATCTTCGACAAATATATGAGTGGTTATGACAGACCAACTGCAGTATCCCTCAATTATTAATATAATCTAATTTTGTGTTCTTGGGAAATTATAGACACAAATTTAATTTTGTATGGGAAAATATATTCTATGATAGTACGTGTGAAGGGCAAAATAGTGACCACGTTTTAAGTACTTAGTATTGTTGTTTGTTTCAATTCAGCTACAAAATTTTAATTTAGGTTATCTTTATCATGATATAGAACTACTTCCCTGAGCGTGACAAAGAGCATAACTTCTCATATTCGCAACATATATAATATATTATATAGATAAATAATAAAAAATTATTAATTTTTACTTTTCAACTTATATTTATTAATTAAAGTATAATTTAATATTTATTTTATATAAAATGATCAAAATAATTATAATAATTGATATGATTTTGTGGTATAACATGATATTGTCACATTAATCATAAATTCGCCCAGGAGGCCACGAATATGAGAACAGTCTATAATCTTTTTTTTTAATCAGAAATAACAGTCTATAATCTATTAATTGAATTTGAGGGTACTAATGGTGTGTGGTATTTAATTTTTCTAAATATGGGAATACATCAATTCTTATATCTATCAAAGTAATAAATAATAATTAGTCGGGCCAAAACTAATTAATATTCGGTTCAATGTACTAGATTTATCAGCAATATTATAATTAATATTTGAAGTCAGTTATGCGGTTTAGGTACGATTATCATATTAGAACAAATAAATAAATAAATAAGACACCTGAATTAAGATTATAAGTAATTATATATATTGTTAGTAGTCATCATCGTCACACCGCTAGTAATTTTGTTTGTTGCAATTTTTTTAAATTAATTAATTGTATGATGCAGAAAAGAAGAGAATAGAAGTGGTAAGAGTCAAAAGACGAATCTAAGAAATGCCAAATCCAACGAATGTTAAAATCATAAAGCAAATTAAAAATAGGCAAATTCATCTCCCTTAATCACTATGCACATGCCTAATGGCCGTCTCACTTATTTTAAAATTAAAGTGGTTATTACTAATTAATAATCTTTTTATTTAATTTAATTTTATCGTTCTGAAATTAGTTTTAGTGAAAGAAATAGTTGGATTTAATCTTGTAAATATAATACACATATAATATCAAAATTTAAGGCAAGGGTTATGTATATGGCGTCAGAGAGAGTAATATGTAATGTAATAGCTCGCTTGCTTGGAAAGTTACAATACATATATGCTTCATGCATCCTGTTAAAAACGGTCATAAGAGATCCAACATGAACACTAAAAAAGTAAAGTGTTATGTTTTAAAAAAGTAGTTTTGAGATATTTTAAGATAAAACTTTCTTTTTTGAAAAAGTGACATTTTTTAATGGAACGATTAATAATAAAACATGACCATTTTTAATGAAATGAATAGAATAATGTATATCATAATTCAGAAAACTAATACTCCCTCCATCCATCAAGTTTCTTTCCACTTTGCCATTTTAGTCCGTCCACCAAATTTCTTCCCACTTTTCTTTCTATTTTTGACAACTCATTCTCCACTCACTACACTTTAATATAGGTCTCATTATCCACACATAATACATTACACATCATCTAACTTTTTGTGGGTCTCATTCTTCACTCGCTACACTTTACCCTCACGGCCTCATTTTACCCTTTACCAACCAAAGTCAACCCATTTTATTAAAACTCATGTCGAGTCAAAATGGGAAGAACATTAGTGGACGGAGGTAGCAGTATATAATATAATTGTTAAAATAGCTCACTATAAATCAATGAATTTTCTTTTCCAGGTAGAATTTCTTAAAGGTTTGTGTTGAAAACAATTATTGAAAGCAGGATAGAAATTCTTAGTGTTTGAGCTAAACAAGTAGAAAGCTAGCTACATTAAAATTTTAGTTTATTTTAATTATATTTATCATTACTCAGTATTATGTCAACATCTTTTTATTTTAATAAATTTACTCTTTTATAGTGAAGTGGAGACGTTTAAGTTTTAACCCGTGATACAGAAAAATTATGCATTTGGCAAAAAGAAAAAGATGGTTTTCAATCAATTATTTTTCTTGTTAGTTTTGGTTTATGTTGACTTTAATCTTGATAGTCCCTTTCTGTTAAGATGTCACATTATCATCAAATTAGATCCAAAATCCTCCACCTTATATAATTAAGCAACTTAAATAAACGTGCAAACAATCAATCCATTAATGAATTAAAGATTACATTGTTAAAACGTTCAAATAGTGATTTTAAACAACTTGATGTACGTGGTTGGAAATCTAGTAGCTAGCTAAATTATTGGTATCGAGCTCTAATTATCATTTGTCGATCCATTGACCATATCCGAGTACAAATTAACGTGCCAATTTTAGTTTAGTTTTTAATTAATTATTTTTTTCTATTTCACTTAATTAATTTAAAAAAACTATTTCATTTTTTTCTTCATTTTATCTGATTTTAGTTTGTAGTTAATCATTTTATATGATCAAAATTTATGATTACTATTTCTTTCATTCTACTTATAAAAACGGCCACAAGAAATTCAAAAGAATAAAAAAAATAAAGTATTGTATTTTTAAAAAGTATAAGTTAATAATTTAAGGCAAAACCTTTATTAATGATCACTCTTAATCAAACTATCTAATAAAAAAATATGATCATTTTTAGTAGGACGGACTAAATAAATTACCAATCTTAACAATAATATAATAATACAAAAAAACAGATATAAAACTTGTTAAATACACTAATCAACTCTTATAATACTCTAGCACAATCACATTCAACAAAATTGAAAACTTTGAAAAATTTAGATAACAACACGTACTTGCATCACACATGTGTACACTAAAAAACATAAAATCTCAAAAAGTTAAATATGATATTTATTTTTACATTAATCCACCTTTAAAACATTGCCACATATACACGGTGAAGAAAATTATCTACAACGGTCAATCTAAATAACTATTTTATTACACACTCTAATAAGTATGTTTGTATATATATATTTATCCTTTTTAACAATAAGTGCATGAAAGATAGAGATAAGAAACTATGTAATATATAATATATAAATAATTCATCCAATATAATTGATCAATGCTGACATGGGCATCAAACATAGTCCTCTCTTCCTCAACTCTTCCATATACAAATCGCTACTTTTGTTCTCCACTACGTTCTTCTTCGTATTTCTCTCTTCATCTGTTTCGTGTTTCAACAAATTATTTGAGCTTGACTGCTGCCCCTAATTAAAAGTATCAAATTAATTATTAATAATTGATTTTATTAGTTAAGAGGGCACGATCATAATGTATTATTAATTAAGAGGCAATTAATAAATAAAATAAAAAAATACAACATGTTACCAGAAAATCACAAGAAGCAACATCATCAATCCTTCTATGGTGGTTGACCTCCATCTGCTTCATCGTGCTTACCTATTCAACCAATTATTCAAAACACTTTCTAAATGATTGCTTTTTCTCTAAACCCAATTTTGTTTTTTCTGAGAATTGCATTTTCTTTCAAAGCCTGCAATATTTCGCCTCTAAATAAACCAAACAAAACTAAATATTCATGAGAATAAAATTCATTTCAATCTGAAAAACAAACAAACAAACAAACCCTTTTTTCCACTATGTAGTGAATTGTGAAGTAAGCTATATAGATCAATAATTAAATTAATTGTATTGTGTTCATGTAAGAGAAAATCTAAAAAACATACTTTCTGAAAATTAAGAGACAAGAAAAAATGATAGTCACCTTAGGGCTATTAACAGGAGAGCTAGCTGTATCTTCCAAATCATCATCGTATCCATACGCATACTTCCTACGAGTCTTGCTCCTCTTCAACTTGTTCAAATTCAATCTTTTAATGCTGTCTGTACCGTTCCATGCTGCATCAGAGATTAAAGAGGAGCTGCAGCTCACAAAACTTGTGCTATTATTGCAAGAGAAGTCCTCCAAATATGCAGTCCAACCACTCTCCTCCTCCTCCATCTCCACGGCTACGGCATCGGTGTTTTTGTCGTCGATCGACATGAATGAAGGTTGAAGGATTGAGGTGGGTTGCAGCTGTTTGGTTTTGGTGGTTTTTGGAGGGGATGATTGTGGAAGAAGGAATATATATTGTTTGAGGGTGTGAAATGTGAATGTGGGTGTGGGTCCCCCTTTTGAAGTTGGGTAGTTAAGATCGGTTGGGAAACTCGGTATTTCAATTTGCAAGAAATGAGAATAAAGTGTTCTTTCTTGCTTCCTTAAATCCTTTTCTCTTTTAATTAGGGGTTAGGAACTAGCGGATGAGATTTGTGTTGCATATCTCATAATCAAATTCATTATTATATTTACTATATAAATTATAATTAACAATAACTTAAAATCTATTTTTTTCGAAAATTATATACTTTATTTTAAGTTTATTGAAAATTAATTAAAATTGACAACAAATATTAAAAAATAATTCCATAATACCTTATTTAGGAGGAATGAGCCTTAATACTACGTATAAAATAAAACTAAAGTATATAAAACTAAATTTTAAAAATGAATTAAAATTTAATTGTGGAACATCACGTATGAGTAGGGATGAGAATCGGAACGGGATCGGGTATCCGTCCCGATCCCAAAATTATTTGATTTTGTGATCCCAGTCCCGGTCTCTATTGGGACCTCGGGAATCCCGAGTCCCGAAATTAAAAAAATTTAAATCCCAATCCCGATGAGTTCCGAATTCCCGAACATGACCAAAATTTCCAGAACGGGACCTATATATCCCAATATATAAAATTAATTCGGGAAATTAGAAGTCCCGATCCCCTGGGGACTCTCGAATCTCTAAAATTTTAATCCTGATTCCGATTCTTATACCAAAAATTTTAAACCTCGGGTTAAAATCGAAAAAATCCCATGTCCAAATCCCAAATTCTTACCCCATGTACCAGACACTTAATCTCATTCTGTGAACTTGGCAACGACCTCTAAATTGTAATGATAGAAAGCGATGGTACACTAGAACTAGATGTGCTACATAACGTCAAGCAATCAAATTTATTGTATTCACACGTGCTCAACTAAATACTCCCTCCGTCCCAACTAGATTGAGTCGTATTTCTTTTCGGGCCGTCTCTAGTAGCTTGAGTCATTTTTTTTATGATATCTTTATTACACACATAAATTTAAATAATATATATATTTTTATCATCACTTTATACTTTAAAAATATACTCCTTAATTACCGTGCTAAAAAAGTATACCTCAAACTAGATGTGACGGATGAAGTACAATTTTTCTGAGCAGAAAAAGATGTTGGGTCCCATTATCATTTCCAATCACATTATATATACTCATAAATAAATAATTAAATTTATATTTGTGATCTTATGCTAAATAATTCATACTACTAATTACTAATTTTAAAAATTATTAAATGACGAAAAAGTTAGAAACATATCATAATATTCTCTAAATTTATGAAATAGGACACACAAAATTGAACATTACAACAAGTGAAGGGAATAATAGAGTATTACTTTGTCTTAATTTATGTTTTAGTTATGGCGTTTGTCCCTGTGTCTATGTAATTATTTATTCTCCTACTCCATAATTATATTTATATCTATAAATCTATAATTAAGATAAATAGGTATGGTGGAGTGGGATTCTTGCTTGTGGTTGAGTCTTGCTCAGAGTTTTGCTACAATCACCTAATTTATGTATTAGTGACTGAATTTCTCTCATTACAAAAAGATAAAACAAAAAAAGAAGAACCGTTGTCCGGTTTCTAAGGCTTTCGCATATAATAAAAAAATAGAACAAAAGCTATTAATATAAAGCTAAGAGCATCTTCTAATAAACAAATTGAAAGCTCCTATTGCCTTTTGAATCTTCGAAAAAAATCAAGATATTTTATCCAAAAAAATGTCCTAGAAATAAATACTACTCCTACAACTTGTTTTATTTTCTCTTAGTATATACTCCCTCTGTTCCATTAGGCATGACATTTTTTTTTCCGCCACGATTATTAAAGAGAATGTGTAAAGTGGTGTAAGAGTGATAAGGGTGATAGGGTCCACACCTTTTTGAAGAGATAACTTTTAATTTTTTAGAATGTGTCAACCTAATAGGCAAGTGTGTCGAGTTTAATGGGATGAAAGTAATATAACATATGATATTATATCATAAGAGGAGGGATAAAAAGGAAGAAAAACTTGGAATTTGTTGTTGAGTGGTCTAATCGGGATAATTAGGAGTAATTTAAAAGAACAAAAGTGAATTTTGCAATTGAAAATGTTATTGGTGAGTCAACTAAACAAAAATCATCATCTATATATACGCCTTTTGTTTTTTACTCCAACAAGATTGTTGGGATGTCGGAATCCGCACATCTCGAAGGATGGGTGTCAATTTCAGTAGAAAAGAGCATGCGTTATTGTTGTTGACGATAGATTAAATTAATTGATTAGTATTACTTATACCAACATAATTTCAATAACGAGGAGCTCGAGAGATGCGAGTTTCCCTCCTGTCTCACAAAGCTACAAGAAAGAAATGACCCTTTTTTTCTCCAAATGTTGACGTATATATGAGTAGCTTTCCTTTATATTTCTCATTTACAAATAACGCACGTTTGGTTTGTTGAGGAAAGAAATCATGCACGTGAAGCCCTCCTCCTTTTACTGTTTGAGTCCATTCCTGGCGATGAAAGTAGATCTATTACGACCAGCGTCCGCTTGAATGCAACATTTCATTTGTGCCTTTCTAGCGATTCCTATTGATTTTTTTATTCCTATATAAAATATCCTTGTATTTATGATAAATTCTTCTTTTACTTTCGTACCAGAGAAATAAACTAAATCAGCAAGAAGTTGGCTTCGCGGGATCGTCATACAACTTGATTCACTCGTGGCTAAGCTTTCTGGGCAGTGGCCACCCCTTACTCTACCATTATTATAGGGGTATGGGATTCGAGACAAAGAAAGATCAAGGCAGCAAAAAGGTCTAAAGGGTAAGCTACATAACAGATATATTGATCTGGAACGGGCTCAATGTGGTAGCATCGCCCTTTGTAACGATCAAGCCTGGTAAGTCCATCGGTTGAATTTCTCCTTTCATTTTCTTCTTTCTTTTTCTTGGTTAGCAGGGTCAGGGCATTTTTCGTACATCATCTTTTCAGGTGATCCTTAATAGAAACTGTAATGTTAAGCGTATTTGACTTGGAATAATACTACGATAGGTGATCTACTAGAAAGTGTTTTGTGCTAGCCTATGAGAACAAAATAAATTGTGAAAGAAAATATTGATGTGTGGGACCAGTACGTCAATTATGATGGATGCCCCAATCCAACAAATATTAATCATTAAAACAATCGATTCAAAACCAATTCTTGCTCCTTTCTTTTCTTTTCTTAATTAAATCAATGACACTGTAGTATGCAGACATAAAAATTAGGTACAAATGGACCGTAGTTCCAACTCTCACTTTCAAGAAGATCGGAGACTTTTAAAAATTAGGAAGAAAGGTGTGATGCACGTTTTTTCTTGTAGATTTGGTTGAGATTTTACAATCGTAACTCAATTTTCAAATACGTATACGTTAGGATTTATGCAATATTGTTAGAAAATTTTATTGACATTGTAATTTATAAGTTTTGTATTAAATGGGGATCGGACATAAGGTAAATTAATAAAGTATTTATACCATATTTTTATCTTAGGTGAACCGTACAACTGTAAACGTAAGATATATTATTGGTTAAACTTTTCATCCTATTAGGGCCAGGCTTTAAGTGTATTCAAATTTCCTCAAGCACAATAGTTTTTTTCTCGGCCCATTATTGGTCCAGCTTTTAAAATATAAAATAAGAAGCATGTCTCCATAGGGATAGGGTTGTGCACCATTTGGGCCAGTCGAGATAGGGGTGTGCATCGGTCAGTTCAACTGATCGATCAAATTTTTGACACCGAAAATCGAATAGAACAGAAAAAATATAAACCGAACTAATTGTTCAAATAATATAATTCGATTGATTGCGGTCTGTTCAAATTTAAACTGAAATAATAATAAATATTTTATATTTTTTAATTTATAAATAATTTTTATAAGTCGTCTTAAAAATTATATTTTTTTAATTTTTCATTTTATAAATTAAAATTATATTATATAAATATATATTTGTTACTAAAATATAAATATTACTATTTAATATTTATATTAATTATATATATATATCTATTTAATATCTATATTAGTTTGGTTACTAATCAAACCAAAAAGCATACATCGCAAACCAAATCGAAATCTATCGATTTTAAATTTTAAAAATCGAACCGCAAATAGATTTAAATAAAAATTGTAACAAAACGTACAAAAACTTATCAATTCAGTTGCTTTTCTTGATTGAGTTGCTAGAGTGCATAAATAATTGTATAAAAGTCTCCATGAAGGAATAATGGCAAATAATAAAATATTGAGATTAGATAGAGAGGAAGAGAGAAAAAGGAGTTGAAAGAATCGGGATGTACATTTACATTCATCTCCTTTTCTTTGTTTTTGCTTTGCGCATGCACGATCTTATCTTCTAAAACAGCACAGAGTCGAGATCACTAGACTTACTTTTCGCTCAACTACTAAAATTTCTACAAAAATTTTACCCATTTATAATTTTGGTTAAAAGAAATTTAGAAATCAATAATGGGTTCTCCAATGGTAATATTACGCTCTAATTTCCATGTTAAATTGAAGAGCTTTGCTGTGATGAACTTGAATACTTTATTCACATTTATGCTGAATTTTGCACTCGAGAAAAATAATGGCGCATTCAGTGCCTTTGCATACCCTCTTGCCTGCACTTATTCCATACAAATTAATTATATTCAACAAAATTTATTCATTTAATAATTGCTACATAATTAATTAATTTACCTGGCTTGCAATTGTCCACTGCATAGCTATAGGTAGTTGGATAAATTCATCAAATTTAGTCCCTATGAATACTGGAATTGCAGTCTGCATTATATATGAACAAAATAATTTCACTAAATGTTTCAATAAATAATAAGAAATTAAAAAAATAGGACAAGTGTAGAAAAAATCCAATTGAGTAGAATTTTACCGGGTTATATTTTATGGCTTCTTGGTACCATGTGATCACACTGCAAGCAATCAACACAATTATAGTATTTAATATTTACAAGTAAGTATTTCTTTCTTTGTTTTTCTGAATTTATTTATTTATTTAATTAATGGTACGTACCTTTTTAATGTACGTGGACAGGTTAGATCAAACATGAATAACATAGCCACGGAATCTTTAGATGCTATGGGAATTTGATGGTGTGAAGATTCATCACCTACACATAACAATATATATACTTACATCTCATAATAAAGGAATAAGATGAATAAATGGTAGCTTGATAAAAGAAATTAGTATAAATTAACCTACCTCCAACATCCCATATGCTATAAGAAATCCTTGCTCCTTTCACATCCAATATTTTATCAACGTGATTTATTCCCATCCCTGCAATTTCTTCATCTCTTTTCCCTGCTCCTGCATATTTTGTCTTCATTTCAAGCAAAATATAATTAGTCAATTATAATGATTATTAAATTATCACTGACAACAAAATATCAAACAAATCATATGATATATTTAGGGCACGTTTGGTAGCTAAGATATGATATAACATGATAAGATTAAATTTGGATAGTGTATAAAGATTATTTCAATCTCACCACTTCCTTATGATTAAAATATAAGAGAAAATTGTTATGTTGGTACGGACTTAGTATTTAATAACGGGCTGATATATTAATCACATTTGCTACCAAACACATGATTTGATAAAATAATTTAATCTAATTCTATGATACGAGATACGAAACAAGACGTTAGTGAAAATAATAGGTAAAACTTAAAAATCATGCTATATCTAACTTACATGTGCAAAATGAGAAAACTAACCCTTCCGACATGATTGATTGAAATTAATAATGTATGACCCACCAACCAATCATGTATTGATTCATTTTACACTTTTTATTTGATTTTGTATTGATATTATAATGTAATGGTTTCATAGCTGAAACTTATCATAAAAACAAAATGAATGAATTTTATGGTCTTTGATTGATATATCATACAATACGCAATCAATAATGCATAGATTTAATACTTTCTGAAAATAATCGTAGTAAGTTTATGGCAATAACCATTTATAAAAGTTGCAATATCACTACAACAAAAATTACCAATAGTAACATATTAACGTGTATTTGTAGCCAACTAGCCATATAAAGTGCGGTACAAAATTAAAAATGCATATTAATTACTAAAATTATTAGTAACAATTTAGAGTGTAAATACTGTATAATGTCATTTGTGACATGTAATAACACTAAATTATACTGAAATATTTTGGCACAATCTTTTAAAAATAATTATATTGAAATTTTTTGGATCAGATTTAGTATTCCATATTTGTGTAGACACTTCATGTTATCTTACGATTAAATTTATCATTTTAATTAATTTTTAAAAAATAAAATAATTGTTATGACATAATTAATTATAATTAATAAATATTTGAAAAAATTGGAATTTTAAAAACTATATATATATATTCTATTTTTAAATTTATTAAATTCAAACATATACTATCTTCGTCCCAAAACTTTCACAGGTTTGGTCAAAGTATGACAATAATAAAAACGGAGGGAATATTAATTATTAAAAAATAATTAAATATCTTATTTGGATGAGATAAATCTTAATAGTATGTGTAAAATAAACTAAAATAAATAAAATTGAAATAAAAATTAAAAAATAAAAATTAATATAAATTTAATTGTGACAAAGTATAAAAGGAAATTTCCACAGTTCAAATTAGAATTTCCTATGCCATAATAACATTAATCACGAAATATGACTGTATTTTTGCATATATTCAAATGGCTGTATATGTTACAAATGCAACAGAAATGAAATTAAAGATTAGATTATTGACAATTGCACACAATAAGAATATTAATTAAAACGAAAACAGCAGAGAATATAAAACGAGAATACTAATTACGTACCAAAAAGCTGGTTTTTCCGATGTTAGAATCGCCGAAGAGGCTAATCTTCAAGGAAACCAAATCCGACGAATCCTTCCCATAGCTGAGGCGCAAGGCGATGGGGGCAGCGGAAGGCGGCGGCGAGGAGGAGGAGGTGGTGGCGGCGGCGGTCGGAGGCAGAGGGCGATAATTGCCGGAAATCTTGCCGTTCCAGCAAGCAAGAAATTGACTCCAAACCGATCGAAGGTAACGGCGCAGAATAAAGATTCTCCAGAGGATTCTTCTTTTAATATTGAATTGAGACTTTTTTTTGCAAATCTGCATTTGCTGCTGCTGCTGCTTCATCATTATGTTTGTGTGCGCTTTTCCAGTTTATGGCCTCAAAATATAGTCTTTTCCTCTAGTCACCTCTCTCTCTCTCTCTCTCTCCTCTCCTCTAGTGTGTGTGTGTGGGTGTGTGGGCGTGTGGGTGATATTATCTCCCTATGTAATTAGTTGAGGTGGGAGATTTGTGGGTGGTTTGTTTGTTTGGGTTGGGAGAAAAGGTTAGGTTTTGAGAGAAGTTTGGATGCATATTATGAAAGGTAGTAGTGGTGGGCGTGTCATTAGGAACACTAATTTATGGCCTGCCTTCCGTCCCTCTTCCATTTCCCTTTACTTACTAATCCAAATCTTCCATTTCATTTTATTTTATTCTATTTTGGATTGTTATATTAAGTGTGACTTAATTTTGGAAAAATATTGATCCTAAATATAGTCATTTTGGTCATGGATGGTTAAAGTTGTTATTTAATTCCCTACGTCATCGACTTAGCTGTTGAATCGGTACACTTACCATGTATTTCTCATCGTTATATGCCACGTGAATTATGTAATGTTTCAAGTGCTCTACTTCTAATGTTATTAGTCTTTTGAATTTGATGTATGAGATGCATATAATTAAAGAACGCGCGCGCGAGTTCAATTCAAGAAGGAAAATTTTTGTAAAACACTATTGAAAGTTGTAAATTTGCGATTTTTATGCTCTTACCTATGTTTTTTAATTAAATATTATTTGTGAATTTAGCAAAAGGAAGGGGCCGAGTCGCATTTTACCAGAATAACCGTGATAGTAGTATATCATTTTCATTTTTTGCTTCGGAAATAACGTAACATAATAAGTTAAAGCATAATATTAAAATATTGTTATGTACATAATGGTACGTGGTAGGAATTGAAGAACAAATTTGAGGTGTTGGAAGTTAAAGATCCTTGATTTGAGTTGTATGTGTTGAGATGTTTTAAAATTGTTCTATTTATTAATTAATGATTTATTTGGAGGATGTCGGTTTGTAATTTTGTAAGGAAGATGCGGCGCGAAAGGTGGATCAAACAATAGTCAACACAGATAAGAATAAGATATGTTAATATATTTCAAATCATGCACCAAACCTCCTTAGTGTTCACATTCGTGTATCCTATACTTCTATATATATTGTTTAATATATTATATATATTTTTGAAGAGTAACAGTTTGTGAAATATGTATAAAAAAATACGCAACACTAAACACATGATTAGAGTTTGTAAATTAGTTTGTTGGTCATGTAGAGAGTCACGCACAAAGAGTCAATTCACTAATATAGTGTTCGAGTTATAAAATATTTTATGAATCCTTTCACTTTCTAACGTCCTCTTATAGTAAATCGAAATTATTCTCTTCCTACAATAGTGTTGGTCCCGAAACGAGTGAATAAAGATTTGAAATGCGGAATTTGGTGATAAACTCGTTTTTATAAAACTCAATCAAAATCAAACTTTCAGTGAATGATAGAAAATGAAAGAATAAATACTGAAAGCAAATGAAACAACACAGAGTTTGGTTTGCGTGGTTTGGAGATAAAAACTCCTACGTCCACGAGTTCTCGATGTTAGTCGAGGGTTTCCAAATTAATGGAGATGTAATAGCCTTACAGTGATCAACCACAGTGGGTTAGATATACAATATTATCTGATCACTTCTTGGTTAGAACTTAATCTAACTAGACAATTCTTCGGTTACAGATTTGTATCGCTAAGTAGAACACTTAGTATATGAATACTGAAAGCTTAGAGTGTTCTAATCTGAAGGTTAGAGAGCTTTGAGAGCGAAGATAGCGATAGAGATTTGATAGCAGAGTAACCGATTGTTGTTGAAGCGTGAGAAGTGTCGGGGTATTTATAGTTCTCTCATAAAATATGACCGTTGAGAGAGAATCTTTATTTTGAATTCTTCCCGTTGGAGTAGTTGTCCTTTTTGTCAGAAATAATTACACCTATAGTGTAGATTGGACACTCAGTGGAGACTTCAGTTTGGGCTTCAGTGAATTGGCCCTTCAGTGGATGGCCTTCAGTGGCTTAAAGCCTTCAGTGGCCTGAAGCCTTCAGTGGAGGCCAAATGTATACTGATGAATGCTTCAGTGGAAGCCTTCATTGGAAGCCTTCAGTGGAGGAATGCTTCAGTGGAAGCCTTCAATGCATGGCCTTTAGTATGGCCTTCAATGCATGGCATTCAGTGCCATGCAAAAGTTCTCTCAGTGGACATGCAAAATGGTCTTCAATGGAACTGAATCTTTAATGGAGGCTTCAGTAGCCAAAGTCCCTTCAGCGGCCAATATTCCTTTCAGTGGCCAATAATATGGAAAAGTCTTCAGTGGCCTTAATGTCCAGCTTAGAGCTTCAGTTGGGGAGGCCACCTTCAGTAGCCTTAAGAAGGCTTTCAGTGGGGAGGCCTTCAGTGGTCTTAAGGGAAGACTTTCAGTGGCCTGCACTACACAATCAATGTTTTGGAACCAAATTAAAACATTATAAAATATCCCAACAAATAGACAAATATAATTCCCGTAAGTTCCTAAATTACTCTTAATTCACCAAATTACAATGTTCACACACCCAATACTAAATCACTCAATAAAACATAGAAGTAATCTTTCACATATACTTTCATATATGTAAGCTAACAATATAAACACAAACTCTCAAACTCATAGACTTGGTCACTATAAGGTTATGAATATTTGTTGTTGCCACCTCAAAGCACATTCATACATTAATATATATGTGCTAAGTCGAACCCTAGATGTTCTTTAAGATGTTATGTATATCTTTAAAGATATTTTACTTGTGCAAATATAATTTTTGGTCAGAGGTATATCTACATAATTTTGCAATCAAATATAAATTTCCTTAAATCTCGGACGTATCTTATAAAGAAATTTTCATGTAGATAGATATGTTAATTATCATCCAGTTGTCGTGAAAATGACACCAACGCATATCAACTTTTGAAACATATTTCGCAGCAAATATCAAATCGAAAATTGTTTTGTATTTTGATTTTTTAACACAAATTAGCCAGTAATAATTTAATTATTATGTAATCTCTACACTAATATATATATATATATGTGTGTGTGTGTGTTAGGATATTTTATAATGTTTTGATTTGGTTCCAAAACTTAATTTTGTATGGCGCAAGTTTGAAGGACCAAGCCTGAAAATCCAAGCCTCAAGGGAAAGCCTAAAAAACTAAGTCTGAAGATCAGCTTGAAGTCTGTCCTGAAGGTCCAATCCTAAAGTCCAGCCTGAAGGTCCAGCCTAAAGCTTCTGTCCTGAAGTCCAATCTGAAGGTCCAGCCTGAAGGTCCAGCCTAAAGCTTCTATCCTGAAGTCCAGTTTGAAGGTCCAGCCTGAAACTTCTGTCCTGAAGTCAAACCTGAAAGTCTAGCCCGAATGTCCAAACCTAAAGGTTAATACTTAAATTATGGAAAACTGCATATTGCAGAATTTGTAAAAAAGGACAGATACCGAAAATAGAGAAAAAGGACGACGACTCCAACGGGAAGAATTCAAATGGAGCTATATCTCACAACGGATATATTTTGTGAGAGCCCTATATATATCCCGATACTTCATCCGTTTCAAGACACCGGTTACCCAAGCATTCAAATTCTTTATCGCTTTCTCGCTCTCAACTTTCATAGCTCTCAAGCTTTCAAGTTCAAGAACACTCCAAGCCTTCAATTTTCATTATACTTGTGTTCTTAGTAGCGATACAGTTTGTAACCAAAGAATAGCTCTAGCATAGAATTAGTTTTCTAGCTGGAAGTGATCAGACACAATTGTTCATCTAACCTTAAGGTTGATCACTGTAAAACAACTCTCCAATTATTTGGAAACTCTCGATTAACATCGAGTACACGTGGATGTAGGGGTTTTTATCTCCGAACCACGAAAAAAAAATCCTTGTATCTTCGCTATTTATTATTTAGTATTTATCCTCTAATGACATATTACATATTGAATACTAATTAAAAGAAAAGTGAACTTAAAGCATTAAATTTTCTAACAAACGAGTAAGCTTTTAAACCACCACTTTCGCACGTACACTTAAGATATTAATCCATCAGTTCAACACTCAGTGTCGATCGAAGGATTGCTATTTAAAGTAATCTACTCTACTGAAGGTACCTCCCTTCAGTTTCAAGAGTTCACTGAAAAGCTTTTAATCTGAAAAATTCATAACTGGTGTATCTCCATAAACTCAGTATACTCGTTTCGGAACCAACAATATATAATGTGTATATATATTTCTTGGGACAAATGTTTATGTATAATTTTATAATTATCGTCTTTGGAGACGGGATAATTATGCAACTAGTATTTATTAATATAGCTAGGTTGTCGGAACTCGATATATAAAAGCGCCGTTCATGTTCATGAGTGCTAAACAATTTATGTGCTTACATGTTCATGTTATTGATAATTGTGGAATTTGAAATCTTTCTCAAAATGCTGCATGCACATTTATTAAAATTATAGTTTTTTCTTCCTTTCTCATATTTAGCCACACGTAAAGTACACCACCAATTTCTCAAAATAATTATGATGATGATCGACGCTAATAATATATCAATAATAATAATAATTGTTTTATAACTAGAGTACAACATAATTTATTTACATTCTTAAAGTGTTAGGCAAAAAGTCTGCCGAAACAAAAACTTCGAAAAATATCGGAGATATAAACAGTACGACACGGTTAACCCAAAATTAATGTTATAGTACATATATATTAAATCAACATCAATTTAAATTTAATTACCTTTATAGTAAAAACTTTATGAATTATAAGTATATGCATGTGTTAATATACAATTATTTTCTTAGAATGTATTGTTTTTAAATTATAAATTTATCCTTCTAAAATAAGATCGCTCCTAGCCTTGAAGAAGTCCAATCTCTCCCCTCTCCCCCAAGACTATTGTAATTATAAGTGGTTCAAAACTTAAATAAAATTTTGGGTAAATGTATGCTCTTAACTAAAAGATATGCCACTTCTAAATCAATTTGACAAAGTAATACTAGCGGAAAAACCAATAATATATACCTCATCTTGTATTAAAAAGATACCTATTCTAAATAACTTGTTTTATTTATCTTTCTTTTTTTCTTCTGCATGATCTATAGCTGCAGTAACACAAATGAATACATATAACATGCTTGGGCAGCATTTTATGTGGTATTAACATCATACATGGAAAGGAGACCGGGCGAGCTGGGCCGATACACGAGATCCCTCATTACCTAATCATGTCACGTGTTTCAGTCTCGTATTTCATTCCGAAACAGAACATAAGACTAAAGCATCTTAACTGCTTCTTCTAATCTCGTATTTGAACAGGATGGGTATTCGAGCATCTAGCACCATCTCAAGTGCTAGGCCCATCAAAAAGTTGAGTCGGATGCCTCTTTGAATCTATACTCTTCTTCCTAAACAACTCCTTGATCTCTTCCTCTTTCTTGTCGACGAAATCGATTAGGTTCTTGAAGCTGGGCGTGTGCAGGATTCGCCTACTGGAACGTGCTGGCTCGACTGCCTCAAGGTTCTGCTGTTCCACCTCCTTGCTGTATCTACTAAACTGCCAGCAAACTCTGCAGAAGAAGATAACCAGAGCAAGGAAGCAAGCAATGCCACAGATGAGAAAGAGCCCCCAGAAACTCTTGAGCGAAAGCCGGTTATCATCAATGGGGTTAGTTTGGATGGAGCACGATTCCTTTGAAAGCCATTTGTCATGGATCCTCTGCAGCTCCCCGTTCTCCGAGAGCTGTAGGATGGCAGTTGAGAGGTCCACCGCGAGTGGTGAATCCCGTTGGAATGCCTGTGCATGCAAGAAGCATAAACAGTTAGGCAGGGTTACAAAAAAAACCATGGTCTGTGTTCGAATAGTTTCTACTTACGAATCCCCATCCACTTTTCGTGAACTCCCTCCCTACGATGCTGAATTGGCACTTGGTGCTGGAGAGAAAAAGTTCGATGTAAGGGAGCTCGTCTACAATGGCAGCCACGCCTCCATTGTTCGGACCGTTCTGAAGGGATTGAACATAGTCGTCGTGAGTTTTCATTATTCGGATCCTCGATTCTGCTATGTTTAGCTCTTTCACAAGATAGTTGTACGCGAATGATCCGTCCTGGATGCCTATAGGGTCGGAGCTCGAGATCAAGGAGTCTATACCTTGAACTCTAGAAGTGAGCTGTTGCACGGTGAGGATGGATGTCAAACTAGCTGTGTAGCTTGAGTTGATGATCAGTACCACAAAGAGCCACAAGATTAACACGAGACGTCCTAGCGTGCTCACAGTGTTCTCTCCTGCATAAATTCGAGTTTAATCAAAGTTAACAATCGCATTGCCTGCTCAAGAACCAATCTCTATCGTGCTGAGTATAGTGAAAGCAAGAAAAAGATATGCACAATGTACTTACTGTGTGCAAAGAACATAGTTGAGAAGCTAAACCTGAAAGAGTACATATGAAATGAGTGACATTTGCTAACAACATATCAAATAGAATATGAAAATTTAACTCCATATCAAATCTTGAACCTAATCACTCCTTTAGTGTAATACTAACCAGAAAACTGTCATGATTTGTTGCCTCGGAGGACCACGGAAATCAGAATTTATCCGATGCTCGAGAATCCAAACAACAGTTCCGACAAATAGAAAGAAGATGCCGGTTACGCCCCACATTTGCCAAGTAAACGGCATGAGGAACGACCACGGTTTGGATTTCACCTGCTTCACAAGGGCAAGTACTACAAGCCCAGATTCCATGAGAGGCTGTGTGAAGTCCACCATCCTTGTCCTGTTTGTCGTGATCGTCACGTCCCCGACTGCTGCATCATATTTCTAGAACGCCAAAGGAAAGTAAATCGGTCAGAGATCATGTGTATACCGACTTGATTTCATTGTTCCTTTTTCATGTATAAGCCACATTATCATAATCTGAACAGAAATCGAACAACAAACACTCACATTTTGTGCTACGTCGTTGACAAGATTTCCGAAAGAAGGGTTTCTTTTACCATCTCCATACATGATATACTGGTGAGGAACAGGATAAGGCAACAAATCCACAGCAGCTTCAAACACATCAATGCAATAGCCTCTGGCCCCCAATGGTCCTTCATCTTTTGTCACAACATCTGGATATGTAATCCTGTAAGGCACTGCAATTTGTAAAGGCTTCCCGTTATTCGGAAACACCCATCCTCGAGGCCTCGTTGTAGTCTCACCTGGCCATAGAACACTATAGAGATGCTGGTCGCTGTTATTTACCGGTTTTGCATATAATTTCTCTGGAGTAACAGTTGTTAGACCCGAGTGATTCGACCAAAAACCAATCCTACGAATTCCGGTCCCACCTATATTGAGAACATCATATGCAGGATTGATCAAATTCTTGTCTGAATCGAACTGCACTTGTCCACTCACACCAGTGAAGTTCGATGAAGTGAGCAGCTGTAGCAGCTTAGGGCCTTGGTCGAATATCTGGAGGGACGTTAAATGGAGGGCACTCCCGCTGGTGTCGCGCAAATTCGGATCGTCTGAGAAGCTGATGTTTCCACCAGCACCAAAGAAAGCATCTAGAGCACGAGCTACTAACCACATAGAATCATAAGCATACAGAGCATATGAATTAAACTTTGAGTACTTTTTTTCCTTCATCTTTCCCCATCGAGAAATGAATCGTGTTTTGAGATCCGAATCGGGAGTGTGATGGCGAAGCGCGATAACTCCTTGCAGAAGATCCGCGATCTGAGGATCTATGGTGTCGGTAGAATCCAGAACGGAAGGAAGCCAATCGGTAGCAATCCAAACATAGCTCTTGCTCATCATTCCAAGCCTCTTTGCTACTGAGAATACATCCAGACCTGACTCGGGATTCACGTGCACAACATAAACCCGCGATTCCATGAGGTTCACTTCAACAAGTAAGCTGTCGATGTCACTCTTGGGAGCACCAGGAGTGAAGGCCGCCTTGCGAGCAATCTTGGCACGGTTCTTCGCTAGCGCGTCTCCTAATACAGAGATGCTGTTCCTACCATTATCATCATCAACGAAGATGGCAATCACTTCTCTCCATCCAAAATATGCAACCAGATTAGCAACGGCATACATCTGAAAATGGTTGTTTGTTACTCCGCGGATAAAGTAAGGATACTGCAGAGATGAAAGGGTGGGGTCTGTGGCAAACGAGACAAGAGGTATGTGCAACTCATTTACAACGTGGGAAATCACGTGTGCTATCCCCGATGACTGCGGACCGAGTGCTGCAACGACTTGCTTCCCTGTGATCTGCAAGGCTACATGAGTGAGAACACATTGTCAAAGACGACTAGACTACATGTCTGAGCTTATGCAGTAAGGAGTGAGGGAGGTTCAATTTAGATACACATAAGTTCACAAAATTATCTCAAACAATGAAATAAAGGAAATACCTTCAACTGTGCCAATGAATCCACTGCAATTAGTATCCTGAAATATAAGATTGATTGTCTTGTCCTTCAAAATGGTGGAATCAGAATTCACATCATCAACTGCAGCAAGAATTGCTGGCCCCAGAGACCTTCCAATATAAGAATCATAAGTGTAGAGAGCTCCAACATTCAGTACCACACTTGAGTTCTCATTCTGGGCAACCACTCCCACGCCAATAAACACACAGAAAATCATCAACAACGAAGCCCGTCCCTCCATTTTCCCCAGCAAAACTCACAAGCTCAAATCTTCAAGAAAATACATATAAAAAACCATTATTACAATATATCAAACACATGCTGTGCACAACGAGGTTAGAAAGCTCGGCACTCATAAATCATTTTTTATTCACTGAGATTGACATCACTGAATCCTAAGTGTGGAACTACAGCCATTAAAAAAAGATTTCACCTTATATTCAAGGAGAAAGGACAAAGATGAAGCTCAAGAAGAGGTCAAAATATGTGGGGTTCAAGAATTGGACAGAGGAAATTTCCTCATTGGCAGAGCAGTAATTTTAAATTGATAAAATATATGAAAATTAAACCACCTTTCAATTTTTTATGAACTCTCAACTCCACATCAGAAGAGTAATATTATTATCATATTAGGACAAATTTCACATAAAACTAAAAAACTCGAAAGTACAATACAGAAAAGAACTGAGATTGCAAACACAAGTATCTACACCGTACAAAATATATTAATTAATTAGTTATAAATATCTCAAATTCAACTGAAGAAGAAAGGAGCAATCTTTTTCTGTTTTTTCTACTGGTTCATATGGATAAAGTAAAAAAATAAATAGAAAAGAGACAGTTCTATTATAATAATCTAAGAAACTCTTACAGTTATTAGCTGCTTTTGGGAGGCAACAGAAACTCGCAACTATAAAATCTGAAGCTTCAATACTATCTTATTCTTCAACACTTGTATTTAAAAATGAACTATCCATGCCAATATATACTTGTAATAAATTCTTGAATTTTATAAATGTTAACATCAATTAGTCGTACTTTATATTCTACATTTAGTCACACTCACATGTAAGTGCAGCATTAGCAATATTTGCGGTCTTAAAATAATTGAATCAAGAAAATAGTGTTGATATTGTTGGTTAAAAAGTGGTGATCGAAAGTATCAAATCTTTTTTTGAAAAAATGAAGAAGAAATGAAAGCAAAAGAAGGTGAGTGGCCATTTTCTTGCAAGATAGGAAAAGAATTTGATTCTTGAATTAGTTGTAATATTTGAGGTTTTGTGCACTTAAAAGATTGATTTGCTTGTTAAATACTCTCAACACGTATCACGTTCCCGTTAGGTTCTCTATTCTGTCATGCTCTATTCCTCTATTTTATTCTGTTAATTCACCATATAACTATTATTATTTTTATTATTAATAAGTCAGAACAATATGGAGTTATCAAAATGTATTATTTGAAAGAAATTAATATTATACAATAATAAGCATAAGGTGTTGAGTTCAAATCTCAACACCATTAATCAAGAGTGTAATTTAATTATTCATTATCTATATATATATATATATAAAGTAATTAAAGTGAAGCTATCATTTAAAAGAAAAAGAAAAGTGAACTGGTATAATTATAAATTATAAATACTATAAAAAAAATTAATCTAAGATATGTTTGATGATAACAAATTCAACATTTGATTATATTTATAATAAATTTAAATTGATGTTTTTTTCATATATTTTATATGATCATGTATTTATCTAATTCTTAAAAATTATATATCCCAAAAATTGTACTATGATGTGAAAGATAAAATGACCGCAAAAATTTTCTAGTTTGCCAATTAAGGAAATAATTAATTATATATTACAAATAAACGAGCCAAATACAAGTTCGAATTTAAAAATAATATTATTAAGGAAGATACGAGTTAAATTAAAATAAAATAATTAAATATATAGTTAAGTTTGAAACAACGTATCAAAATTTAAAGTGGTTGAAAACTTAGAACTCTCGTTGGCAGTACGAATTTAATGATGACAAATACAAAAAAAAAAAAAAAAAAAGCAGGACATGAAATTGAAAAAAAAAATATTCAGCAAATTTCACATGCTATATCGAAATTTAGTCATAAGAAGTACTCCCTCCATCCATCACTATTACTAAAAATGGACGTCCACAAAGAGTATATTGTTTCCACTTTAATATATGGACTCACACATTTTTTAATACAATATATCACATTACATCTCAATATTTACAAAATTACCACATAACATTCTATTTTTTCTTAAAATTCGTGTCCACTCCTCCATGATACACTTATCATGGACGGAGGGAGTACAACGAAAAACATAAGATCCGATATAATTAAAGAAAATACGCATATCAAATGAATTTTCAAAGAACATGAAGATATTATTGAATAAAATAATGTGTCACTTGAAGTCCCCAATTCACAAAATCAGTTTATTAGTAATGAATAATATTTCAACCGAACTGTAACCGAAACTTAAACCTTCAAATTTTTAAACGAGCCGAACTCAAATATGATAGTATTCGGTTCAATTCATTGGATTAGACCTCAAATGTATTTGCCTTTTGAATTATAAAAACAGGAAACAGAAAAAGAAAGTAAATTTGGTCTTTGACCCACTCATTTATCAGCTAATTTTGCTAATGATTTCTAATGGCCCATCACCATCCTCATCCTATGATTTGGCCCTTTCCTTATTTAGATCAGATATTAAAATCCAAAACCTTATAACCCTCAATCCCAAAATGAAATATAAATAATAAAGATTATTATTAAATGATTTCACATATGACTGCCGAGATAATATGAAATAAAATAAAATTATAATTTATTTGGATTGTAATTTAATAATTAAACAATTTATAGTATTTTTAAGTATAATAAGCGATTAAATGTAATGAATAATAAAAAGGTGTGATTGAGCGAGAAGTTGTGGAAATAGATGACAGCATCTTCTTCTTCTTCTATTCACCTCCACAAAACCACAACTTGGAATTATCCATTCAAATTCTTGCTCTTCTCACCTTCCACCAACAAAATCAATGTCACCTTCATTAATCTTAACTCTCTTTTCTTACCATTAATCCTCTCCACAATCAATCCCATAATTTGAGAATGATTACGAGTCTCTCTTCATCTCCTCACTCACTACTCAGATTCATCGATTCTAGAACACCCATCTCGGATTTCCCTCCTAAATCCAAAACCCATTTCTCCAAAACTCTATCTTCTTCTTCATGCTCAATAATTTGCAGAGAGGGTTCGTTTCTCGCCAGCAGCAGAGGATTAGGACATAGTACGAGGAAAAAGTTCCGAACTTCCGCGATTGGTGGGTTTGATCTTGCTGGGTTCGAGAGCGCTCAATCAGTTCTGGAAGCAGCTGCGGTTTTGACTGCGATCATCGTCGTTCACGAAAGCGGTCATTTTTTCGCGGCTTATCTTCAGGGAATTCATGTGAGTAAATTTGCGGTTGGTTTTGGTCCAATCTTAGCTAAGTTCAATTCGAAAAATGTTGAGTATTCAATTCGAGCATTTCCTCTCGGTGGGTTTGTTGCCTTTCCTGATAATGATCCCGATAGCGATATACCTGCTGATGATGTGAATTTGTTGAAAAATAGGCCCATTCTTGATAGGGTTCTAGTGATTTCTGCTGGAGTGATTGCTAATGTTGTGTTTGCTTACGTTATAATCTTTGCACAAGTTCTGTTTGTTGGATTGCCTGTTCAAGAATCGTTCCCCGGTGTGCTTGTGCCCGAGGTTAGGCCGTTTTCAGCTGCCTCAAGAGATGGTTTGTTGCCCGGTGATGTTATCTTAGGTGTTGATGATGTTGAGCTTTCGAGAACCAGTCCTAGTTTAGTTTCCGAAGTTGTTGAGGCTATTAAGCGAAGCCCAGGTAGGAAAGTAGTGTTTAGGATTGGGAGAGGAGAAGAGAATGTGAAGATCAATGTTACTCCCGATAAGAATGTGGATGGTACTGGTAGGATTGGAGTTCAATTATCACCTAATGTGAAGTTCACGAAGATTAAGCCAAAGGATCTCTTGGAAACCTTTCGTTTCTCTGGCCGTGAGTTTTGGGGTTTGTCGTCGAATGTTCTTGATGGTTTGGGGCAGACATTTATGAATTTCTCCCAGTCTGCAAGCAAGGTAGCCGGCCCTGTTGCAATTATAGCTGTGGGTGCAGAAGTGGCAAAGTCGAATGCTGATGGTCTCTTCCAATTTGCTGCTATTTTGAATCTTAATCTTGCTGTGATAAATATTCTGCCTTTACCAGCGTTGGATGGTGGTTCTTTGGCTTTTATCCTCGTAGAGGCTGCTAGAGGTGGGAGAAAGCTCCCATTTGAGTTAGAGCAGCAGATCATGTCGTCCGGGATCACGCTGGTTATAATTCTTGGGGTTTTCCTTCTTGTTCGTGATACGTTAAATTTGGAGTTCATCAAAGATTTGTTATGATACTTATTGGTATGCTTTAAGTTTGGATCATACTTCAAGTCTTGATGGTGTTTAAAGGCTCATTTGTTGTGATATAAGGGTGGCAAAGCGTACACAGTTGTTTGGAGACGATAAGCTAAGCTTTGGTCCCTTATCTTGAGCCGATGAAACCAAATGCATAGATTTTGTATGATAATCATTTTACAGGGATGATGTTGGAGATGGAAGGCATGATAGATTTGTATGATAAGCTAATTACTCAAAATTACATCTCTTGTATATCATTTTTAAATACAGAAAAATGAGAGATTCTTGAGGTATTATAATTCTTGATTATTTCATTATTTTAAATTGAGAGTTATGAGAGAATTATATTACATATTAAAAATAATAGTGTTTATAGTTAATTTAAATAAAGGACTATGATAGAGAGAAATGGAGGTTACATTTAAATTTGTCCCATTGTTTTGTTGGTTGATGTTACTTAGGGGTGTTTGGCTAAGCTTATAAGCTCCTTAAAAGAACTTATAAGTTGTTTAAGAGCTTATAAGCTCTTTAATTTAAGGAACTTATAAGTTGTTTAAGAGCTTATAAGCTCTTTAAAAGTGTTTGACAAATTAAGCTTTTTGAGAGCTTATAAGTTGTAAAAATAAGCTCTTCAAAAAATAAGTAGTTCCACCCTAATTTATTTTTCTAATTTATAAGCTCTTCTAATGGCTTATAATCTTCAAAAATTTATAAACTATTTAAAATAAATTTAGTTAAACACCCTCTTAATTTTTATACTACTCTACTTATAGTAAAGCTAGCTAGATAGCTCACCCCTCCCTCAATCCTACTTCAGCACATAAAATTAAATGCTTTTTCATTGATAATATTTGATTTGATATGGGCGTTTCTCAAAGAAATTAAATTTGTTAGTTACATACAATAGTCTCTCGAGACTCCTGCGCTGTTTTATTTTCTAATTATAACCGTCAATAATTGTCAACAAATATTATTATTATATATATTCGATTCAATATTTCAATACATTGATTAAGTTAGACGAAGAGAGTATAATAAACTATTGAATGATATAGTATAAAATAAACTGCATGCATGCATCTCTTGCTGTAAGTAACAGGAAATAAGAGCGAAGATTATTCGAGAAATATAATTATCATTACTGCCTTCAATCTTAGTTTGTTTTAGAAGGCCATAATAATTAATAATCAAGAGTGGAGTGGTACTGTTGATTACAACTTTCACACGCGAAATGCTATTTGGAAATAAGATACATCACATTAATTAATATTGCACAAAAATATCCTCATCGGCCGCCGCCGCCGCCGGATCCACTTCCAACTCCGACACCGGTACCTGAACCACCGCCTGCTCCTACTCCAATCCCAATTCCGATACCAACGCCAACTCCTCCACCGTGGCCACCCCCTAATCCACCACCAGCTCCACCTCCTAACCCTCCGCCAGCACCACCGCCAAACCCTCCGCCATGTCCCGAACCACCACCTATACCTCCTCCGCCGCCGCCACCCCCACCCCCACCTCCACCTCCTCCACCGCCA
>JAPKLX010000019.1:1448003-1643971 GCA_026898415.1 Leonotis leonurus | reverse complement strand
ACCCTCCACCACGTCCTCCACCGTAACCACCCCGACCGCCTCCGGGGCCACCCCAACCACCTCTCCCACGGCCATAGCATCCCCGGCGGCTATACCTGCAGTCATCATCTCTCCACCCAGTCTTCTCAACTTTCTCATCACCAGAAATTCCTGCACTCAAATTCAACGCCAAGATCACCACCAACCCCAATGCACACACCCATTTTTGAGAAAACCCCATTGCTCTGCTCAACTTATATAAGTTATTACTTCTCTCTTCACTCTGCATGCTAATTGTCGATCCAAAACTAATATATATAGGACTGAAGTGCATGTTGCAGCAGCGTAATTATGGAATAACTCATCCACTCGCCATTAATGCACACAGTTTGCATGGTAATATCAACGCGCTTGAGCAGATGGGAAAGTGGAGGGAGCATTTAATGTTCAAAGTCAATTTATTTATATAATTAGGGTAAATTTCAAACTGGTTTATATAGTTTCAACTGCTCATACTCATTACTCTCTTTACATATATCTCTCCCGATCGTATTCCAGATTTATCACACATTGCATGATGGCGATACAACAAGAGTCAACTGGATATATATATATATATATATATATATATTTCTTTTGCATAAAACACACACACAAGAGAGACCATAAGATTACTTTAAAATCGATCTTTCTTTTCTAAGAACTTTATTAAAGGTTTGCATGTGTGGTTGAAACAGTGCCATTTGAGATCCACATAATTAATGCTTAAAATCGATCTCAAACTACTAGCGCATTTATTTTATTTTCAAACTCCTTTGGTAATTTTGTTAGTTTTACTTTTACATGTCATAAAATTAGCGAAATTATCATATATATTATTAAACATTATTTCACTTTAACATATCAATAAAATTTGTTACATCTTCAATTGCCATAAACTTTGAATTTAATCATAAACTTAATCCTAATATTATTTTCATTATGTTTAAATCAAATCATAAGGAAAAGTTTAAATCCACATACTTGTAATCATGTTGAAATTAGATCCTAAATTACATTTGGTGTAGCTTTGCGAAAGAGCTAATTTCAAAGTAAAAATACAAGCGTCATTTCTTCTTTACAAATTGTTATTTTGTCAGTTTCGCATAAATATTTATATATAAATGATGTTTTTTTTTTTTATCTATCTATCTATCTATCATAAATATGCAAGAAATTTTCAATCATTTTTGCACACATAAAACAATATAAAGCGTGGAGACCCTTCTTTACTCACTATAAATTCAATTAGTAATATTCTTAAAAATTTGTATAGACGTTTGTTGTGTATCTATGGAGAATAGATATAATAACGTAGGAAATCTTTCGCTATTTTCTGTTTTGAAATGAAGCTTTGCGTTTTAATAGAGAAGTAAATTAATGTAATTTTTCAAAACAATATAAGTGATCGATCAAATTAATTAATAAAGTAGCTATAAGTTTTAGGGATATACAGTTAGATGGAGAAATGCATGCGCAGGAATTTGAATCTGACCATTTCAAATAGGAGAAGGAGACTGAGTCCACCAACAATTAATGTCACATGCATGCATTAATCATAAGGTCTTCAATGCTCCATCACTTGTTACATTACATGCATGTATTATTGTCAGCACCCTAAAACTTACATTATTTTAATAAAAACAGGATTTTACAAACATAGGAAAACAAACTTTTGGGCCGATCGAACAATTACGAGCGATCTTGCCTCGATCCCTTCTGTTATTGGGCCCTTTAACTCGATCATATATCAATAGGACTGCTCGCAACTAAACTTGTTAACGTCTGCTAAGTCTTACATCTAAGCCTAAAATGTAGTGTTAATATTTTTAAATAGGTTAAGAAGATAGCAAACAATAAATAATATATAGTCATCAATAGAACAATATATATAAATTATAGTTTTTTTTTTGAAATCATAGTTATTTGAGTATGCATTATACGTTTCGTATCATTCATATACGAGTATGAACAGTACGAATGGTATGATTGATACTCAAGTTGCTAAAATCTAAATAATGTAGTATTGATGATTATTTGTCTTTGGCTAATTTTTATTTTAGGTATAAAATGTATCTCTTATAATTTATTTTGTCTGACTGATTTATTGTTGGTCCCGAAACGAGTATAACTGAGTGTATGGGGGGGGGGGGAATACACCAGTCTGTTTTTGTCAAATTAAAACTTTTGTGCTCCTGAACTGAAGGGAGGTACTTCAGTGTAGAGTTTTACTTTCAGTTAGCAATCCTTCAGTCTACACTTAGTGTTTGACTGATGGACTAATAACTTAAGTGTGCGGAATGTGCTGGCTTTAAATCTTACTCGTTTGTTTCAGAAAACTTAATGTTATCTTTCTCTTTTCACTTAATCAATATTCAGTGGATGTAATATAATGAATAATCAATACTGAATTTAAAGAGAGAGACAGAGGTTTGGTTTGCGTGGTTCGGAGATAAAAACTCCTACGTCCACGAGTCTCGATGTTAGTCGAGGGTTTCCAACTTAATGGAGAGATAACAATCTTACAGTGATCAACCGTGAAGGTTGGATTTACAGTCAAACTGATCACTACTAGCTTAGAACTAAATCTAATGCTATGATTGTTCTTCGGTTACAGTATGATCGCTAAGAACACTAAGAATTAAAACAGAGAGCTTTATGTGTTCAGACTGAAAGCTTGAGAGCTTGAGTGCAGAGAGCGATAGTGAGATGATAGCAGAGGTAACCGGTAGTTGAAGCGTTTGAAGCATCGGGGTATTTATAGTTCTCTCATAAAATGTGACCGTTGAGAGAGAAGCTTTAATTTGAATTCTTCCCGTTGGAGTCTTCGTCCTTTTTGCCATTTTAGGTGTCTGCAAAAAGATCTTGCTCACCTAACCGAGATTTTTGCCATAAAAGGAAATGCCTACGAGCTAGGCTGTCACTCAGTAGAGAACTTCAGTATGTAGCTTCAGTGCAGACTTCAGTGTGGGGCTTCAGTACTGATCTTCAGTATAGAACTTCAGGAAGGATCTTCAGTATGGACTTCAGTACTGATCTTCAGTTTGGCAAAGACTTGGCTTCTAGCTTCAACTTCAAAACTTTAGGATGGACCTTCAGTTTTGGGAAAATATGAATCTTCAGTGGCAAGGTTCTTCAGTGTACCTGAAAAAGTTAGAACTCCCTAACATATGAGTTCTTAGATAAAACACTAAGATTCAGTATTGGTCTTATTACATCTTTTCAGGGGAGGTATTGGAATCTAAATCAAAACACTTATATAAAAAATATTTCCCAACAATTTCCCCCTTTTTGATGATGCCAATACCTAACCTGAAAACATCTATCTAAGTTAAGAAATTCCCCCTAA
Organism: Leonotis leonurus; assembly: GCA_026898415.1. Classification (NCBI taxonomy): domain Eukaryota; kingdom Viridiplantae; phylum Streptophyta; class Magnoliopsida; order Lamiales; family Lamiaceae; genus Leonotis; species Leonotis leonurus. The sequence continues at coordinate 1,640,604 of JAPKLX010000019.1, read as the reverse complement.
ACTGGAGAACACTTAAACTATAAGAAAAGATGGGTTAGATAATTAGTTAGGTAAATCAAACCAAAAAAAAAATATTAGAATCAGAGCCTGGACAACTAGATGGTTGTCATTAGGTTGAGATCAAAGATAGACAAAAATTGCATTCCATTCATTTATAAGTTTCAGTACAGACAGTTTCAGATCAGAATGAAATACAGAGATTAAGTTCAGAACTAAAGGCACGGTAACTGAAAGTCCGTCCTTGTCATTTACTGGTTGTCTTCTTCATCAGTCAGTTCTATACCAGGGGTCTCTTCCCTTTCTTTATTTTCTTCTTCTTTATCTTCTTCTTCAGGTGCAGGGTTTTCAGGTTCCTTCCCTTCCCCCTTATTGGCATCAGCAATAAGTTCAGTGGGGGGTTGGTCAGCGAACCAAGGATGAGGTTGAGTAGCTGGAATTTGATAAGGAACGTCATTGGCATCAGCTATGTTTTGGCAAAAAGTTTCAATGTGAGTGAGACGTGCACGACAGTCAGCAATCACACGATCAGCTTCTGAAGGCTTGGAGGATAGTTTCTTCCTGACAGTAGTGCAAGCCTTCATAGCTGCTGTACTGGCGGCATCAGCAATAGATTTGGCGCGCTCAGCCAGGACAAATGCAGAATCAGCACGCTTTTTGGCTGTTCTGAGACGTGAGCGTTGGCGAGCGATCGATTTCCCGTGAGCAGTGCAGATAGTAGATAGTTCTTTGGAAGCGTTGTCAAAATCTGACCTGAGAGAAGACAGATGAGTGCGATTGTTGTTGTAGGAAAGAATTAGCTTCTTGAATTTGGTATTGTCAGGAGTGCGGGAGCTGAGCTCTTTCTGAACTGAGTCAGTAACAATAGGCAGTTGAGACTTCAGTGCATTCTGAATTAGATTTGGAATGTCAGCACTGAGAACTGAAAGCTCTTTCTTCAGTTTAGCATTTTCTGCAGTGAGCACAGCGATAGAATTCTGAAATTGGAGTGTCTGTGCTTCCAGCTGTTCAGAATATTTTGCCTGGAGGGCGTTGAGAAGTGCAGTAGACTGGGTGGAGATGCGGGAACTCTCAGCTTCAAAAAGCTTCTTGAGTTCAGTGGCGACAAAAGTTCGGTGGGCTCCAACAAAAAGGTCATCTGAGGTAGGAGCCTCAGGGATAGATGTCGCAGCAAGAGAAGGCACGAGGCCCATGGACTGAGATGGAGTCGAGGAAGAAGGACCAGCAGTAGGTGTCCGTCGAACATAAGCACGCCCTGCTGAAGATTCAGCATGGGCCAATTGAGCCTCAATAATGGCCTCAGCATTCAGAAATGCATCACGGGCATCAGTAAACTGGAAGCAAGCCTGAAGATCGGCCTCTTTGAGGAGAAAGGCACTCATGCCATCAAGGTCAGTTTTGAACTGAAGCGCCTAAGAATCGAGGAAGCGGATGGTGCGCCAGGACCATAGGCGTTGGCAGGCTTGGGCAAGATGGGGATGGTTGAAGAGTTCAGGGAAGTTGGAGGTGAGGAATTGAAGGGACTGCAACTCAATGTCGTTTAGATAGTAGTGAGCAGGAGTCGCAGATGGGTCAGAAGGGTTAGAGGTAGAGGCTTGGTTATGAGTATCTTGGCGAGGAGGTTCAGTTTCAGAAGGGGGTTCAGTGTGAATGGGGGGTGAGGTAGGTTGAGTTAGGACAGGTGAGGGTTCAGGGTGAGTTGGATGAGAGTCAGTTTGAGGTGAAGAAGGGTTAGTTTGAATTGGGTCAAGATTAGTGTGGGGAGGTGAGTGAAAATGTTCGGGTGAAGAAAAATAAGTAGAAGGTGAGGGTGATTTGTGAGGAGAGGGGTTGTGGGTTTGAGTCTCAGGGTGGGTTGGAGGAGAATGAGGAGGGGAAGTAGTTTGAACTTCTGAGAAGGAGGGAGTGGGGATAAGGATTGATGGAGGCAGAATGGTTTCAGTGTCAGATGGAGTTGGGATAAGCAGTGAAGATTGTTGAGGTCGGGGTGAAAGAGGTTCAGTAGAAGGAGAAGGAGGTGGTTTAGGAGATGAGGGTGGAGAAGAAATGATGGGTTGGGAAGGAGGTGAAGAGATGAGGATTGGTTCAGTAGGAGGGGGAGGAGAGGAAGGTATTCCTGAAGTTTTGAGAGTTTGAGAGAGAGGGAGAGTATCATCAGGGGATGCAGAGCGTAGAAAATCGGCAGTCAGGATAAGAGATCGGCGCTTGATCAGTTGAAACTGAGGAGCTTCATCCTCTGAAGGTGGTGAAGGAGGAGGAGAATCTTCATCAATCAAAGCCATGAAAGGCTTTTTCTTCTTTTGAACATCTCTGACAGGGCGGCGAGAGGGGTTTCTCTTCCTCTTGCTGACCTTAGGAGGCGAGGGGGGGGCATCTTCGTCGAAGTCCTCAATGGCCCGAATAGGATCAGCGTCAGGAGATGGGATTTCGGCCTCTAACTGAGCGGCCTTTACCTTTCCATGCATGGAAGTAAGAACTTCCAAGTTTGTGCTGAACAGCAGCCTCTGCTCGAAGGGTGTGAACCCTGGAAAAAGTTTTTCTGCGTTTTTGAAACGCATCTCGATCAGGACTGAGACCTTGGTAGCAAGGTTCAGTGTCTCCGCTCCAATCATAGTAATTCCATCACTGACTTCCTTCAGCTTTTGGGCTTCCGCCAGTAGGAGATCCTCCATGACGGCGACCCAGTTTGATCCATCATTTTCATAGATGCTGCGCATCAAACTCAGTTTCTGCCAACTTACCTGCTCATAGGAAGACTTCTTTCCTAAAATGCACATCTGAACTATGTCGAGCAGTAGACGATGTTCAGGACGGAGCAAGTTTTTGTTGTTGTTTGCTGTACTGAAGGGTTTTGGCTTCCCATCAGCTTGGATACCGTCAAAGAAGGCCTGAATGTCTGCCTTGTACTTCAGGAACTGGTTGGGGTTTTTCTGCCCAGTGTTCGTCAGTTTGAAAACTGACTGAAGCATTTCAGTGACGTCAATGGGGACTGGCTTCTTCTCGATAACTCCAGTTTCCCTGTTTTTCACACGGACCTGAAGGGAGGACATCAGGTGCTCACCTTCATAGCCGAGAGAGATGTAAAAGAGGACCACCTCTTCAGAATATATGTTGGTTGGGCGAAGAGTAGTGAGGGTGTCCAAATTTGACGTCTTGATCAGTTCAAATACTGACTTGGCTTGGTCCACGTCAGTTTGAGAATAGACAGCTGTAGGCTCGGAGAAGATCCTCTTACTGAGTTGAGATAGAGAAAGTGCAGGAGGAAGTGGTTTCTTGCCCATCTTGATTATCTGAAATTCAAACCAGTCAAGATTAGTGTTTTCAGTTTACGAACATAGTATATTAACAAAATAGTTAAGCAATATCAAAACATACATTATGAAATGAGGTAAAACAACTAGGTAGCAAGAAACACTGGATCAGGAAGCAAAGAGATTTCAGAGCAGATAGTATAGCGTTAGGCTTTAGGAAATGGCTAAGGCAAAAGTGATAACCGTTGAAGAGAGATGATTTATATATAATAAGATCAGCGGTTGGATGTATTTTCATGTATACTGAGATCAATGGTCAGGGAAAGTCCACGTAGGTGAAAAGGTTTTGAGCGGGAAAGTACAGCGCGTGGACTGAACGCGCGACGTTTGACTAGCCTAAAGTCAAATTATATAAAAATAGCACTCAAGCACAATCACCTTTTACTGTACAGATTTGATACGCATTTAATGCAGTGATAGCGTATCAACTAAGATTGCGAAAACCGAGGTACGCTAAAATATAGATATCTTTTATCAATCACTTCAGATTTTAATAGAGTAACACTTAGAGAAATAAATGCAAGAAATAAATGCAAGTGTTAAACTTCAGTTGAGATACAGGCAACTGATAGACTCCCTTTCAGTGGTGACTTCAGGTTTTGAAGTGCTTCAGTTTGAGTCTTCAGTTTTAGTTGTACCGCGTATGTACTTTCAGTTTTGGCTCTGTGGGGTTTCAGTGCTCGTTGTAGAACCTTCAGTAGACTTTAGTTTCAGATTTGGAATTTCTTTAAGATTGGTCTGAAATCTTTCAGTTGAAGTATCATCTTTGGACTTGGCCTTTGTAAAACTTCAGTTTCTGAAGTTCTTTCAGTATGTTACTTCAGTAGCCTGCAGGGTTAGTTTCAAACAAATATTTTGCAATGTGTGATGATTTGATATCTGAAATAACTATGTAGAGTCATTCAGAATGTAATCATCACGTTGTTTTGAGTCTTATTATGATCATGACTTCAGTTTACTGAGAATACTGAGTCAGTGAGTCATTAAGACATTAGTTAGATAGATGTAAAGTTGTACCTTCAGTGAACACATTCAGGAGAGATCAGGATTCAGTAAGCCAAGTCTTCCACTCAGCATTTTGAATCTTGCTTCTTCTAGTGGCTTGGTGAGGATGTCTGCTCTTTGAATGTCAGTATGGATCTTCTCAATGGTGACATCTTTCTTCTCAACGTGATCTCTGATGAAGTGATGCCTGATGTCCACGTGCTTGCACCTTGTGTGTAGAACTGGGTTCTGAGTGATGGCAATGGCACTTGAACTGTCGCAATAAATTGCAACCTGAGTGGTAGGCACTTCATAGTCTCGAAGCTGTTGTTTGAGCCAGAGAATTTGAGAGCAGCAACTTCCTGCAGCCATGTATTCTGCTTCAGTGGTGGAAGTGGCAACTGAAGTCTGCTTCTTGGAGAACCAACTGATCAGTTTGTTTCCCAAGAACTGACATGTTCCTGAAGTAGATTTCCTATCTAACTTGCAACCTGCAAAATCAGCATCAGAATAACCAGTTAGTTCTAAGTTATCATCTGAGGGATACCATAAACCAAGATTGGGTGTGCCCTTCAGGTAGCGCAGTATCTTCTTTGCAGCTTCAAGGTGTGACTCCTTTGGATTGGCTTGATAACGTGCACACACTCCAACTGCGAAGGTGATGTCTGGCCTGCTGGCAGTGAGATATAGTAGGGATCCAATGATTCCTCTATACTCAGTTTGGTTGACTGGTTTTCCTTCAGTATCTGGTTCAATTCTCCCGTTGGTGTTTATTGGAATCTTCACTGATTTGCTGTTCTGCATTCCAAACTTGTTGATCAGTTCCTTTGTGTACTTGGCCTGATTGATGAAGATGCCTTCAGGGGACTGCTTGACTTGGAATCCTAAGAAGAATCATATTTCTCCCATCATTGACATGTGATACTGAGTCTTCATCAACTTGGCAAATTTGTCACAAAGCTTCTGAGACTTCGAGCCAAATATAATGTCATCAACATAAATCTGAACGATTAATATGTCTCCATTATACTTGATGGTGAATAGTGTTCTATCCACTGATCCACGCTTGAAACCTGATTCAATAAGAAAAACAGACAAAGTGTCATACCAAGCTCTAGGAGCTTGTTTCAGCCCATAAAGAGCCTTGTGTAGCTTATACACTTTGGTGTAGTCAGTTTCAAATCCTGGTGGTTGCTCCACGTAGACTTCTTCCTTCAGTACGCCGTTCAGGAAAGCGCTCTTGACGTCCATCTGATAGACCTTGAACTTCATGTGAGCTGCGTAGGCGAGGAATAGTCTGATGGCTTCCAGTCTGGCTACTGGTGCAAAGGTTTCATCAAAATCAATTCCTTCTTCTTGGCAGTAACCTTTGGCAACCAGTCTAGCCTTGTTGCGAACAACTTCTCCTAGCTCGTCCTTCTTGTTCTTGAAGACTCATTTCACACCAATGACACCTTGATGCCTAGGACGATCCACAAGTTCCCAAACTTGGTTCCTGGTGAATTCATTCAGTTCCTCTTGCATCGCGGAGACCCAGTTTACATCTTGAAGGGCTTCCTGAGCGTCCTTGGGTTCAATGTTGGAGAGATAGCAGCTGTGTAGGAAGTTTTCATCTGAAAACAATGCAACATCAGCTTTTATCAAGAGTTGTTCTTCAGTGTTGGAGTCAGTGGGGGGCTCGACAGTAGCTAATGGTTGAACCATTTCTGCTTGAATCTGATTCCTGGTCTGAACGCCTCTTTGTAGACTCCCAATCACTGAGTCTGTGGGGTGATCTTCAATCCATCTTCTTCTTCTCTTCATGTCCTCTTCAGTAATTATCATTAGGTCCATTCTCTGACTAGGAGGTGGTGTTGTTACTGAAGGGCTCATTTGAAATGGATTGAATTCTTCTTCAGTCTGAGGGACTATACTTGTTCCCCCTTGATTGTTGGCTCTTACATATTCAGTTTGTTGAATATCCTGTAAAATAGCTTTATCTGAACTGGCCAATATATCGTTAGTAGCAATAGTTATAGGAATATTGACTAAGTTAGGACTGTTACTCCCTGAAGTAGGTGATGGAATCTCAGTGGTGAGATTTTCAGTTGGAATCTGAGCTTCAGGTAGAATCTGAACTTCAACGAGGTCTTCAGATTGGATGTCTTCTTCTCTAAGTGGAATCTCAGTGACGAGATTATCAGTTTGTGTAGGAGAAGAGTTATTTGTTTCAGGTTCAGGAGCTGTTTCAGGACCTATTTCAGGAATTGGTTCAGGCCCTGAAATCCTTTCTTCAGTTTCTGAAGTGTTAACTTCAGTAGGCTCCTCTTGATCCAATCTGACGTATGTATCTTCAGTAGAGGTATTTTCTTCATCATCTTCTTCTAAGCTCCAGATAAGAATCTCTTTTGTATGATGAACTGAAGGGTTTAGGTTCAGATTCTGAAGTCTTTCAGTAACGACTTCTACTTGATTTAGCCTGTACTCAAAAATAGATTCATCAAAAATAACATGAGGTGTTATCTCTACTATAAGGCTTCTCTTGTTAAAGACTCTATAGGCAGCACTCTCCTCTGAGTATCCAAGGAAAAATCCTGGATCAGCTTTGCCATCAAATGTCTTTAACTGAGTTTTGCCATTATTGTGGATATAACACATACAACCAAAAGCACGAAAGTATTTAAGAGTAGGCTTCCTGTCATTCCATAGCTCATATGGAGTCTTTCCTTGGCGTGTGGTCAGTAAGGATCTGTTCTGAGTGTAGCATGCAGTATTGATGGCTTCAGCCCAGAACTTCTTTGGCACTCCTGAACTATTGATCATAGTTCTTGCAGCTTCCTTCAGTGACCTATTTCTTCTTTCAGCTACGCCATTTTGTTGTGGAGTCCTTGCTGCTGAAGTCTGATGTTCAATCCCCATGTTTGCACAAAATTCTGAAAGCTTAGCGTTGAGGAATTCAGTTCCTCTATCAGTGCGAATGGTGATGACATTTGTTGACTTCTGATTCTTCAGTTTGGTGAGCAAGGCTGGTATCCTCTCCATGGTTTCATTCTTGTGGTGAAGAAACACTGTCAATGTGTAACGAGAAAAGTCATCAGTAATAACAAGACAATATTTCCTACCATTTACACTGAGTGGAGTCACAGGTCCAAATAAATCCATATGAAGGAGTTGAAGAATCTTCTCAGTGGATGGAGCCTCCTTGGTTTTGAATGAGGCTTTAATTTGCTTTCCACTTTGGCATGCTCCGCATAGGTGATCTTTGTCAAAGACCAGGTTGGGTAATCCACGCACTAGACTATGTCTTGAAAGTCGATTGATAACTTTGAAGTTCAGGTGACTGAGTCTATTGTGCCATAGCCAACTTTGTTCTGAAGTGCTCTTGGAGACCAGGCATGTTTCAGGGGAGGAGGCTTTCCAATCAGCAGCATAAATATTTCCCACCCTGAGTCCTTTCATAACTGTGGTCTCATCAGTGAGCTTATTTATCCTGCATTCATCAGAACTAAAGATAACATTAAAACCTTTATCACACAACTGACTTACTGAAAGTAAGTTGTGCTTCAGGCCAACAACATAGGAAACATCAGTAATTGAAACATTCCCTATATTGAGAGTACCATACCCTTTAGTGAAACCCTTAGAGTTATCACCAAAGGTTACCTGAGGACCATCTTTCTCAGTGTAGTTGGAGAGGGCTTCTTTTTGAAAAGTCATGTGCCTTGAGCATCCACTGTCAATGATCCAGCTTGAATGCTCCTTGTGTGCACCTCTCCTTGGTCCTAGATCCTGCAGTTACTGAGTCTCAGGATCCAGCTTTGAACTAGACCCAACTGCAGTATGCATGATATGCTTTGGCACCCAATGTTGCCTTATGACTGTTGATGCATATGCAATTTTTGGTTTGGACTTTTGAACGTCAGTATTGACTTTCTTTGGTGCATGCTTTCTGCTTACTTCAGGCTTAGATTTTGCCTTAAATTTAGCATCAGTATGTTGTGGTTTAGTCCATCGTTTTTCAGTGTGCACTGAGAACCTTGGTTCATAGTAGTGAACTGGGGGAGCATGAAAGTCATTCGACCTTCTGGAGAAGTCAGAATAATATGAGCTAGGTGATGAATTCCTACGTTCATATCTGTTAGAGTATGTTTCCCATCGTTGTGTCCTATGTCTTTGTGAGTCATAGCTTCTGGAACTAGAGCCATTTGAGGAACAAGTGCAGTGTGAGCACTTTGTTCTTTGGAATCGAGATTCAGGAGACTGAACGTGTCTCCTAGGCTCATGCCTTTCAGTGGCATAGTATCTCTGTTGTTTCTTTGGAGTTTTTGGTTTTTCAGTAATCTTAGCCTTTGGCTTTTCAGTAGCCTTAGGCTTGTCAGTTGCCTTAGGCTTCCTGAAAGCCTTCTTGTCAGTGTTTCCTTTAGGAACAGTAGGTTTTCTGAAAATCTGTTTTGGTATTTCAGTGGCAGTATTCTTTTCAGTGATAGGCATTTTCTTAGCCTTCAGTATGGGATCAATCATTGGCTTCTTTCCTTGGGACTTAGAAGCCTTCTTAGTCGTATTCTCAGTTTCAATAGTAGTGGTCATATCTTCAGTGGAAGCCTTGTCAGTGGCTTTCACAAAAGATATTATTGGAAATGTAGGCTCAGGTACCTTTAGGAAAGGTACTTCAGTCTTGTTTTTTCCAAAACCAAGACCATTGCCTTGTGGTTGTTGAGACGTACTCAGCAAATGATTTGTATATCCTGACTTGGTCCATGTTTCGACCTTAGTCTTGTAATACTCAATTCTTTCAGTGAGCAAGGTAATCCTTTCAGTGAGTTCACAAATCTGATTGTTCTTGAACAATATTTCATTGTTCTTTACATCAATGTCCTTTTTGAGATCAAGTATCTCAAATGATTCAGTGTTAGATAGGCTTTTGGATAAGCCTGCAGTTTGTATATCCAGTTTGGAGGTCAGTTCCTCATTGTCTTTCTTAATCATTAGAAAGATGGCTTGCAGATTACGAAAATCTTCAGATAAAGATTCATAATCTTCCAGTGAGACAGTTGCCTCATCATCCATTATTTCTTTATCCTCTACTGAAGAAATTTCAGTTTTGGATAGAACTTCAGTTGGTTCACTTTCAGATAGAATCTGAATCTCATGTTTAGATGTAATGGATGGAATTGATGGAATGGATGTATATGATGTGGAGAATTTGATTTTAGGATCAATGTAACCTTCAGGCATGACGTGTTCATAGATTACCTGAGGTACAAATTCTCCGTTGCCCATCAAACAGTAGACTTCAGATGACTCTTCATCTTCAGCAGCCATCAAGCCAAGGTCTTCATCATCTGATGAATCTGAGAAGTGTTTCTCGTAGCTTGACTTGGAGGGTGTGTTGATTTGATCTGGATCATCGTCAACAAGCATGGCTTTCCTCTCAGCCGCTCGTTGATCTCTTCTTAGCCTTAGCTCGTCCCGTTCCTTCTTGCTTAGGTCAGGACAGTCAGGCTTGAAGTGGTCTGAAGCTCCACACTCATAGCAAACACCTTTGCTATATTGTTGTCGTTCAGGTTTGGACTGAGTGGCAGTCGCATCCTGATTAGATGTTGAGGTGGAAGGTTCAGTGGATGGTGTACTTCTTCTGAAGCGATTGTCTCTGTGGAATTTTCTGAATCTGTTGTTTTTCAAATCTGCACGTTCAAAACGTTTTGCCATTAGAACGTATTGTTCCATCAGTTCAGCCTTAGTCATACCTTCGAGGTCTAGAGCCTCCGGCTTTGATTCTTTTGCTGGGCTTTTGTCAGCTTTGAATGCGACAATGTCTTGAGTTGAGGATGAGGCTGGAATGGCTTCTCTCATTGGGTTTGAGATGTCCAATATTTTCTGTCTTGTCTCGTGACTCTTCAGTATACTGAAGATGGCAGCAGTGGAGGTAGTGTTGAAGTCCACACGACCGCTGATTTGGATTTGGTAGGGCAGCCATTCTTCACGACGAAGACTCCAAACTATCTTCAGATTGATCTCCCTTTGAGTGTACTTGTCAGGCTTTAGTGCTCTGACTGATGTGAGTATTTGCATGAATCTGAGTTCCACCTCACTCATGGATTCTCCAGGTACCTGCAAAAACGCATCATATTTCTGACACTCAAGGGTCAGTTTGTTCTCTTTTATTTCATCGGATCCAGCGCACATTTGCTCGAGAGTTTCCCACATCTCTCTAGCAGATTCACAATGTTGGATGTGCACCAGCATGGGCCTTTCAAGCGTTCCTGAAATGATATGCTTTGCATAATCATCTAATCCACCAAGTTTCTTCTCTTCGGCTGTGTACTCATTTAGTGGCTTCACTTCAGTACCGGGTTCTCGTACGCCAGTTGTTTCCTGAGGAAACGTTTTCATAATTCTGATTGGGCCTGTGGTGATTACTTGCCACATCATGACGTGATGTGCCTTCAGGAAAGAAGACACTCTAAATTTCCAGTAGTCATAATCTTCTACTGAGAACATAGGTAACCTGAGAGTATTCTCCATAGTAGATGTTAGATAATATGCAAATGAGTTTTCTGAAAAGATCAGTTTAAAAACCTTGGGTCTTTAGAAACAGTGGTAATTAAACACACTGCTCTGATACCACTTGTTGGTCCCGAAACGAGTATAACTGAGTGTATGGGGGGGGGGAATACACCAGTCTGTTTTTGTCAAATTAAAACTTTTGTGCTCCTGAACTGAAGGGAGGTACTTCAGTGTAGGGTTGTACTTTCAGTTAGCAATCCTTCAGTCTACACTTAGTGTTTGACTGATGGACTAATAACTTAAGTGTGCGGAATGTGGTGGCTTTAAATCTTACTCGTTTGTTTCAGAAAACTTAATGTTATCTTTCTCTTTTCACTTAATCAATATTCAGTGGATGTAATATAATGAATAATCAATACTGAATTTAAAGAGAGAGACAGAGGTTTGGTTTGCGTGGTTCGGAGATAAAAACTCCTACGTCCACGAGTCTCGATGTTAGTCGAGGGTTTCCAACTTAATGGAGAGATAACAATCTTACAGTGATCAACTGTGAAGGTTGGATTTACAGTCAAACTGATCACTACTAGCTTAGAACTAAATCTAATGCTATGATTGTTCTTCGGTTACAGTATGATCGCTAAGAACACTAAGAATTAAAACAGAGAGCTTTATGTGTTCAGACTGAAAGCTTGAGAGCTTGAGTGCAGAGAGCGATAGTGAGATGATAGCAGAGGTAACCGGTAGTTGAAGCGTTTGAAGCATCGGGGTATTTATAGTTCTCTCATAAAATGTGGCCGTTGAGAGAGAAGCTTTAATTTGAATTCTTCCCGTTGGAGTCTTCGTCCTTTTTGCCATTTTAGGTGTCTGCAAAAAGATCTTGCTCACCTAACCGAGATTTTTGCCATAAAAGGAAATGCCTACGAGCTAGGCTGTCACTCAGTAGAGAACTTCAGTATGTAGCTTCAGTGCAGACTTCAGTGTGGGGCTTCAGTACTGATCTTCAGTATAGAACTTCAGGAAGGATCTTCAGTATGGACTTCAGTACTGATCTTCAGTTTGGCAAAGACTTGGCTTCTAGCTTCAACTTCAAAACTTTAGGATGGACCTTCAGTTTTGGGAAAACATGAATCTTCAGTGGCAAGGTTCTTCAGTGTACCTGAAAAAGTTAGAACTCCCTAACATATGAGTTCTTAGATAAAACACTAAGATTCAGTATTGGTCTTATTACATCTTTTCATGGGAGGTATTGGAATCTGAATCAAAACACTTATATAAAAAATATTTCCCAACATTTATGCCCTTTTTCATTTTTTACATGAATTTTCAATCATGTTTTTATCTAATTTTTTTATGAAACGTAGAATAATTTTGGTTTCTTCAATTATCTTTCAATACCCACACTTATATATGATCTATATATCATTTGTCGATTCATTTATTAATCCTCAATTAAAATGTACTGATCATGAATTGTGATTATGAAAATATAAGCATTACTTTCACAGTTTATACAAAATGAAAAATGAGCATAAAATCAGTACTATAGATTGATTGTTGTAGCATAAAGAGGATTTTATAGATAAACATATCAAAACGAACTCTTGCTTAAAGACATTAATTAATAAGAGGCGACAACAACGGTCACATTCACGATAAGGATAAAACACAAACAAAATTTGAAGTAGAATTGCATATCCCAAATAAATGAGTTTAAACTAGAAATTTATTCCTCACATACATATATAGAGATTGACATTATTAATTTGTAATATCGAAATACTATTAAACAAAATTTTATTGATAAGTGCATGTCTAGTAGTGTAACACGGTAATGTTGCATTGGATGAGCGCATAATGGGTTGTATGATCGTACGAAAGCGTCTCGAAAGTGACGTAACCCCGAGCCAGCCGGAATTTGCCGGTGCCGCCGACGACCGCCACCTCCCTGACCCGATCAAATTGTGCGCTTGAACCTTGCACTTCCAACGTGCTACCTTTATACTCCTCATTTATGAACACTATCGATATTAGGACATGACTGTTGGACCCATCTAGGGCCGCCGTCACGTATATACCTTGGGCCCGAGCAATTAGGCCCGAACTCTCCTCCTTCCCTTCGGTTATTGGGTCATCTGTGCAGAATATGGCCCCGAATTTCGTGAAGCTGAGAAGCCCGTTGGCAGGGCCCGTTATCTCGATTACGGTCGCATTGGGCCCGCCCGAGTAATCTTGGAAATATACTGTCATGCTTGTCTCCTTCAGAACCCCTACTTCTGCATTTGAATATGTCAATGATGCAAGAAACATGAATACAAATATTTTCATCATGATCTTATCAAATCCTGCTACTTAACTCAGATTGATTGTGGAATATGTTTGATTTGTAGTTGTGCTTTGTGTAATTAATGTTGGAATGTATTTATAAGATGATGATAGCTGAAAAAGAGCCAAAATATAGCATAACGATCGAATAATTAATGGGTAGTGAAGTATCTAATGGGGTTTGGATTAGTTTCGGAAAAATACCTATTTTTGTACTATACTATAGTTCTCTGCTCAGGACCATCAGGTATTTGAAATAGGATGTCGTCACTCGCAAACAAAATATAGAATCATGTTAAGTGTGTGTTGCTACAGTAGTAGTGTAATTAATGCCCAAATTAATAAGTGTCGAGTTTGAGTTCTTATGACGCGGTTATGCAAATTAAATTTAATATTTATATATATATATATATATATATATATGTGTGTGTGTGTGTGTAATCATGTGAATTTCATTAATCTTTTGTTCTTTGCTGAGTGTATGTGATAAATGAGCATCCATTTGCCTCTCTTTTTTAAGTGATACAAATTTATTATTTTAATTAATATTTTTTAAAAAATATGTTATAATATTATGAATCATAATTAATAATTATTTAAAAAAAATAAAACTTTTAAAAGTTATATACCAGATTTTAAAATTTTTGAACTCTAAAAATTAATTAAAACTGACATTAAATGTTAAAGGAATAATTATACATACTGATACTCTATTTGAATGAGGTAACCCTAATATTATGTAATAAAATTAAATTAAAATATATAAAATTAAAATCAAAAATAAAATAAATTTTGATATGGGACATGGAGTAAGAGATACAAATGTGGGCTACAAAATTCCATCTCCAGAATATAATTCACATTTCATGTTCTATAATGAAATTTAATATTTTAATTAATATTTATTAAAAAATTATATTTTTTAGAATCACATACCTCCTTTTTGAATTTATCAATCCTAAAAATTATTAATTAAAGTGAAATTAAATGTTTAAAATATTTATATATCATATTTTGATGGGATGAACACATAATATTATGCACATAATTAAATGAAAACAAATAAATTAAAATTTAAGAGTAAATAAAATATATATTAAATTTTCCTTGTAGAACACAATAGTGGATATTGAATCTTCGTTTCCTCTTTTAAGTTAAAGGGGCAATTAAAAGGCAAATCACATATTTACCTAATTAACATTTTGATATTTCATATTGTATTAATGTTACATGATTAGGATTATGAATTTAAAATATAATATATATATATATATATTAAATTTTAAATTTTCATTATTTTATTAAAATAAATAAATAATATTATACAATTAAAAAATAAGCAGAAGATTTGAATCAAATGAGCAAATAAATCAAAATACTCAACCTATATTGAGTGTTTAATTTGACTAGATTTTCTTTTCTTTTCTTTTCTTCCTTTACTTAATATCTTAACTAATATTTTATCGGTCTCGTTAAAAATATTTTTTTTACATGTAAAATAAAGATTATTATAAAAAAAAGAATGTGATGGAATCGGCCTCTGCACATCATAAAAAGTTAATTTTATCATTTTTAAAAATAAATTAATATTAATATAACAATAAAAAAAAGCGACTTCTAAGAGACGGTGGGACTAATATATTCTGAGTCATACTTTCACAATATATTCTAGAATCACTTGCATTTACTTTATATATACATGTCGTCCTTTAGTAGTTCTTACCATATTTATATTTATGTACACCTTACGTCTACCATTTATCAATTATTAATGCATTTTGACCCAATACTTATTTTAATAGACTAATTTAATTAAGATATATTATTTATTGAAAGGAGTTTGAGTTCAAATGGTTTATTCTACTTATTTCTTCTATCTCAATAAGTATGATACAATTTATATTTATTTGAGTGTATTAAAGTAATAAATTTTATCAAGTTTATTGGAACAAAGATAGTATTTAATTAAAGTATGTGTAGCACTTATATACCAAAACAGAAAAGATAAATCTTACTTATAACAAATTCGCAAACATGTAAAAGAAAAAACAAATTCGTGAATAAATCAAAATAGCGAAATGAATAATAAATTAAGCCGGACGCTGCTCTGTTTTAGAATATTAAAGTAAGTATTCACGTGGGTCGGTCGCCATTAACTTATAACAAGAAATATTACAAATAGAAGCTGATGTGAGCTTTAATTATTTAGAAATGGTCAAATAATGGCCTAATAGTGAAGCACAGTAATATTAAATCGGATGACCGCATAATACCGCTGGGGATCATAGTAAACGGTCTCGATAATCGCATAGCCACGTGCTAGCCGGAATTTTCCGGTGCCGCCAACGACCGCCACCTCCCTCACGGGCTCGAATTGTGCGCTCGACCCCTGTATTTCTAACGTGCTACCGTTGTACTTGTTATTGGTGAACACGATCGATAAAAGGACTTGAGTTCGGGACCCGTCTAGGGCCGATGTCACGTAGACACCTTGGCCCCTCCCAATCTCGGCCGAGCTTGCCTCGACTTCTTCCGTTAGTAGGTCATCCGTACAAAATATGGCCCCGAACTTGGAGAAGTTAAGAGGCCCGGCCGGCGGGTTCGGTATCTCGATCACGGACGGATTTGGCCCGCCAGCAAAGTCTTGGAAGTGGACTACTATTTTGGTCTCTTTGAGAGGCCCTAGCTCACCCATAGAACAAGTAAAGATTGCAAGAAATACAAGTAAAGATAAAGTGATTTTGTTGTACGCCGATGCCATAACGTTAAATTGAAGAGGACAACTATTTGTATTGTACTTGAGTTTTTTGTGATTAAATATCACTTTTTAAGACACACACATATATATAGTGTGGATGGTTTGAAAAATCGAGCAAATAAGAGTGGATCTTACTTGGCTTTGAGTAGATTTAATAAAGTATAATAATTGTGTATAGCTACTAGCCTCAAGCGTCTGACCAATCTAACAAAATATTTTCACCAATTAAGAGAATGTGATATTGATAAGATTATCGATAAAATGATATCGAAGACTAATTTTAATTTTAATCTTTCGAATTAATTTTAAGAACTTGTTACTTTATTTCATTTAATTTTTTCTCGTTTACATGAAACATATATATATATATAGAGAGAGAGATAGATAATCCATTATAATGGGTGACTACGTACCAATTAATTAATTATCAAATATCAATATTTATATGAACTATGAAGCGCGAGTTTTGACTTTTACAATATTTAATTGATTGATATCAATTACCAAAAAAGTGGATGCTATATATTAAACCAGTTCACACTTTGGATATTTTTTCACCCTTTATTTAATTAGCTTCCACTATAAATTAGCATTAAATATCAAGGAAAAAAACACGATTTGGTATTTGGATATTTTTTTACCCTTTATTTAATTAGTTTTCACTATTTTTAAATAAAACTAAAAAAAACAAAAAAATGTCTTTTTATTTTATTTAAAAGAGACTACATTAAATTTAAATTAGAAAATCACGTTACAAAAAACTTGAATCCAATATTTATTACTTCAAGTATTTTAAGGTCCTACTAACTAGACTAACACATTGACGACGTTATGCCAAGGCTTCCAATGTAATATTTCTAAAAGCAAACTTGATCATTGGACACCTAATATTGAAGAATGCAACAAACTAGTCATGAATTACATTTCTGATTTTGAACATCCACTCGAAGATGTGAATAAAGTGCAGCGGTGGGAAAGTGCAGTTTGGAATGAAAGTGTAAAGAAAATGATAATTATTTTTCAACAAAAAAATTGTGATTATATTCATTTAAATAGGATTATGTAGGAACCAATTGAATAGAGTGAAATACTAGTTTGTTCAAGCAAGTTTTGAGCTTAACTCATTTAAATAATTATTCATCCCAACTTTGACTTTTATGATCTAACTCGAGCTTAACTCATCATCAGTTTTCTGATTTAATAGTGTCTAGTCAACTGCATTACTATTGGTGTTGTTGAAAAATACTCCCTCCGTCCTGGAAAGTGTTTAACACTTTGACTTTCACGGATTTTAAGAAAAATTGTTGACTTTTGTGTAGAGTGTGTAAGGAGTGTAAAAGGTGTAATGAGTGGAGTGTGAAATGAGTGTAAAAGTAGAGTTAGTGGAGGTTGGGTCCTACATGATTTATAATTTTTAATTGGATTGTGTGTATAGAATAATTACTATAAATGGAAAGTTTGAAGTGTTAAACACTTTGGTGGACGGCCTAAAAAGGAAATATGTTAAACACTTTCGTGGACGGAGGGAGTATTATATATATATATATATATATAATCATATAGTAATTGTTATTTCCAACACCATCATTAGTTTTTTCGAATAATGTGTTATTCGATATTAGACTCTTGTTTGACTAGTTATTGTGCTCAAGTTTGACCCGTTTTAATTATTTTAACTATAAAAAGTAAAAAAAACAAAACGATTCAATTTATAGCCTAGCAAGAATTCAATTATATGGTTGCTAATAGCTTGACTAATCAATAAACTCACGAATAGCTCAATTGATAGGCGCGTGAATAGCTTGAAATGCGTACAATATTAAATATATTCTCATTATGAATACTAGTATATATTAGAGTAACATATTTGTGCAATAACCTAAAAACTGTAAAATAGAAAACTAAATTTACCAAAAAATGTTGTATGACGAAATCAACCCAACATTATCATAAATATTAGGGGCTTCTAGAAGAAATTTTAAAAACATTGGCAATCTTATAAGCTTCTTAAAATATTATAAGATTTGAAAATATTATTATTAATAAAAAGTATTGAATATTGAGAATTTACATATAAACAAAGTAAGATTATATATTGGGACAAATACTTTTATATGGGTAGGTAAATAGCTAGAAATTCCATAATAAATGAAAATGATTTGTCATTCAGTCTCCTCTTCTAATTTCTCCAATCTTTCCAATTTCCACGTAATAGACTCAATTTAATAATAACTTGTATAGTAAAGAAACTTTCCGGCTGTTTAGTGTGTTTTTGTTGCGTTTTAGCTCGTTGTGTTGTTATGTTTAGGTCTTGTTTGATTATGTTTGTTGTAGGATGAAGTGAAAAAGGATGATTTGGGCTAGGATTGGTGCAGACGAGGTCGTTGGAGCAGAGCCGAACGAGGAAGAGGCGAGACAAGCATGGTACGAGATAGAATCGAGCACAGGGAAGCTGACCGTGCAGCCAGCGATCGCTGGGAATGCTGCTGCAGTGGAACATAAGGTCAAGGCCAGCGACCGCTGGCTCTGCAGAAATCGTGCGTCAGAAGGTCAAGGCCAGCGACCGCTGGCTGGCAGTTCCCGGTCTAGTTTTAAACTCGTTTTGGCGTCATTTGCTGACTCTCTCTCACAACTCGGATGTAACTAGATTTTATTTTCTCAAACACTTAATTAGTTTTTACTGCTTTCTTAGTTTAGGATTTAAGAATTCCGATGGATTGAAGCGGATTCCGACTTTGGATTCTTACTTTTCAATTAGTAAGTTTCCTTCTTATGGTTTCCTTTTGTGATTCTACCTTGTATATGATGCTTGGTCAGATCCTACTAGAATTGGATGTTTATGTTCTTACTTGATTGTTTGATCTATGCCCTTGATTAACTTGTTTTGTATGGAATTTAATGCTTGATCACCATTGAATTCATATGTTTATGTTAAGTAGATTGATCATTTTGCTTGACATAAGACCTAGGGTTAATCAATATTATTCTGAACCGGAAACGTAAGAATAATATTCTATATGAGATGAAGTAATTACTAGAGGCGTGAACTGTATACGAAAGTAAAGATCACGGCTTAGTGTATTAATACGAAAGTAATTTACTAAGAAACCTTTAGTGTTCTTAATCGAATATGGATGAATGATCAATTAGACATTGAATAGGAATTAAACACCTGGTTCTAAAACTTCAATCCGTTAGGATTCGTTTAGCTGCTTTTAATATTTATTTATTTATTATTATACCTTATGGTCATAGTATGTTTAGGATTTCCCTTTTCTTGTTTTAATAACACTTAGGATTAGAGCCGCCCTGTTAAGCTTTCCATCGAGATCCGAACGGAGTTAGCTTGCTACATGCAATCGACCTCGTTATAATTTGCGAGAACCTAGAGTACACACTTTAGGCTAAACACCTACATATACAAATTTTTATTTTTATTTTTTTCATACAATTTATATTTGTGCTTCAAATTCAATTGCTTGGTATCTTGAAATTTCAACCGAATTTATTTT
Source organism: Leonotis leonurus (assembly GCA_026898415.1). Taxonomy (NCBI): domain Eukaryota; kingdom Viridiplantae; phylum Streptophyta; class Magnoliopsida; order Lamiales; family Lamiaceae; genus Leonotis; species Leonotis leonurus. The sequence continues at coordinate 1,621,234 of JAPKLX010000019.1, read as the reverse complement.
CTTTATTAAAACATTAGTACGTGGGTCCCGTGCAATGTACGGAAAAAAACATTATACGTTATTTTATGTGTATAAGATAATTATCAACATTTTTTTTTATCATATTTAATAAAATTATAATTAATTATTTTAGTTTTTTGTCCTTATATTTTATATGCATCGGAAACTTTGAATTTTTTGAATTTTATGTTGTTTAGTGTTTGACTTAATGATTTTTTTATTAGTGGTGTCTTTACACAATTAGAGTTGTTAAAATTGCCAAATTGAACTTTCTAAGGTTTTAAAGTCCATGCAATATAATATTTTTTTCACTTGTCCCTTTATAGGTTGCTGGGCGGGTTTATTTTACTTGTCCATGCAATATAATATTTTTAAAATTTAATAATTTAATAAACTTAATTATTTTAATAGCTTTTTATACAATAAATAATTTTTCTTATATAAAATATTGGAAATAAATATTTTAATTTTAATTATTGAATGTTAGAATTTTAATATGTTAATTAAAAAATTCAAAATTTTTTAAATTTTTTTAATATTTTAATTACAAAACCGCCATTAAAATGAATTATAATTGATTTTTTGTGTTGTATATATATAGATGAGTTGACTTTTTTAAGTCCGATATTCGATTGGTTAAATTTTTAAATGAATTTTGCAGGCATGATTATTTTCATATTTAAAATTTTGAAGTCAGTTCCTAATCAAATCCTGAGTACTCTAAGTAGGCAAGTCGTGTCAAGCATATCGTGACAGCTTTATCCGTGATACATATGTTGATAAATAAATTATTACAAAAATCGATAGTTGATTAAAAATATTATTTAACATATGTATTAATAATTCATATAATTATGTATTAAAGAGCTTAATATACAATTTATAATATTATTATATATTTTTTGATTCATAAGGAAAAAAAATTAAGTGAGAAATTTGAAAATATATCAACCATTCATTCTAATAAATGAAAATTTGTGATATTTTTTCAAAATAACTTATTTATGTGATCAAAATATAATTTTCATGTCCCTATTATAATGAAACATATTTATATTTTTTATTAAATGAATCTTAAGAATCAAATTTAGATAGATAAATGAGATAAATTCTTTTTTATTATTATAAATAAAAAATTCCCTCATATATGAACTTATATAACATATATATATATATATTCATTAATTATATATATTATTTCATAAAATTGTTATTATAAATTAATAAATATAATTTCATAAATAAAATTAAAAAGAATTAATTATTGATAATATGTTGAAAATAGAAAAAATATAAGTATATTTATAAGTATTTCTTTTTATTATTTAAAGTGTCATAACTTGTTATTATTAAAATTATTTTTTACATATTATTTATCAAATTGAAGCTCTTGTTGTACACTTTAATTCAAAATACATATTAGTATATTTTTACTATTGAAATAAAATATTTTTTACAAACAAAATAGAATTTGTAGAAAAAGAATAAAATTGTTACTTTTCTTAATGAATTGTAAATTAATATATTTAATTATCTAATTATTAATAATATTAAAATTAAAATTATTTATAAAATTGTTATTGAAATTGATTTAGAATTGAATTGAAATTAAATGTTTGATTTTTTGTATATATATATAGATCCGATGGGCCTTCTACAACCTTCTAAAAAATTAGTCGTGTTTTTAGAAACAAGACTCAAAATAAGTGACTTCAGTTTTGTTTATCTTGTTGAGTAGCGCTCCACCGCCCGCGGTGGGCACATCTTAATGCGCCCGCGGTTGATGTGGCAATGCCACATCATCATACGAGTCACTATATTTTTCGTTTTTTTGTTAATTTTATTTTTATTATTATTATTTATTAAATAATATTAAACTATACCCTAACCAATAAACCCTAGTCGGAAAGTGATAATTAATAAAAAATATTTAAATTTTAATATTTATCTACGTGGCATGCCACATCAACCGCGGGCGCATTAAGAAATGCCCACCGCGGGCGGGTGAGCATTTTCGTTATCTTGTTTCCTTATAATTAGTGGTGTACTTTTTTCCTTTTACTCAGAATATTGTTCTACAAATTTTATTTCAAAATTAAGCTTAATTTGACGTGTAGAGACTTTAAATGTATGTATGTATTGGAAGTTTTATTATTTGAGGATACGCAATAACTATTATAGCTAGAAGTGTGTAAATCCGGACTCGACTTGCTAAATCGATTTGGATCGGTGGGTTATGTTCAAATTAGGACGGACCCAGTGGCGGAGCCACGTTTGTGAAAGAGCCCCACCTCAAAAAATTTTATTTAGTACTAATAGTGTTAAAAAGTATTAATATTATGTATAAATTTATATATTTTGTCAAGATCTTGTCCCACCAAAACTTAAAAAAAATTAGGGGCAACGATCCTGCCCCTTGTACCTCCGGGGGCTTGGCTCCGCCCCTGGACGGACCCATATATTGAAACGATATGGGTGTGATCATTTTTGTAAGACAGGTGAAATATCAGATGATCAATTTGATCAAAATCCTCTTAAATCTGTTGGATCCAGAATTGATCCATACAAATAAAATATACTGTATTTTTATTCCAAATTCCAAATATCTCGAACGATGGCTCACTTTCAGAGCTCTACTATTAATAAATAAAAACATATTAGCAATTAATAAACACTATAATAGACACAAAAAAGTTGCAATATATTATTGGATTAACCAATAATTTATACATACATATATATACATATATATATATATATAACATGAATTATTCAATTTCAAATTAATTTTATTGATAATTTTAATTTAAATGGCTTTATTGATTAAATAATGAAATATATTAATTAAAATTCTATAAAATAAAAAGGGACAATATTAATTTTAAAATTCATGAATTTTTCACGTTTTATTAATTTTAACACGAATTTTAAAACATTGTTTAAAATACATAAACTTTAGTACTTACTCAATTTTTGACATAAATTTGACTTTACACAAAATCGGGACTTATGACGTGAATTTTAAATTATTAATATATTTCCTTCACATCAATTATTAGTTATTTAGCATTTAAGAATATATTATATTCACAATTATTAAATATAAAATATTATCTTAATATTCATTTTCCTATTTTAGTATATATATATATATATTAATTTTCCTAAATATATTCAAATCAACTTCCATAGCTATTCAAGCTCGAATTAAACAATTAACTTTATCAAGAAACTAAATTTAATCACAAATTACACTTGCATCATAATTCATTCCGATTATACGATATTTGCATATCGATAGGTGAAGCGGCGGCACCGTACTCGAGGACGTGCTCAGGGAAGTTGAGGCGGGTGGTGGGGCCGCAAAGGTGGAATACGGCGGTGTTGTAGTCACTCGCCGCTGGGAGGGGAAGGAGTAGGAGCCGAGTTAGATTCTGAAGTGCTTGTTCGGCTCCGTGACCTCCACCACCCATTTTTCCCACTCCCTAACTTTTTGAGCCGAGTACTCAATCTTAAATGATAAATAATTAATAATTGAAGTGAAAGAAAATTATTAATTATTTAAAATCCACGTCATTAGTCCCGATTTTGTGTAAATTTAACTTTACGTAAAAAATTGAGTAAGTACTAAAGTTCATGTATTTTTAACAATGTTTTAAAATTCTTGTTAAAATTAATAAAACGTGAAAAGTTCGTGTGTTTTAAGTAATTTACAGTCCACGTCAGAAAAGTTATGCTATGTCAGTTTCGATTTTTGTGTAAAGTCAACGTTATGTCAAAAATCGAGTAAGTACTAAAATTCATGTATTTTTAAATTATATTTTAAAATTCGTGTTAAAATTAATAAAACATGAAAAGTTCATGTGTTTTGTTCAACCAAAAATGTATCTCAAGTTCTAGTAATTAAACTAAAGTTGTAATACGTGTTAAGTCGACCCGAATGTCGAATCTCGTGGAAGGCTTAGCAAGACTTCCTAATTCAAGTGCTACAGATTAAACATTTATAATTCCTAAACATTCTATCAAGATGAAAATGAGTTGATAACTAAAAGCAAAAATAGACAAGTAAAATAAATAACGGGATGCGGAATAAAGGCTCAAGTGTGTGAATATCTACCTCAATTATTTCATGTCACGGCCACTCATGCATTCATACAGATAGCTATAATTCTCAAAACTTATCTAATTACTAACTTTCGTATTTATAATTAGATTGTGACTCGGATTCTCGTATTAAAACCACACAATTGAGAACTAAAGATAACAAATGAATACTCGATTAGTACGTTTCCGATTACAACCGAAATTGATTGAACTTTGGTCCGACACAAGGATTATCTCTCGATCTCACCCTACGTCTAATAAATTGCAACGGTGATCAAGCGGCACAATTTAGTAAGCATGATACAATCAACAAGCATGAACAACAAATAACATAAACAATTGATTAATAAATCCACAAACTAGTAGAGATTCAACTACCCTGTCCAATCACATAATCATCAAGCAAGAAATCAATATAATAACTCACTAATGATCACTAATGATCATCAAGCAAGAAATCAATATAATAACTCACTAATAATTAAGAAATCAATTGATCTCCACTTTAATTCTTTTTTCCCAAAAGTAAATTACAAGATAGAAGTACTTTCCAAGAGAGTTCCAAGACTAATAAGTTCGAGTTCTATCTAAAGGAATGAGAGATATGGAAATTCCCTTTCAAATGGCCTGGAAAAGGTTTTTAAAACCCGCCAGCAACCGTCAGCCAGCGGTCGCTGGCCTCTGCTCTCTGAAAATTTCTGCAGCATCGCCCCAGCAGGCGCTGGGGTCCGTGATAGCTCCTTCTCCTCTGTTTCTCTCCTTGTGTATTCTTTGACTCTTCCCGATTCACTCGGCTTTGCATGTGCGGCGCAGAAGACACCACTTCTAGCTCCAATCCTTCATCATTCATCAAAATACGAAAACACAAAGCAAACAAAACAAACAAAACACGCCATAAACACGAACTAAAAGACACTAACTCAACTCGAACTAAAAGCTAGACACGACCAAAATGAACAATAAGCACACACAAAAACGAGCTAAACATGTTTTAAAATCAAGACATAATTATAATAAATGTCATATTTTGTAACTTCTACACGAAAAATGCCCTCCTCCTAAAACTTATTGGAAATATACCCAAAATTACTATTTTAACCTTACTAAATATCATACTAGATTTATAAAGCATGTTGTGTTTTTATATTTTTATTTTATTTTTAAAGAATGTTATATTTTTATATTTATTAGATTTTTAAAACATGTTGTATTTTATATTTATTAGATTTTTAAAACATGTTGTATTTTATATTTATTAGATTTTTAACGTATGTTGTATTTTATATTTTTTGAATTATGTATTTCATAGGCAATTTAATTGAATTTAATACATGAAATTAATGTATTATAAAAACCCGGTCACATCTACCAAAATCCGGCTGGCCGGGTTTTACTAAATTTATCGTTTTTTAATTTTTTATAAGAAAGTATGTTGTATTTTTTATGTTATTTGATATTTATTAGAATTTTGTATTTAATGTGTAATTTAAATAAATTAGCCTGAATAAATACACGAATTTAATCATTGTACTTTACGTTTATATACTTCCACCCATCTATCTAAACAATAAAATATATTTTTATAATCAGAAAATCATCCAAATATCATTACACCAAAATCCGGTCGCAAAATTACCTAGGAAAAGAAAAACCCGATTGTGTGACATCCTTCATATATAAATCACGACTGGGTTTTGAGATTTATTTAGATTTTCACGATAGAGTTTTTGAGAATGTATTCTACCTGTTATTATCATTCTAAATCAATAAAATCCCGTCGTCAAAGTTCATACAAATGTATAAATCCAGACGGTTAAACAAAACACGTCATTTTGACATAAATAGTGACCATATTTTCATAAAAATATATGTTTTCACGATAGAATTTTAGCTTGTTAACCTCATAACACATTATTTTTAAAAATTACGGGTTTAGATTTCGCAATACATCTTTCGTTTGGCCAAACAAACACTTCGTGTGGATTTTTGCTTATCTTGTTCTCTCGTCCTTCTCTCTCTCTCTCTCGTTTTTTTTGCAACTGAAATGTGTTATGTTATGAAATAAAAGTGAAAGTTTATATATAATAAGTATGTTGAGTGTTGAATGCAAATATAATGTCTCAATTGTAAAATTACAAAATTAATTTAATATTTTGTCTCAATTATCATTTTTTTATTTTAAAAAAAATTAGGAAATTAATTTAATATTTTTAACATAATTTCTCAATTTTATATGTAATGTTATTGTATTTAATTGTTATATTAATTCTAAATAAAATAAAATATATATATAATTAATACTAAAATCCAAAAATAATATAATAATTATCAATCATTAACATTATTTCACAAAAACAAGTCAAGTCTAACTTTGACAAAAGATATTTTAGATAGTTTACAATGAAATTGGATATTTTTTATATATTTTTTACAAAATGGACATTTTTCATTTTTACTTTATGTAATAAGGCATTTTTCATATATCACCCAATCAAACTTATAAGTTTAGCTCAATCTTAAAACAAAATTCAAATTAGCCATAAACACTTGGATCCAAAAGACAAACAAATGTGACTTAAGCATAAAATATGAGAAAGGTTTATAGACATATTCATTCATTGATAATCTCTTATTTTGGGCATGTCTCTCAATGCCATGTTTTATTTTGTACATGTACATCAATATTCATTACAAGTACATTTATTGAGAATGAAAAAATGAAACAATAAATGAATAAATTACGAACAAATAAAGGTGTGCAGAACAAAAATGGAGCCCTCAAATAAAACTAAGCAACTATTTAATTTTATCATCATCTGTTGATAAAGAAGTTTGAACCATTGGCATCGTTGTCATCACTTTCGTTATTATTATTGCTATTATTGTTGCTATTATTGTTGTTGTTGTTGGTGCTCCCATTGTTCATATAGGAACTTCCTATAATAGAGGTAATTGCTGCAGCCAATGCTGCAGAGAAATTAGGATCATTAGGGTTTATAATATTAGAACTTGAAGAACTTTCGCTGAAATGACCATTTTGCCCTTGGTTCAATACTGAAAGTAAATCAATTTGTTGTGGCTGGTGATTGCTTTGATCCGTCTGATCCTGAGACATTTGTAGGCCGGAAAACTTTGACTGGTTGTAGAATGTTTGGCCGAAGAGTTGCGGGAGTAGGGCGGCGGGCTGAGGCGGGAAGGGGAAGGGCGTGGGCGGCCGTGAAGGGAACTGTAAAGGGTTGGGAGATTTGGTTAAGTCTAGAGTGACGGTGGGAAAAGGCGCCGACGTCGAGATTGTGGCCATGTTGGAGGAGAAAGGAAGGTACGTTCGAGTTAGAAAATTTGAGTTCATTAGGCCGTCAGCACTCGGCATCGAGCCGGAGAGGAGCATTCTGGCTGCCGATGAGGTTGTGGTTGCCATTGCCATCGCCGTCGGAGGTAGTGGATGGTTGTGATGGCCTTCGTACGTTGTTATTAGGATGCTTTTGTCGTCTGCGCATCTTTGAACCTACACATTTATATGTCAAGTAAAACTAAGTAGTTACATAGGTCGTACTTTTTCTATTTCCCAATACAGCTAATGGTGTGACATTTCATGTTGCATCATAATTAAAGGTTTAAAATTAAAGATATATATCCTTAATCATAAATCCTAATCATGTCACGTGTCACTCTCGTGTTAATGTACTACGAGATGTCACACGGTTAGGCAATAGGAGATTTCATTCGTTCCTAATAGGCATCCCTCTTATTTTTCTACAATTCAATCCAGAAATTGATGTTGAACTTTCTCATTTTATCCTTCTCCATACAAATTGTTAATGATGGTCAACAAAAGTAATTAAATTTTGTGTTAATATGTTAAAAGATAAATAATAGTCATCAACATAATACTATTTAAATTCTAGTTATTTTTAGTGTGAATTGTCACAAATATGTTTTTACTTGTATACTTGGAGTACGAATCGCGTAAACAAGATATGAATCATATTTTTCATAATAATGTAGTATGAATTATAGAGTTCACGTATGAATGGTATGATTATATGAATTATTTAAAATAATCTATTAGATATTTTTTTTAAATGGATTACATTAACATTAAATTACATGACCGCGTCACGGAGGACTCAAACCCGAGACATTTGCCTTGGGCATTAACCTCACTACCACTAGAACAACACACGCACACCATCTATTAGCATTTAATGAGGATTCTAGAGAGATCCTCCCACTACTATAAATAGAGGTCTCACTGCCTACACACACTACCCGCGCTAAAATACCAAGTCCCCTTTCTATATCATTTCACTACCATTGCTCTCTACATATAAAATACACATAACACTTCCCATTTTATAACAAGTGGTATCATAACTCATTCGATCATAAGCGAAAAAATATGGCATCATCAAGCTTCTCCATGACAACTCCAATATTCAATGGAGAAAGTTATGACTATTGGAGTATCCATATGAAGACTTGTCTAGAGTCTCACGATCTATGGGATATTGTTGAAGAAGGCATCACCGTGCCGGAATGAGAAAGTGACAAGATGTCATCTTTCAAAGTACGTAAGCTCGAAGAAACTACCAAGCCAACTACTCTAAAGATCAAATGGAGGAGTGTCTATTCTAATGCTTGACACTCAGCCATGGAAGCCAAATAAGAAGAATGGTTCATCGATAGTGGAAGCAACAACCACATGACATTCAATGATACCATCTTCCGTGGAAAAGATACTTCCATCAAAACAAATATCAAGATGGGGAATGGAGAACTGGTGAAGACGAAAGGGAAATGTACCATCGCCATAGAGACGAAAAAAGGTACTCGATTCATTAAAGATGTTCTTCTCATTCTGCATCTTGCACAAAAAAGCGTTGGCTAGATGATGAAAAATGGATATGCTCTTCATTTTGAGAAAAATTTGTGTCGAATTTATGGCATGAAAAATAATCAAGACATTGCAAAAGTAAAAATGGGAATTAATAGAAATGTTCCCATCATTTGGCAATACCCACAAATGGCGATGCTATGATACGTGGATAACACAAGTCTATGACATCGAAGATTCGGACATTTCAATTTGGATGCATTAAGGCTACTTCATCATAAAAATATAATGAGAGCTATGTCTCTTCTAAATGAAAAGGTTGGTGTCTACGAAGGATGTATGTCAGGAAAGCAACACCGACAACCATTTCTATCAAAAAAGACGTGGTGAGCTATGGAGATATTGGAGCTTGTCCACACCGACGTCTGCGGGCCCATGAGAACACCTTCACTAAGTCAAAACAAGTACTCCATCCTCTTCATTGATGATTATTTTAGAATGACATGTATATTTTCTCCAAGAGAAGTCGGAAGTCTTTGGAATCTTCAAGAGATTCAAGAACTTCGTGGAGAAACATAGTAGTCGTAAGATGAGGAAGTTGAGGAGTGATCAAGGTACCGAGTACAACTCAAAAAAATTTGACAAGTTTTGTGTAGATGAAGGTGTGGAACATCAACTTACTATCGCCTACACTTCACAACAAAAATGAGTGTCAAAAAGAAAGAATCTCACAGTCATAGAGATGGCAAGATCCATGCTGGAAGAAAAAGGATTACCCAATGATTTCTGGGTGGAGACAATCGACACATCAATCTATCTACTCAACCGATGTCCAACAAAGGTCGTGCTGAACAAGACGCCAATTGAAGTTTGATCGGGACAAAATCCTTTAGCCCAACATTTAAGGGTCTTCAGAAGTATTTGCTACATCCACATTCCCTCAGTTAAAATATACAAACTAGAGAACAAGACAGAGAAGGGCATCTTTCTCGGTTATAGCTTCAAATTCAAAGGGTACATAATCTACAATCTTGAGACGAGGAAACTCATAAATAATCATGATATGAAGATCGACAAACAAGTTTCTAGGAATTGGGAGAAAGAAATTGTCAAAATGAGGAAAATAACGACACACCTCGATGAAACTCCAAGACTAGAGGAACAAGATCAACAAAGTCTCTGATCTACACCAAGAGCCTCACAAGAAGCTGATACATTAAGTGATTCTGACTGCAGCTCCTCACGAGAATCTCCACCTCGTCGGGTAAGAACTTTAGCCGACCTATATGAATTCACCAATATTTATGAAATTTGCAACTTTTGTTCATTGGAGTCATATAACTATGCATAAGCATCCAAAGATAAAGTTTGGAATAAAACAATGGAGGAGGAGATAAAAATCATTGAAAGGTATGATACTTGCGAGTTGGTAGACCTTCCGAGTGACAAGGAAGTCATTGGAGTCAAATGGGTGTTCAAGACAAAGCTGAATCCTGTCGGTTCAATCCAGAAGCATAAGGCGAGACTTGTTGCAAAGGAATATGCTCAAGTACCAGAAGTCGACTACACGGAAACATTCGCTCTAGTTGCCCAGATCGACAAAATTCAAGAATTTATAGTTCTAGCAGCTCAGAAGAAATGAAAAATCTACCAACTCGATGTGAAGTCGGTCTTTCTGAATGGAGATTCAAGAGACAAGATATATGTGGACTAGCAAGTAGCATTCATAAAACAAGAAGGAAAATTTCTTCGCCTCAAGAAAGCGCTCTATGGGTTCAAACAAGCGTCACGGGCTTGGTATACCAATATAGACGGGTACTTCACCGGTCAAGGGTTCATGAGGAGCAAGAATAAGGCGACTCTATACATCAAACCCCAAGGTAAAAATGACATTCTAATTAACTCTCTTTATGTAGATGACTTAATTGTCTGAGGGAATAACACAAAATTGATCGAGAATTTCAAGAGAGACATGATGAGCACCTTTGAGATGACCGACTTAGAATTAATGCACAACTTTCTCGGAATGGATATAACTCAAGAGGAAGATGACATCTTCCTATCACAGAGGAAGTATATTGAAGATATTCTCAAGAAGTTCAAGATGCAAGAATGCCAGTCGGTGGTCACACCTCTCGTTCCAAACATGAAGTTGAAGAAAGAAGATAGGTCCAAACGAGCGGATTCTACCAGCTACCGAAGTTTGATCGGGAGTCTACTATACTTGATGGAAACAAGGCCAGACATCAATTATGCTACGGGCTTTCTATCCATATTCATGGAAAGTCCGAAGGAGAGTCCCTACGGAACATGAAAGAGACTCATCGGATACTTGCAAGGAACGTTAAACTATGGTATTTGGTACAAACCAAATTCAAACTCACAGATCACTAGATATATTGATAGTGATTGGCCTGGATCTCAAGATGATATAAAAAGCACATCAGGCTACGCCTTCAAGTTTATATGGCTTAAAAGAATACTAGTGAACATGGGAGAACCGCAAAACTGAGCTACATTGATCTATTGAGATAACAAATCAGCTATCGAAATAACTAAAAATCCATTTCAACACAATCGCACCGAGCACATTGATATCAAGTATTCATTTCTTGAGAGATGTTGAAGCGAAATGACTCACCGAGATGAAGTATTCCAACATAAGAACAACTAGCAGACATCTTCACCAAGGCGCGCTGCCAATAGATAGATTCTAGTTTCTACGAAAAATGTTTGGAGTCACCGATAAATGCATCAAGAAGGAGTAAGTGATGCACTAATCAAGAGTTTTCTAGATAAATTCATAATGATTCTAGAGTATAAGGTTAAATATAGTATCTAGAAGAATCCATTAGAAATTTTAGTAGATAATTTAGTCTTAGCATTTAATGAGAATTCTAGAGAGATCCTCCTACATAGAAGTGTCCATGGTTCGTTTTCCGATTCGAACTAAACTAAATCGGCGGTTAAGTAGTTACATGATTTCGGTTTCGATTTGGTTTCACGGTTCACGATTCGGTTCTGAAACTGTCGATTCTGTGGTTCGAACCGGAATTTTTTTTTAAAAAATAGATATTTGAATTCATTGAGTTATTATTATAATTATTATTATTATTTACAAATGTTGTTAAATTAAATAAAAAAATAAATGTGAAAGAAAATTGTCGGAATAACATTTATATAAATTTGATTTGCAATTATCAACTTATAGATCATAGAGAAATTAAAATATTAAAATACAACTTATTGAATTTTATAAAAAATACATATTATTGACAAAAAAATCAAGTTCTACTAAATATAAAATACAAAAAAAAACACAAGTTTAATTTAGATAGGGTAAAAAAAAAGAAGGGCTTCAGCATAATTATATTTGAATTTAAATAGTAAATTATATATGAATTTATATAAAATTATTTTTTTATTACTAAAATTACTATTCTTAATAATAGTTATTTTGATTCACTAATAATGTTAAAAAATAGTAAATTACCTAAACTTGAATTTTGAATTTTGAATTTTGAAATTGAATTTTAAATTTGAATATGAATTTGATTTTGATATGTTAATAATGTTTCTATGTTTTATACTATGTTTTTTTTTTTTTGCATTTTTTCAACTTTATATTTTTCATTTCAATTTGATATAATGTTTAAATGTTGTATATTCAAAATTTGAATTAAAAAAACGGTTCCACGGTTCGGTTCCTAAAATTAGAATTGTAACCGAACCGAAACCAAATTCCACAGTTTCGGTTCCAGAACTGACGGTTCCTAATTCTGATTCTGGTTCAAATGGACACATCTACTCCTACAACTATAAATAGAGGTCTTATGAGCCATTTGTAACCATTCCAAAATCTAAGCATTCTAGCTACAATCTAAGTTATGTGGAGAGAAGTGTTCCATTCTAAATACTTCTAAATTCTTTCTATATTCTCTAAGGGTGTTTACTAAGGAGGATAAGTAGGGATAGATCTAGATGGATACAAATAATATAGGTTAATATAGTATTTTCTAATTAGAATTAGACTCATGAAATATCTCAAAGCTCATGATTAATGCTCTAATAAGGGATTATTTGTTTGATAAATATCCCACCAAGAAGGGTGTGAAGTAATCCCAAGAGAGTGGATTATTCTAATTAATCATATCCTATTTAGTAAACACTCTCCAGGTCCGGCTCAATCAATATTGGGATCCTATACTAATTATAAAATTAACCTTTTAAATTTTGTTAAAATATAAATTAAAAATAATAATACTACATTGTCTTAATTGTTGGATTGATGTTTAAATATTTTAAAATAGAATGAATCAATAAAGAAGAAGAAAGGAAGGGAGATAAGAAATACATGACGAAAGACAATAAAATAAGATTTTTTGAAACAAAATTTAAGATAGTTAAATCTATAAAATAAGATAGTCATGCTAATAGTCGGGTCTGTGCCTAAATCATCTCTATAGCCTACACACTACCCACACTAAAATATCAAGTCCCCTTTCTACGTCACTTCACTATCATCACTCTCTAGATCTAATGTATGCATGACACTTCACATTTTCTAACAATGTGATTAGTACACAATAGGGGCCCGTCTAAGCCCATCTGACCCACATGGACTTGAACTGGAGCTTGAATTTTAGGTCCGATCGAGTCATGGGTCGAGCTTGTGCCTATCAGTAAAATTACAAGACGGGTCTGGATATAGAGAAATCCGACCCGATTCGGTCCAATTCGGTCTATTGTCATCTTTAAGTAAGATGGAAAAAGGAGAGCAATAAATTGAATATTTGTATATAATAATGATAAAGAATAATATATGTGTAAAAAATAAAAATTATAATTTAAATAGTGTTATGTTGGTGGCTATTATTTATGTTTTACTATTTTATATTTTTAGGCGGTTTGATAAATGATAAACCTACTTGTTTTCGAACGGGGCAAGTTGCGGCCATGGTGCAACGATAGTAGGCGCGAGGGCAGGGGTTTCCCTTGGCGATCTTCTGTCCATATTTGCGCCACTGGCATCCATCTGTCATCTATCCATATTTAACAAATTACTTAATTAGTTAAAGAGGATCCGAGTTGATATGCAAAAATTTAAAAGAAGTGGTGATTATATTGATAAAAAAATTATCAAGAATGGTAAAAAAGATAGTCATATTTAAAAAATTAAAAAAGAATGGTGATTATATTGATAAAAATAATAAACATTATTTAAATTCTAGTTATTTTTTTGTATGAATTGTGATAAATATTCGCTTATACAAGATATGAATCATACTTTTCATATTAATATAGTATGAATTAGAGAGTTCACGTATGAATGGTATAATTATCTGTCAATCATATCATTCATATGTATGAATTATATGATTGTCTATCAATCATAAGATTTATAGATAGTAAAAATATAATGAATGTTAAAATATATAAATATGTTTTAAAATAAATTAATTATATATATATATATATGAAAATTTAAAAAATTAAAATTTGGGGGCATAGCTCAAGTCCGTCCGACCCATATAGGTCTGAGTTTGGACTTGAATTTCAAGCCTGATTGGGTCATGGGTTAGAATTGAGCCTATCGGTAATCGGGCATGGGAATAGGAAAATCCGATATCAAGTCCATCTCATTGTCATCGCTAGGTGGAAAAGGAGAAGGATGACAAGAAATTGAATTATTATAAATAATATTAACAAAGAATGATATTTGTGTAAAAAAAAAACATAAATGGTTATAATTTAAATAGTATTATATTAGTGGTTGTTACCATTGGGGCCTCAGAACGGGCTTTAACCGAAACACGAGCTCTCCGAATGGTGGCCTCGGTAGCTTGATCCACACCATTTGTATGTGTAGCTCCTCCGCTGTCGTTACTAGCCGTTCGTCCTTTGTCAGCGGGGACCTCCGACGATGAAGCATCGACGTTACGCATTGTTCCGACATCCTTAAATTGTCGATGAAGATTCATCGACGTGCCATTGCCACATTCTTCTGCTACTCGTCCTCCTCTTCTACGGTGTTCTTGCATGATGGTTTGAAGATGCGTTTGCAAGCCATGGTAGTTGTTGTTGGCTTCAATCAACATCTCCTTCAATTGCTCATTTTCTGAACTCATTTTTTCCAGTTGACTCTTCAATACCCCTACTTGCACCTCCCACGCATCGTTCTACATACACATATATAAAACACCTTTTATATTACTAAATATTTACAAAGGACACCTTTAATGTAATCATGATATTAAGCGAAATGATGAATTTCTATTCTTAATTAGTACTCCCTTTGTCCCGCTATTACTGACTTGGTTTGGTCAAAAAGCACTTACAATTTTGGTCAAATCAAGTTAGTAATAGTGGGACAGATGGAGTATTATTTAAGCAATTAAACACTACAAAAATTAAATTAAACGTATGGACAAGTGTGGTATTAACGAAGGATGTCAATGAGGCCAACCTGTTCGGTTTTGGATTAATATGTTTAAATTGTTGGTTTATTCGGTTTGAATTTTTTGGGTTAAAATTTTATAATCCTAATCCTAAACCTTTGATTTTTATGATAGCCCATCAAGCCAATCGGGGTAGAATGCTTATGAAATTTTTTAATATATATGTATTATTTTTATGATCATATATTTGTAAAATAAATGTGTAAAATTTAATATATAAAATAAAATTTTAACACATAGTTAAAAATTAAATTTAATCATGAATAAATTAAAATTATAAATATAATTGTATTGTAACAAAAATGTGTCGTCGTAATTATTTTATTTAACGATTTATTTTATGGTGGGTATAAATATAATTGTTACTTATAAAATCAATGAAATTTTACTAATATTTTTTATTTTATCTGTTTGTTCGGTTAATCAAGTCAACCCACTAGATTTTCGGGCTAGTCTGGTCGATTTTGGATTATTTTCGAGTTAACCATTCGAACTAAAAATATTTTGGATTATAAGCTTTCAACCCTATCCCATTCCGATTTTGAATTGATGCATAGATCAACTCGTACTTTCGGCTTAAACTGACATCCCTAGTGGTAATGAATACCTACAAATATAAATATTATCACTCATATATTCTTCTTTTTTTCATTTTTTTATTGTGAATCTCGGATAGATAAGGACATCACACTATTTTGTCGCTTACGATCTATAGCTAGTGGTGTAATCGATTCAAACTGAATCAAATATTGTCATGTTTGAGTTCGGCCCGTTTGAAAATTTGAATACTCGAGTTCGGTTTGAGCTCGGCTCGAGTTCCAAAAACCAAGCTCGAATTATGTTCGATAAATAAAAATTGAGCACGAGTTCAGATTGTTTATAAAATTATATATAAAAAGATATATATTTTATATTTATTAAAAAATATTTTATATATATATAATATTTACAAAACTAAATTTAATTATATTTATATAGAACTAATATTTTAAATTAATATTTCAAAATAAATATAAAAAAATATTTAAATAAAATCAAGAAAATTGTACTTTAACTGATTTTACTGGTTAACTGGTACTGTAGCAGTCGATACCCAATTAACCTATAAAATAGACGGTCTGGTACTTGTTCCTACAAATTTAACTTTTTCGGTTCTGATTAATCGGTAACGGATCAATTGACACCCTTAACTCTCTAAAGACGGTCACTTGAATGGATCCTGTGAACTATTTTTTGTAAAGCAAGGTGGATTCATTGGGCAGCAGGCAGCCGTGACGTAACAAGCTCCTACCTAAATAGGTGGATTCATTTGGTTTCGATTACTGAGTTACTGTCCTATCTATGCATATTAGCATGTGTGGTTGGATTTTTCTCGTTATCTTGATCTATCGACTATTTTGACTATTCTTAATTTTGTTATGATGTATATATATTAAGTATCTAAATTTGTGGTTTTAAAGATCTCAGATTTTTTAACCTTTTTTATCACATATTAAATAAAAATGAAATGGTCTAGCTCTGCGACTCAATATGCGTGTATTCAATGCAGAATAGACTGATCTGCTATTTCTCACCTCAGGTTTCAATATGCGTTCGGTGTTGGAAGAGTTTCCGGCGTCGATGTGGTGATCTCCGCCGTGGTTCGCTGTGTGGAGGAGCAATTCAGTCTGTACAATTACAATTCACAACCAAAACTAACAACCTCGATCATTTATATATCCTTAAACATGAGATATAATACAATAATAATAATATGGACTTACGTTGACGTCGAAATCGGAGACCAGAGATGTGTATAAATCTCTAGAAGTGGAGGCAGACGCGAAGGCGCGGCGATCTTTCTTGTCGGAGAAGAGGTCCATTTCATCCAAGACAGCTTTGCCATTATCGGCGACATTATTTTCTTCGTGGGGATAATCGGCGGTGGCGCAGGGCTGGGTTAGAGAGAACTGGATGGTGGTAGGAGGAGACGGCGGCGGCGATCTAGGGGAGTCCATGGTGGCGGAGTGGGTTTTGGGGAGGTAGAATTGGTGATGTTGTGATGAAATAAATAATAATAATAATAATGTTTGGATCAAAGAGAGTCCACTGCTATTTAATTTATGATGCTGGATCAAAGAGAGTCCAGTAAATTTGAAATAGTCAAGACCTAATACTTTATACACATACCCCAGATCTTAATTCTATTTTCAGTTACCATTGACTTCATTTTCTCATGTTTTATTATTATTGTTATTGTTATTTTTATTTCATCTCATGCACGTGTAATGTAATATATAAATATTATTAATGACGTTTATTAAAATAGGGGAGAGAATATGCAGCTATTTAGAAGAGAGAATTCTTGGCAGAAGACTATAAAAGATCTAAACCCCCGTAAAGTTTGGGGTTTTGACAATGTCTCAATTAAAAAGCGATCTCTAGTACTTCTATGTTCCCGTACCATAAATTACTTATTTATGTCATTTATATATATAGCATAGTAGTACAAATTAATTATAATAACTCATTTATTTATATATGTACGTATATCATTACCATTAACAAATTCGATTATAAAAATAAAATTTATATATCTGTATTATTTCCAAAATTAATTAAATGATAAAATGCATTTGAATAGTCAATAAGAGATTGTAACAGAAAATGAGCATATATTTATACAGCATAAAACATAAAGTTGATCCAAAATCCAAATTCGTTTATCGCCCATTTTTATCTGAAACTTCCGTAACTTTCTTTTTAATATCAAAATTCTTGTGTTTAATAAATTTATCTTTGCTTTATTTTTATTTCTTGTTGCTCAAATCATCAATATATTACCTCTTTATTTTCATGTTGAGACATCATTTATTGTAGTTTAATTTTTGTCTTATGATCCCACTATTTTAAATATAAAAATAGGTATAGAATAGAGCAAGTAAAGTATCGTATCACTGATAAAAGAAAACATACTGAATAATTCGTGTAGAAAATCAATTATTATCTAGGCAAACAAAAATATGAATGAGATCGAATCAATGATAAACAAAATAATAAACTAATAATAAAAAAAAAAGATTTCAGGGATAATGTATCACACTAAATCAATTAATGAATTCGACAATTAAATCTAATTATCATATTTTAATCCTAATGCATGTGAAGGTTCGCATAAATAACCACATACTCCGGGTAGTCTATGATAGTGGGCTAATTTAAATCAATTACAAAAAGCACATAAAGAATATTCTCTTACAATTTTCCTATCTCTGCTAAGTCTCAAGGGGAAACATGTATTGTGATCTATGGGATCGGCTATGAATTCAATTTCGGATAAGACATCAAAATCATAACTTGCATACAATAATAATCATCAATTATCAAAGCATGGGAATTAAAATCATAATCATCAAAATTTCCCTAGAATTTCAAGGCGATAAAATAGCATGAAAAACCCCTTTGTAGAATTTTTGATCTCCGGGTTATCAATCATTGATCGCAATCTCTCCTCCATTAGAAAACTAATCTAAAATTTAAATCTAAGTGAAAACAATTGTATGGAATAGAAAAGAAGAAGTAAAAAAGATAATATCTAGGTTCTATAATGGTGTGTATTTATAGGTCCATGAATAGAGTAAAAATCTCGCAAAATATAACTAATTCGCGCAGGTCGCGCGAAATTTGTTACGCCTCCGCAAAAATTTTGTTTTGACTCGTTCTCTTTCGTTTCGACTCCGATTTTGGATCCGTTTGCGGCTACGAACTCCTATTGAGATGAAATTTAATCCTATGCTCTTCAAACTTGATGATCATACTTCTTGTTTATAGGAAAAATACGTATTTATGTTTCTACTAGCGATAGGCTTGATTTCTCGTGCTCCTACACTCGTGCTTTGATCTTTGATTCACTTCTTGGTCCAACACGCATTTTGGCTCGTTTTTCACACCACTAGGCTTCAAACCAAGTCCCTTTTCACCAAAACCTACAAAAAGACATAAAATATAACAAAACATAAAATGAACACAAAATACTAAAACAAATGAAATAAGACAAGAAATACTCCAAAATCATACGAGATGATATCAATTGCATCAATAAAAGTATACAAAATGAGTGTTTACCAACCTCTCCCAAACTTAAGCTATTTTTCGTCATCGAACAATGAGAAAAACAAAAGACAATAAACACAAATGAGAGTAAACAAAGATCATCGATACCTCAGATAAAATAAAATAAATGGTAGTTGATTCAAGACATCTTTTCGATTCATCTCCAACTGTCATCAACAAA
Organism: Leonotis leonurus; assembly: GCA_026898415.1. NCBI lineage: Eukaryota > Viridiplantae > Streptophyta > Magnoliopsida > Lamiales > Lamiaceae > Leonotis > Leonotis leonurus. The sequence goes on along the minus strand of JAPKLX010000019.1, from coordinate 1,601,565 downwards.
AGTGATATCAATAACTAAAAAATCTGCAAGCTCTCATGGAAAAAATGTATCGCACAACACTTGGCTAATATAATCAATGAACACTCGGCGAAATCAATACAATGCAACCAAACTTTCCATAGGCTTGCAGATCGTCTAATTTCTCGACCGCTATTAAGTGTGCAAGAATCATGATCAAATAGGACTTTTCTCGGGTTATAATGTGGGGACATTGGTTAGGGTTAGGAACATTTGGCTAAGTGACTGTGATAATATCCTAACTCATTCTACACAGGTCCTCTATCAATCATAACAATCGAACCGATCAAACCAATCAAACAACATGTCGTTCTACCCAATCTTTCTCTTTTTCGCTCAAACACTCTGCTTAAATCTTTTCTTTCACAAATTAAGGTCCCGACATTTATGAACACAAACTTTTCTTTTTCTTTTCTTTCAAGCTTATGGGGACATCGAACACCTATTTCACGCAGAGATTATAATCACACGGATTCACTAATGGAATGATATAAAATCTAATCACCCAACAAGTTTATCACCAACAATTTTTATGATCCACATTTCCCAAGGCTAAGAATAAAATGGCTATATAGGCTCAAAATAGAGTTCAAAGGATAACAATGATAACGAGATAGTGTATAGGGAATGGTTTATCAAAAGATGGCTTAAGATCATCTCACAATTCTTTGCAATGACTGCAGCTTCGAAACAAATACCAAAGCAAGTTCTAGAAGTAATGATCACATGCAAGATATAAAAACACTCCCAAAGAATTCAATGCATGTTATAGCATTTCAAAGGCTCAAAATTCCTCACACGGGTTAATGCTCGCAGATTTTACCGTCAAACTAACTTTTATCATATCACGATAGAGACAAATCTACTACATGCTCGAATCAACATATTTTAGAAAATACGAATCTCATATCATCATAGGCATCTCACTTTGCGTACACGAAGTCAATAACCAACAACATACATACTTAAGTCGACACGAGTTCATCAACATAAAGGACATAGAGTACGAAAACGAAAGAAAACAAAAAAACTGAAGAAAAGAAATAACAAAAAAAAAATGACAAGAAACTCTCTAGTGTGGTGAATCACATATTGTATCCCTCTCCCCCTCCCAAATCTTATTTTAACACGTAGTGAAATATAAATTTGGCGGAAGACAAAGTTATACAATATGAGATTCCTTGCTCCCAAATCACAGAGAGCTCTCTCGATCTTTTGACCCCCGATCTCGCATGTCACATTGAAACTTCTGGGGTCTCCCTTTTTATCCGGGACCTTCCGTTGTAGCGCTGCATTGCACTCCCTAAGTAACTTAATAATCCCAAACTTATGGAGCTTCTTTTTTCGAGAAAATGCATCTTTTAATTATTGTGCACACTTTGAAAGATCGCTTCGAGCCTTAAGCAATGGGATATTGACATCTTGCTGCTTGAATCTCTCCATGAACATTTTCTCACAAAGCTTGTGTTTGATGGGTTGCTTCGGAAGTGGTGCTCTAGCTGGCTCGATCGACTCCTCAATTATGTTATAAATTATAAATTATAATTATATTTTTTCAAATAATGTGAAATCTATATATTTTCATACAATTTATTAATTTTCATCAAATTTGAAAGGTTGTAGATAATTTATATAAATTAATACTCCCTCTGTCCATGAAAATGGTTTACGGTTTGACCGGCACGGGTTTTAATACTGTGTTTTGACTTTAATGGGGATGTGTAGTGAGTGGAGTTAGGGTCTCACTTCATATATTTGTTTTAAATTAGTTGTCAGTAATTAGTGGAGTTTGGGTCCCTCTTAAAGTATTATTTTAAATTGAGTTGTCTGTAATGGGTGTGGTGGGTCCACTTGCTATGAAAAGAAAGTTTCAAATGTAAGTAGACATCCCAAAATAGCAAAATGTAAACTATTTTCGTGGACGGACAGTAGGGATGTCAATTTAGCCCGAAACCGACGGGTCAGCCCAAATAGACCGATAAAAAAGGCGGGTTAAGGCCTAAATATTTTAGCTCGAAACAAAAAAAGCCCGATTGAACCGAACTAAAAATAGCCCGAGCCCGATAGGGCTAGCCCGAAAAATTATTGGTTGGCCCGATTAACCGATGAAAAATAATTATGACTTAAAAAATTGAAAAAATATAATCATTTATGTCAAAATTGTATCAAATTATTAATAATTTATTAGTTATTATGTAAATTTATAGTGAAATAATACTTATTTTCCTATCTAATATCAAGTTAAATGTTTTTATTGAGTAAAGACGACATAATTTTTGTTATAAAAATATATTTATTAAAAATATTATATATAATATATATATTTTTTAAATATTTTGGCCCGACGGGCTAGCTCGAAACCGAGTGGGTTAGGGTTAGGGCCGAAATATTTTAACCCAAAATAAAAAAAAAACCCGAATGACCCGAACCGAAAATAGCCCGAAACTGAATGGGCTGACCCGAAACCGAGTGGGTTGACCCTATTGACATCCCTAACGGAGAGAGTATTAAATTAGTTATCAAAATATACATATCAAATTAACTTATCATATATATATATATATATATGGGATGGTTATATTGAAAATAGATTTGTTTGTATTAACTAAAAATAAATCTGAATCATTCATATTTTTTATCCAATGGATATAATTAAATTATCCATAATCAATAAACCCTAGTCAGAAAGAATAACAAATTCTCTGTTTTTAGAGATTACATATTTTAAATAATATATATAACAAAATTATCTTTTAATTTGTACCATTGATCAAAATGATTTAACAGTCAAGATTTATTTTTAGTTAACTCATACAAAACCATTTTTATTTGATCTCTTCCATATATATATATATATATACACACACATACAATATTTGTGAAAATGATATAGAGTACATCTAATACAATATATAATATATGAAGTAATAAAAACATTACATAAATATCAATGATATTATATCATATACTACATGGAAATAAGAACATATAATCTATATATGATTAATATAATTTTTTAATCTTAAAATTATGAGAATTTAGATAAATATGAATGAAGTGATTTGAGAGTATCACATAGGATTAAAATACATATAATTCGTATTAATAATATATATATATTTTCATAAATATAATATATATAGTGATATATTAAAAGAACATTAATTGGATTCAATACTTGCTCGAATAAACAAATACATAGTTTGGATATCTTTAATTAGTATGACAAATAATTAGTAATGTTAATTTTTTTCGATTAAAGATAAAATAAAATACATATAAAATAATAATAATATATTTAACATATCTATCTACTAATAAATAATGAAGTTTAATTTCATTATATAATAACGATATACGGCCAAAAAATCATCAATTTGATTGAATTATCAAATATGCATCAAAATATACTCATTGACTATTTTTTTTATATTAATGAAAATGATACTTAGATATGAAATAATATACAATTAATATAGGATATATACATATATAAGAAGATTATACACTATTTTATATTTATATATTATTATTTTAATAAAAAGATACGAATCATTCAATTTTTATTTTCTATATTAAAAAAAATATGTGGATTGTTCGAATAATAATATAATTAAAAGTATGTTAAAGTAATCATATGTAATAAATTTTATATATTAAAAAAATATTTTTCAATAATTTGAGCTTTAGAAATTTTTATATAATTTTTTTATTACATTTGAAAAATATATAATTTAATATAGAAATTTAGACATTTTTATATAATTTATTAATTTTCATTAGATTTTAAAAGATTTTACATAATTTATATAAATTTTTAATGAAAAAAACGATTATTCAATTTTTATTTGTTATATTAAAAAATATACGTGGATTGTTCGAATAATAATATTATTAAAAGTATGTTAAAATAATCATATATAATAAATTATATATATTAAAAAAATATTTTTAAATAATGTGAGCTTTAAAATTTTTTATATAGTTTTTTTAATAGATTTGTAAAAATATATAATCTAATATAGAAATGTAGACATTTTCATATAATTTATTAATTTTTATTAGATTTTAAAAGATTTTACATAATCTATATAAATTATTATTAAATTAGTATATCATTATGTATATTATATTTATTAAAATACTACTTAAATATGGAATAATATATAATACAATCTATGATATACATAAAAAAAACATAACATCAATATTACTCTGTATGCATACATCGAAATAAGGATATATAATATTATATACGATTAAATATCATGTATGAATGGTACGATTCGATACTATTCATACTCAGAAATGTAAAATATAATTATAAATGTATTTTACTATAATAAATTTGTAAATGACTTGAATTTAAATATTATAATGTTCGCAATTATTATTTGTCTTTCATAATCTTTTTTTCGCTATTTTGTATAATTACTTTATAATATACTAATAATTATGGACTTACATTGACGTGGAAATCGGATACCGGAGATGTGTATAAATCTCTGAAATCTTTCTTGTCGGAGAAGAAGTCCATTTCATCCAAGACGACTTTGCCATTATCGGCGACAATATTTTCTTCGTCGGGATAATCGGCGGTGGCGCAGGGCTGGTTTAGAGAGAACTGGATGGTGGTAGGAGGGGGCGGCGGCGGCGATCTAGGGGAGTCCATGGTGGCGGAGTGGGTTTTGGGGAGGTAGAATTGGAGATGTTGTGATGAAATAAATAAATAATAATAATGTTTGGATCAAAGAGAGTCCAGTAAATTTGAAATAGTCAAGACCTAATACTTTATACACATACCCCAGATCTTAATTCTATTTTCAGTTACCGTTTACTTCATTTTCTCATGTTTTATTATTATTGTTATTGTTATTTTTATTTCATCTCATGCACGTGTAATGTAATATATAAATATTATTAATGACGTGTATTAAAATATGAGCATATATTTATATAGCATAAAACATTCATCCAAAATCCAAATCTGTTTCTCGCCCATTTTTATTTGAAACTTCTGTGATTTCATTTTTAATTCCAAAAATCTTGTGTTTAACAAATTTCTCTTTGCTTTATTTTTATTTCTTGTTGCTCAAACCGAAAATTTATTCTCTATTTTTTTCTGTTGAAACATCATTTATTTTAGTTTAATTTTTTCGTATTTAAATTTTTGTAGTTGAAACATGCATATTTTCTTATTTACATTTCATGTGGAGACAATTATGAAATACTTTTTATTAATTATTTTGTTGATTACTTGCACTTGGATACGATATTTGTGACTAAATATACACACACAACATGTTTCTTCTCTCTTTCTCTGTGTTGAACTTTGAACCTTGGAACGTTGATTGTGCTTAAGTGATTGTGGAAGTCTTTTGTAAAATGTTTGAGTTTATTCATAATTTGACTTAGTTTGTTGGATCCCTCGTTCGAGTGGATGATTTTAAATTTCTGAAATTTACTGCGGATTTTTCCTTAAAATGAATTGTGGATTACACCATGTTTAATGTAGGTTCCATTATCCACGCACTAACACTACATATCATTATTAACGTGAGTCTCATTCTACACTAACTACATACTAACATCATTATTAATGTGAGTTTCATTCTCCACTCACTATACATTACACATTACCAACTCAAGTCAAAACATTTTATTAAAACTCGTGTTGGGTCAAAGTGGGAAGAACGATCATGGACGGAGGGAGTATCAAGGAACCGCTAGTTTCCGGTACCAAACATATAAAACCATAATCGAATTGTTTCTTATATTTTAAGACGAGTATGAATGGATAAAATTCAAATATGTTTGCAAAAAATAATAAGTCGTAAGTACAAGTCTACTAATAGACGAGTTTATGAAGATTTAATATTTATGACGAATATAAATCTATGAAATTATGAAGTTATTTTATAACTGATTTTGAGATAATTGTAAATTTATTATAATCAAGTTTACATAATTAATGATTTTTACTATATACGTGTAATATATGAACAAATAATTCATATATCTATGATATCAAGTAGTAGTAATAAACAAAATGAACGTCAAATAATTTTATAAAATTTATAAAATATTTAATCTCATTGACATGTAAAAATCTAGTATATAAAATACTTAAATAAATTATGAGATTGGATCATAGTTAGCATACATGACAAGATTAACATTTGAACCGTCCTCGGTGAATATAAATTGACAAATATAGTTGATCTTATATTTTCCACACATATTCATTGGTTAACAACATCAGGTATAATTAGAACATACTATAAAATAATAAAATATGAAAACGATAATGGTAAATATATTTGATACAATGACAATAGAAAGTAGTAATATAGATGGAAAATTAAATATCATACTAACATGAAGGTCAAAATGAGTATCATTTACTAAAAGGAGGTTGATACAAACTATAAAAGTCTAACTCACGACCAAAAACATGGTATAGGAGATGGGCTCGAGACTAAAACTGTCCCACAATCGAAAAACCACAGCATATAACATACAGTAGAACTGTAGAAGTGTCGAAAAAATGCTCAAGATTTCAAGAATCTTGCAGCTTGTCTCAATCTTGTCAGACGGGTTTATGGTTGTCTGAACTGGATGGAATAGAAATATCGGTCTCAAGCATGAAAGAAAGATCGTGCATCTGGGAAATCAACATCTTCACATGATCGTCCTCTGACGATTCTCCAAATGTATCTGCGCTGTTTGCAGATTTTCCGGGTTTAAGGGATTGGATGCTCGTGTCACTGAACCTACAGCGTCAGCAATGAGTTATGCCATAATTTTATACTCCCTCCATCCCAGTAAGCATGACACACTTTATATTCAAATGAATGTATTAAAATAATAAATTGTGTTAAGTTTATTAGGACAGAGGCAGTACTAGTCAAGAAACAAGTTATAGAGAAAGCAAGCTGTAAAATAACTCCATATTTTGGACCTTTCTCTTTCACTTGTAATTAAAGAGAGAACGCACACTGCATTACTTAACACACAAAACCAATCTTCTCTGACTGATAAAGTACCAAAACAGAATTATTGCATAAAATGGTTCACTTGATCATTGAACTTAATGAAACTGTGGTGAGCTCCAAACTTGTTTTCTCAAACACAGATAAGTAAGCAAGGAAAGGACACTCATTCTAGTTGCTAATCTAATTCCAACCATGTCAGGGGTTATATTTTCTTGTTTTCCAGAATGAGGTTTCTGCTTCTCTAGCGCACTGCTATATTGTTAGGTTACAAATATGTGCAGGGTGGTCGAGTAATAACAATTACTATCACTTTGTGCACCACCACATATAGAAGAAATAGGTATTTAGCATGTCATGTGGAGAATAACACTGGTTATTAAGAGAACATATTCAAATAGTTAAACCCATAAGTGATGGCAAAATATTATTACGAATCTTGTCTTATCATAATAGGAACGCACCAGAGTGAAGCAGGATTTTCTGAAATTATAGCATTGCCTTCTGCAGGAGCACTGCTGTTGCTAGTTGATGTAAAATCTCCTCCAAAATTACCATCAAAGCTGAAGAGATCTCTCTCCGTGGACTTTTTATCATCTTCAAACTTATTGTCAAAGCTGAACAAATCTCCCGCCGAGGGCTTCTTAGCATATCCAAACTTCTGTTCGAAGCTGAATAAATCTCCCTCAGGGTACTTCTTGTCACCTGCAAGCTTATTGTTGAAGCTGAATATATCTCCATCCGGGGAATTCTTGCCACCTTCAAGCTTATTGTCGAAGCTGAATAAATCTCCCTCAGGGGGCTTCTTGTCACCTTCAAGTTTATTATCAAAGCTGAATAAATCTCCCTCATAGAGCTTATCCTCAGAAGTCGATACTTGATCATTACTTCCAGCCCAGGCATTCTGGGAAGGAGTTGAGCCTGCAAACTCGTTCCAGTCTTCAAATAAGTTCACATCCATTGCTCCATGCTCCTCGGTTGTGGCCTTATTATTACTCATATTCTCAAAGTCCATTTGCGACTGGAAGTCCATAAATAAGTCATCGTTGGTAGAAAGGTCTTCCGAGTATTCTAGTGTTTGATCCTTTTGAGGGTTACTCTTAGTGCCGAAAGTAGCATCAAATTCTTCAGACAAATTTGGCACGCTAGACCCCAGATTATTCCACATATCATCAGAATTCCAATCACCATATCCCAGAGGAACTGAGGGATTGTCTTTTGGTTTCCCATCGTTCATATTTTCTCCAGGTCCAAACACAGAATCGAGATGAGCACCAAGATCAACATTCACAGTCGAGGAACTCTGAAAGAGCTCAGGATCTTCAAATTTAATTTCAGAACCTTCTGAGGAAGCTGTGATACCACTAAGTTGATTCTCAGAATCCGCAAATTGAAAATCCGCCTCCCATCCAGTGAGAGCTGTGCCATTCGTGTGTTCGGATGAGCTGACAGCTGGCTTCGATGATTGAACAGTTTGAAAGAAATCTTGATTGCCAACAGCTACAACATCTTTTGTACTGTCATCCTCGGCCCATTTATGATCCGATGATTGTTCGACTGGCGTATCGGGGCCCCCATTACTCTTAGATTTCAAGAAAAATTTATCTGGAGCTACTCCAGTCAAGATCAAGGATCTTTGGCCCTCTTTTAAATTCTTATCATCAGAACTAATCTCTTTGTTCACTGTTTCAGCTGGCCATGGTATCTTAAAGTTCAAGAACACAGACAACGGAATTAAATCATTACGAGAGCTCTGGCCTTTTCCTTGATTAGTTTTTCTGGTTGGATCAACAAGTTCCTGCAAGATTTAAGTTTATATATATGAGATTGAATTGCCATTCTTCTAAAAGGACAGAAGCTAATGCTGTTGTTTTTCCTCATTGTTCTAGGTTTAATCACCATAAATTCAAACAATTATAAACCCTAACCAAACGGCAATCGATTAATCCGTCCAGTTCTATAAAATCCTAAATATAAATATTCTCAACTTAAAATTCATCTCTCTTCAGCTCAATCGTCCAAAAAGTTCTCTTTTGACACACATTCGAAGCTTAAATCATGCGATTTCTACAAGCAGATAAAACATCTATATCGGAGGCTCCCCTTTTCTCATAAACAAAAACTCCATAACCAAACAACAACCGATCAACGAGAACTCAAGCAAACATCAACTTTCGTTTGGCAAACGCAATACAGTAGTATGCTAAGCTTCAACCATTGCACACTGCACAAATTTTCTACCAATTAGATTAATAAAAAACTCATACCGATCCATCGAGGCGGAGCGAGCGGAGCAACCACTGGTACCCGACGGTGGAAGTGAAGGAGATGGGCTCCGGAACGGCGTCGTAATGGGGGCCGAGGCCGCAGTACAAGCAGACAATAGAGTCCGATCCTCTAAGGAGCAATGCTTTGCAGTTCCTGCAGCGGTGGTCCGGTGGTGAGTCGTCTCCGGCGGTGGCTATCGTGGCCGAGAGAGGCGGCAGCGCGGGCAGGGTGGGGTCGGAAGGGTCGTAATCGGGCAGACCCGCCGCTGCCCGGGTACGGATCTGGACATGGCGGATCAATTCGTGCGGAAATTGGGCCATTTTCGCTCATCAAGAACTACTCTCATACAGTCGCACACTTTCTCTGTGTGTAATTCTTGTTTATTCAGTGATGTGTTTTCTCAAATCGTTGCTTCAAACTCGCGTTTTTTACTTTCATTTCTTCCAAGAATGATGAATCTTGGAATCAACTTAACTAATTAACCAATATTAATGTAACAAAATACACTTTTTTTCATTATTAAGAATATTGTATAAATCCGTGTATGAGTGATAAATGTAATAGAATTTTTACTATTTTTTAAAATGTGTCAAGCTTAATATGCAAAAGTATTTTATTGAATTTTGGAGTCAAGAATAATGGAACAACTAAATTTAAGTAAAAGGTTATTTATGTTAATTCATATCATTCGTATCATTTATACAATTAAATTTAAGTAAAAGATTATTTATGATAATTCATATAAAAAATGACTAAAATTTAAATAGTTTTATGTTCGTGGCTGGCTATTATTTCTCTTTTACAATTTTTTTTAACTAATTTGTATAATTAACACTTTAAAAATTCAAACAATAATTACTAATTCAATAATTATTTTTATTTTTATTTCTTAAAACTCTTATTTAGAGCTCTTTTTTATTCGTGTCCTCTTTCATTGTTGTGTTGGTCCACTGGTCTACTTCTCATAATCTTTTCTTCTTTTTTTTTCATTATTTATTTTCCAAAAATTTAAATATCAATTCAAATCTTTTACATTAATTTTTGGGATAATGGCATATAAATACATAAACTATCCACGAATTCTGGTATTATGCACGAACAAAAAAATTTGTCACACAATACATAAACTATATATTCTTCGCTTTTTTGAACCTCGAACTTATTTTGGTCAAAATAGTGATTACGAAGTCCACCTAAGCCTAAACGACGTTGTTTTTCATTAAAACAAAATGACGTCAGTCTGTTCTTCATTTTTCCTCCAAAATCGAGCGAAAATAAGCCGGGGATCATTAGAGTTTAGGCTTAGGTGGACTTCCACGTCATTAATTTAGGTCCATGTCATCACTCTTTTGACCAAAATAAGCCCGAGTTTCAAATAATCGAAGAATATATAATTTATATATTGTGTGGCAGATTTTTTAGTTTGTATACAATATCAGAATTCGTGAATAATTTATATATTTACGGACCATTATTCCTTAATTTTTATGAGATTCAAGGGAAAAATTTTACCCCTATTTACAAGCAATTTCAATCTCCATACTCAAAAATGAAAATTTAATTTTATTCATCATCATAAAAAAATATTATTTCACTTGATTTCTACATCAGCGTGAGCCATGAAATACTGGGACATTGTCATATTGAGATTGTGGAGTCGAGAGTTTTTACTTCGAACAATGCAAGGAGCATGTATCTTTTTAAATAGAAGATCAAAATTATTTGCATAATTAGTTTTATATTTTGTAAGATATTATCATAATATTTAGAACTCCTCTCGTCCACCAATATTAGTTACATATTTCATTTTTTGGATATCCACTAATGCTTGTTACACTTTAAATTTTTCTTTTATAACACATACATTTTAATTAAATAATAATAATAAGTGGGACCAAAACTTCACTAACTACACTCTTCACCTAAAGTCAAAGCATTACATTAAAACACGTGTCGGTCAAAATGTAACATACACTTGTGAACGGAAATATTATTTTTAAGTAATATTTTTTAAAAAAAATTAAAAATTTAACTTTATAATTAGCACTAAACTTCAACATAGATTGAGACAAACATGATAATACTCTCATTAAATTAGTTTTTTGTTATATACTTTTTAATGCACGTACGAGATTACTCAATAATTATTATTTCATTAAGTTGGATTTTCATTAAAACTTTGTCATGGATTTTAACAGATACTTTATTCATTTTTTGTACGCATTCTATTTTGATTTATTTGTTGTTTAATATTTATCTCATTTCAAAAATATAAATTAAAATATAATATTTGTTGAAAACATTTTTGATAATTGTGGAAATCATTATCTATGTGTTTTGATGATGTTAAATCATAATATACATACATGCTATTAAACTGTGCTTACGCTTTAATATCTATTGACGAAAATGCTCACCCGCCCGCGGTGGGCATTTCTTAATGCGCCCGCGGTTGATGTGGCATGCCACGTAGATAAATATTAAAACTTAAATATTTTTTATTAATTATCACTTTCCGACTAGGGTTTATTGGTTAGGGTATAGTTTAATATTATTTAATAAATAATAATAATAAAAATAAAATTAATAAAAAAACGAAAAATATAGTGACTCGTATGATGATGTGACATTGCCACATCAATCGCGGGCGCATTAAGATGTGCCCACCGCGGGCGGTGGAGCGCTACTCTATCTATTGATGCTTAGGTACTTGTGTTTATATAGACTTTACAGAATGGTTAAGTGTAAAGACAGATCGATGTAAGACAGATCGTGTCCGTAGGAGCCATATGTGTCTTAATAGTAGATTAGCTAACTTGTAAGATCAGATTAAGTTAACGACCTAAGTCATAGAGCTTGATCTTATTTTGTCTATCTATTAGAAGGGAAATCAACATATAAGGCCAGATTAAATTAACGATATATGCTATAAAGATCGACCTTGTTATGTAGTAGGTTAAGTCAAAATATGATAACAAATTGATGTAACGATATGTTCATAGAACTAACCTGATCTATCTAGATTTAGTTTTTATAGCATCTAATTTATCGCACAACATGTCAGCATTCTTACCAAGAAACAGATCGATGGACAGGTCGATAAGAAGACCAAGAAGCAGCGCGATAGAATCAACCTTGTATCAAACAGGTTGACATCAAGCTGCATATGAAGATATACAAGGAACAACTCATTACAAACAACATGTGTTTAGCAGGTCGATTAGCAACTACTCAAACGAGCTGCATAGCGAGACGGACAACAAGTTGTGCAAGAAGAAGATTAATACAAACGATCTGTGTATAACAGATCGATCTGTTGTTCATGGGAAGTCAGCTCAATTATTGGATACAACCTACTCACCTACAAATTGTTTTAATCCACATGTTCCTATGAGATCCAAACGAGCTGCTCATCACAGTTGGAGGAAGCTAAAATCTAACTAAATTGATAAGTTTACCTGTCCTATGGCACGTCAATATCCACGTAGGACAAACTCTAAAGACTAGAAGTATAGTAAGCAGCCAACGGTCGAAAGAGCATTTAATGTTTACTGCAAAAGCTGCAAAGATTTCCAACGGCTATAATTCAAATATGCCTACATATACATATACTTCAAGCTTTCTTCAGAAATGGTGTTCGTGATATTACCCAGAAAAAACTTCAACGCTACAAGATTCTCTCTCCAGTCTTCCATAGAATTATTCAATACTAGATATAGATTATATACATTTTTGAGTGTTGTAAATTAGAGAGAAATCACCATAATTTTGAAGTTAAACCCACTAAAACTTATCTTAGATTTGAGCCTTCAAAGCCAATAGTTCTTGTTTCCTCCATAGCAAAAAACTTGGAGGAAAAACGATTATAAAATCGAACTCATATCTCATACTCAACGAGTTTAAATAAGAGAATTGTAATCTCGTACTCAGCGAGAATAAAGAAGCAAGTTTTGGCTCGTACTCAACGAGGATAAATAATTAAGGGATCTAAGGTTATGGGATTCATCGATCTAGCTTTGATCGATCGTAGACGTATGGGGTTTCTCGAACCACGTTAAATATTGTGTGTTCTTTTATATTTTGCATTGCGTTGCTATGATTCTTTATTTATCACTCGCCAGCAAACTTATCTAATTAAGCGAGTCGTGCATCTTATATCAATCTCTTAAAGAACATTCGATATAAACAAAATATATTTTTTAAGTGAAAGAGCATCCAACAACATATACACAGCTTACGTACATAATCTGCGTTTGGACAGATCGTCTAGTATGCTCCAGCTAGCTGTCAGTCTATCTGCTCCTTAACAGAGTACTCACACTCTGTATTGAGAACTTACTTGAGCAGTTGGATCTCTCTCTACATCAAAGGAGATCGACTGCTATTTCAAGCGAGTTGTTTTGGTATAAACAGTAAGCTGCTCCTCAATATGTTGTTCACAGCTAAAATGCAAGAAAGTTGGCGTGTGGTGTATTCCCCTCATACACCGCACCTGCTCTCCCAGGACCCAACAATATTTTTTTATTTACTTTTATTTAATATTTTTATAATATATATATATGAGAATAAAACATATAAATGCATTTATAAAAATAAAAATAAAATTAAATGATAATATTATATATGTAAAATGTAATATTTCATTGATATACATAATTAAACTAAGTATAACACTTATAAAAAATAGAGAGAATATACTCGAAACACATTCATTATGGATTAATGCAAATTTATATACGCCGCGGGTAAGAAACGATGATTTCAATATATTAGCCCAAAATTTTCAATTTTATATATATTTATATTTTTAAGATCCAATACAACATTAGTTTATCTCTAAATAATTATGCATGTATAAAATATAATCTTTTTAAAATTTTATTTTTTTAATCTATCATATATGTAAATCCTGAATCCGCCCATGTATATTGTATTCTATATATATATCATGCCTAAAATTTTCAAATATCGACATATTTATTTATCTTCTAAATTAAAGAATAGTTGTTTATTTAGAAAATTGTCTAAACGGTGTACTGAAAGCATGCATTTAAGTCGTGTGATAAGTTGCGAATAAATATGGCATATATATAGCACCTCCTTTTTAGTTGATGACATGCTTTCAATTAATGCCATCGAAGACAATTTTTTTAAAATAGTCCTGTTTATACTTGCAAAGGAGGTCAAACAAATCATTATTAATTAATTAATTAATTCTCTTAAAAATATTACCCATACCCTTCTGATTAAGATGAAGCATTTCTTTTAAACACGGTAATTAATTAAGAAGTGTATATTTAGAGTTAAAAATATTATAAAATAATAATAAAAATATATATTATTTAAACTTGTGTATAATAAATATGTCCTAAAAATATGACTCATCGGCCCGAAAAATAATACGATTCATTTTAATTGGGACAAATCTAATACCTTCGTTATATATAGCAGCTACCTCTTACTTTCGGCGGGATTAATTTGCATAAAACCAACTATATTTTCTGATAGAATTAATATTGTTATATTTTGCATTCAATTGTTAACAGTACGTTTATATATATTTATGACGCTACATTTCCAAACATTAATTAAACATGTTCTCTAAAATAAGGAAATTGGAGATATGACAAAAATAAAAAGTCATTCATAAATATTCAGGAGTAGTAGTTACTAGTTAGTCCTGAGAAATAATAGTACAATTTAATTTGTATTTATACATGTCCAAAAGATTCAAAATGTAATCCAGAAAATTATTTCAAAGGAATTAAAAGTCAAGTTTCCACATCAAGTATATATATCATTAATATGCTGAACAATGTCTGGAAAATTTTCAGATTAACATAGTATTTCTTTTAGCCAAATATATTATATAGTTTAATTAGTAAACTTCAATGTAAAGCTAGAGTTTGAAAATGCATGCCTACAAATTAAAGTATCCACAAATGTAGCTCACCTGTTCCATTCACTAATTCCACTATAAATACATCCAACAACAATTTCAACTATATTATTACATATGCATCATCAAAAATATTAATTATCAACATCACCATGATAACAGCACATGCATGGCCACCACTACTCTTCCTCCTCCTCGCATCCGCGGCGGCCGCCAAAGTTCCCGCGATCGTCGTGTTCGGCGACTCCTCCGTTGATGCTGGGAACAACAACCAGATTCCGACGATCGCGCGGAGCAATTTCCTGCCTTACGGCCGCGATTTCCCCGACGGAAAGGCGACGGGGAGATTTTCAAACGGTCGAATCGCGACGGATTTTATCTCGGAGGCGTTTGGACTCCGGGAGACGGTGCCGGCGTACTTGGATCCGGCGTTTAATATTTCTGATTTTGCAGTAGGTGTTACATTTGCTTCCGCGGGTA
The DNA here is from genome assembly GCA_026898415.1 of Leonotis leonurus. Lineage (NCBI taxonomy): Eukaryota > Viridiplantae > Streptophyta > Magnoliopsida > Lamiales > Lamiaceae > Leonotis > Leonotis leonurus. The sequence goes on along the minus strand of JAPKLX010000019.1, from coordinate 1,585,908 downwards.
CTGGATATGATAATGCAACTTCCGATGTACTTGTAAGTGGAGTATTTATTAACTATATTATATATTTTCCTCAAAAAAACTACACTCTCTTTACCATCCAACCATTCACTTTGTTACATTTCATTTTTAAAACAACTTTATTATTCATATAAATTTAAATAATATATATTTATATCATCATTTATATTATTTTTAAACTTTTTTAAATTTCATGCCCAAAAACAAATGTAATAAATTGGGTAGGACGGATGAATATATAAATGTTATATATAATTTATTTGTTAATGCTAATGTATACAGACGTAAAATATAAAATAGTCAAATAAGATAGTAAAAGATAAATAGTAGCTACCAATATGACATTATATAAATTATAGTCATTTTTATTGTAAATTTTCATAAATACCCTTTTATATTTAACCAACGATTTTTTCATTTTTTTAACATTCTGTATGAATCTGCTTGCTAAATATGATTCATACCCTTCATACATATGTAGTAATATTCATACAATTCACATATGAATGGTATGAATCACTAAAATCATATCATTCATACACAATATCTAAATATTATTTGTTTGAATTTTTTCGTTGGTATGGTTTGATTTTATATTTTTGATACTTTGTTGTTGTTTGCGGTGTGTTAATTATTGGTGTGACTTCAATTTTGTTTGTAAAAATAAATTTTGATGGTGATATTGATGGTGGTGAAATTTCTTTAACCGACGAGTTTTTTATTTTTTTAGCATTTTGAGTATGAATATCGATTGATATGTATGATTCATACTCTTCATACCTATATAGTATTATTTATTCAAATCACGTATGAATGGTATGAATCATTAAAATCATACTATTCATACCTATATGCGAGGATATGACGGTGGAGTAATTAAAAGAGTATTTTTATCCTAAAAATTAAAAAATAACTAGTAAAATTTATATACTATTATATTGGTTTTAATATTTATTTTTTATTATTTTATATGACTATTCTCTATAATTAACTCGCCTATATATATACCATTATGACGCTCAGAAAAAACAAGTATAATATTAAAAATATGTGTAATAAATAAAATTGTATCTATATTTGTAGTTTTTCTTGGTGGCGATCAAATGTAAATAATGTACTCTATTAATTAATTAATTCCATCTAATGGGGCTTAATAGAGAGTATATGCCATTGTAGTTAAAAATAAATGTTAAATATGATTGAAATCATATTTAATATTTATTTGAAAAAGTTAAAATTTCAAAATTTATATTTTCTCCGTCCCACTTATTTAGACTCATTTTTCTTATTGAGTTGTCCCAATTATTTAGACACATTTATTTATTTAATAAATTTTCTAAAAAATTATTATAATTAAATATTGATCTGCATGTCAAAAGCAAATGAGTCTAAATAAATGGGACGGAGGAAGTACCATATTTTTGAATATGTTAATAATAAAATCATTTAAATATGATAATAAATGTTAAAAATAATTATATACTTTATTTGAGTAATTTAAAATTATAGTAATAAGCACAAAATTAAATTAAAACATACAAAATTGAAACTGAAAATAAATAAATTCGAATTTGTTCACGGTACATCTAAATTTTATTTGATGAGCAATACAAGTTGTTTTATTTTCTTGAATTAATTTCCAGCAACATATTGTGATGAAAAAATAAAATGAGTTATGGATATATATATGTATCTGGTGCAGGGAGTTATTCCATTATGGAAGGAATTGGAATACTACAAAGAGTACCAAAAGAGACTAAGAGCCTATCTTGGTGATTGGAAGGCCATCGACACCATCGCCAATTCATTATACATAATAAGCATTGGAACAAATGATTTCTTGGAGGACTATTATGCATTCAACTCACAAAGAAGAGCACAGTATACAGTGGACGAGTATCAGCAGTTTCTGGTCGGGCTTGCCAGGAATTTTGTGGTTGATCTGCACGGGCTGGGGGCCCGAAAAATAAGCCTTGGCGGGCTTCCCCCTATGGGCTGTATGCCCTTAGAAAGGGCTGAAAACCTAGGAAATGGGAATGAATGCATGGAGACATACAATATAGTGGCAGTGAGTTTCAATACTAAGTTGTACAATTTGGTTAGAGACCTAAATAAGGAACTACCTGGCCTCGAGTTGGTCTTCTCCAACCCCTACTACATTCTTCTGCAAATTATCCAAAACCCAGCCTCATTTGGTAAGTTCATATTAGTTACGTGACTTTTACATGTTGGTTAGTTAACATGATGATTATCTGAGGCTATATGTGTGTGCATGTGTGTATGTATGTATACAGGATTTGATGTTTCTGAGACGGCGTGTTGCGCGACGGGGATGTTTGAGATGGGATATGCGTGCCAGCGTAGCCTTCTCACATGCTCGAACGCGAATAAATATGTATTTTGGGACGCCTTCCACCCTTCCGAGCAAACTAATAAGATCGTGACGGATCATGTTATCAAAACTGCCTTGTACAAGTTCAAATGATATGTGTGAGTGATATATGTTTCGATACATGTTTCTCTGACTGAAGAAGACAAGTACACAAATTTTTGTCACTTTTGTTACAGTGCTTCTGTGGTTCATTTTGAAGAATTGATCGAGATATGATAGTTTTGTCATGTCTGAAATCAGATATGTGGTTGTAGTTGTACTTGTATTGCATATTGTTTAGTTGAACAAAAATCTTAAAATTATCATGGTATGTACCACTTTGTAGTTTGTAGACTTTTCGTATGGTTATTCTTCCTTAAATTTTCACCTAAAATAACGAATTCTCTCTTTGCTAACACAATTGAAACGAATTTAGTTTATTGGATATGAATAATGTGGTTATCGAAAATATGAAATTATATGATGTCAACAAATGACCAATCAATCATGAGATAGTCAACACCAATGTCTAATTTTGAACATTCAAAACTGTTTTTCAATTAGAAGAATTCTTGTTTCTCTCATAAACTAAAATAATTAATCGAGCTCTTCTAGAGTTCATCTTTGCTAGCAATGTCATCTCCCATGAGTTCTTCAAGGGAGAACTCATCATCTTCGATTATTTCGCCGTCTTTCCCGTCCCACGGTTCGGTCTTCACGATTTCGGGGCTTGTGGCCAACGGTAAGGTGCCCTTTCCGCCACGTCCAGCTTCTTTCACAAAGTCTCTGAGAAGACAAATGGGGTTTTACTTTGTTTGCCTGAGTGACAAAATCAAGCAAGAATAAAAAGAGGAGAGGGAAGGAAGAGCTGACATTATCTGGTCACGCTCAAAGGCGCTCTTTAGTGGGGCGTAAGCTTTCTTCTTCAAGTTGAGTGCCACGAGCGCTGGATACCCGTAGCCCCCAACTCCAACGTGCTTCTCGAGCTCAGGCTGCTTCCCGGCAGCAGCCCAGAGGAAACTGCAGCAGTTATGAAAAATGAGTCGGATCATGTGGAAGAGAAAAGTGTTATTTCAACACTGCTACTTTTACGAATGTGAGATATAAGGAGATTTTGTCTTGCCTGTAAGGGCTCTTTCTGAACTTTTCTGCAACTGATAGCAAAAGCTCAAGGTATTGATTTCTACCCGCCGCCTTGGAGTCCAATATGTCGGGGAGAAAAGCTAGAAAGCAGATGGCGGCAGAGCCACACTTCTCTTCCACAACGTCCTGTAAAAACAACAGCATTTTGGAATTTCGGCTGTCACAATTTGCATGAATTGTTACAGGAAAGTGAGACGAGGGGTTAGGGGAGGAGGGAGATGGAAATCGTACTGGACTAGTCAGTTCAGTCACTTCAGGAGGGGCAGCATTTGCTTCCAGCTGCTCCAGAGCAAATGCTTCGATAGCTGATGCCGTTCTTGCACCTTCATACGTAACCGGAGTGTCTTTGTCGGCTCCAAACACCATGATAGTAGGAAACCCTTGCACATTATACCTGCTCATCAGAGACTGGCAACTCTGATTGGTTAGACACAAAATAACACCTCCATCTTGTATCAATCTCAGCAAACATTTACATCAGCAGGTTATACAGAGACAGATATTTACATTCTATACAGCACATATCTTTCAGTTTTCAGCATTTCTTAATTCAGTCTGAAGAATGATACTGATTTCTAATGCATGCAACATAATTTGTACACATGATTGACAAATAACTTTTGTTAAGACTTGGCTTTTAAATATTTGTAGAAACTGAAAGCATATATTAGTAGTCAGTTATGAAGGACTAGTCATACAAAAGGGGTATTAAAAATTATAGAGAGTAAGTAAAACGTTGAGAGAATCAATGTAACCAGTGATAACGGGCATGTTGCCTACCTTATCAGCATCACAGTCAACATGGCCCAACTTCACTTGACCCTTGAGACTGTTAGCTGCCTTCTTCCATTCAGGAGCAAGCTTCTTGCAGTGACCACACCTTCAAAACAGAAAATTCGATAATAACCATATCTATTCAGAACAATAAATTTCATAAAAGAAATAGACAAATATGATTAGCCTGGAAGAACAAGAAATATCTAGCTCAACAATAAAGGCACAACTCACCAAGGAGCAAAGAACTCCACAACCCATAGTTCCTTGCTTTTGAGTACCAGTTCATCAAAATTGTGTGAGTTCAGTTCCACTGATGCACTTGGTTCAGACTTCTGGCTTGATCCTCCTCCAGATTTCCCATCCAGGCGTTCTTTCAAGAGTGCTTTGACCTTATGAAAATGAAAAGCAAAAAACAAAAGTGATTTAAAGACAAAGTAGAGATAGTGCAAACTGCCTGACTAAGAATCTTATGCAACTCGACAAGTTGCATTGACCAAATGAATAACCAAAGAAAGTAATATGAGCACACGTATAAAAAGTAATGTTTCATTAGAAGCGTGATAAAGATAAACACTTCTAAGTTAAATAGCGGAAAGATCTGGCTATAAATTTTTCAGGAAGGACCTAGGATCCCTTTTACATATCATTGACTTAAACATCATGGCTTGAAATAATCCCCGTCAAGAAATTAGTCGGTGATTATCCAAGAGAAAAAGCAATACCCACAAAAAACCAGAAGTATACGGAGAAAATGCAAAAGGAGAAGTAATTTATATATTTAGAACTTAGAAGAAACAAAATCTACCTGTTGCAAAGCATATTCCACAATAGGCTTGGTATCCCTAGCTCCTTGATAATCTACAGGAGCTTTTCCAGGTGCAAAAACCTTGATGGTTGGAAAGCCTCTAATCCCATATTCCTACATAACACAAGGACAAAAGAATCCTTAAAATAATGAGAAAATAAAGCTTTTTAGGTATATTGAACAGGGAACGGGATTCACTGAATCTTGCATAAAATAAATTATTTTCACGGTAAATTTTTTAGTTTGAACAGAAACCCTGATCAAATAACGAAACTCATTCTCTTCTACATCCGGACATAATGAGTCGTATACTGCTAAAGAAAAGAGTGGATTAAACTTGTGGCAGCTTCAGATGTAATGGCATAATCAATGCGTGTCCTTACCATACATGCATCTCTTAAAGCTCTTACCATAAAGTGACCAATCAACATCTAATGAAATTAACAGTCATACTATATACTGTATAGTATAAGAATGATGAAACTAATGCAGTACAGCATAGAGGCAATTCATCATGTTCTCGAGCTATATAAATTAACAAAAGAGATATGGCTCCCAGCAAATTATCCAACAAGAAAATACCTGAGCTAGTGATTGGTGCGCATCTGCATCCAACGCTGCCACGGTAGCTACGCCTTTCAGTACAGTAGCTGCCTTCTCCCACGCAGGTGTCAAAGCTTGACAATGGCCGCACCAAGGCGCGAAGAACTCAACTAGGACAATCCCATTAGAGTTGAGGACCTGCTTGACACAAATAACCGAAGCCTTACTAAGCTACTTATTGACAACAATAAATATTATCTATTTTCTTCGCCAGTAACAGAATTACAGAACCAACGAAATCCACTTCTCAATGTAATTATATAAAAAAAAAACTTCATCAACCATACCCCAATCACCCGCCATCCGAACTTCACTTAGATCAAAAAACGCGGAAAAAATAAAAAAAAATAAGACGCATAATGTGTTCAATTTAAGTCACACGAAGGCTAGGAATGTGTCGAACTATCTTCAAGGATATTACACCGGAAAACTGAAGAGAAAACTCAAAAACGGAGAAATGGCGTGTACCTTGGACTTGAAATTAGTAGGGTTCAGCTGAACGACTGGGGACGAAGGTCCGTACAGTGCATAAACACCGAGATTTCCGACCAATGAAAGAATGAGAAGTGCGATCAACGGCGATTTCTCCATTTTTTGACTTTTTTTTTTTTTTTTGCTCTGGCAAATTTCGTTTTTTCGCTTAGTACTAGAACCAGCGGCTTCTGGTGCTACGTAGATCAGACCAATAGCATTGCTCCACGTCATATTTCATCACTTAATTTTGTTTATGTTTTTTAAAAATTAGAAATACATTCTATTTAAATTATATGGTTGTGTAATGGAGAATTTGAATCCAAAATTTATTATTTTAGACACCTATATCTATCTATCTATATATTAAAATAAGATTTTTCAATGAATATCAATTTTAATAATAATTGTGTAATTATATATAAATTAATATTTCATTACATAAATATAAATTAAATAATTTAAGTTATTAATAAATAATAATTAAAGCTTCTAAATTATTAACAAATGGAAGTAACATTCTAAATTACTTGACAATTAGACTAAAGCGTGCACCTAAACTTTTTCTTTTTTTCAAGATAGCATAGGTTTGAAAAACAAATGCCCATATTTTTATGAAGTAATTATGTGCGCATTTGGTTGTTTGACATGACAAATTAAATCATTTAAAACAAAAGGATATGAAAAGAAAATTACTACGGTACTCCTTCCGTGTCAAGTATCAACTAAAACGAATCGTACTTTTCTTTTGCCGTTGCAAATAAAGTAAGTCATTTTTTTAATACATCTTTATTACACAATAATTTAAATAATATATATTTTTATCACTATTTTATATTCTCTTTGTCTCATTAATAACGATTCATTTATTTTTTACACGAAAATCAATAAACGCTCAATATATATATTACACAAAAATCAAAAAACACCCCATGTGATAATTTTTATTCAAAAAAGAAATGAGTCATTATTAATGGAAGGTCCCAAAATAAAAAATGAGTCGTTATTAACGAGACGGAGGTAGTATTATTTTTCAATTATAAATATATATATATATTTTAATTATCGTGTATAAGTGTATACTAAATAGAATATGATTAATTAGAATAATTCACTCCCTTGGAATAATTTTAATCTCGCCCTTCTAGGTGTGGTACTAATCAAGCAAATAATCCCTTATTGGAGAATTAATCACAGGCTTTGGGATATTTTATGAGTATAATTCTAATTAGTAAAAACTATGGGGGTGTTTGGTTTGCTTGATTAGCCTTAATTAAGTGTGATTGATTAAATAATCAAGCATAATCAAATGTTTGGTTTGCTTGATTTGGCCTGGGGTAGATTATCCTGTTCGCATGTGATCAAGGAATTCCTTGATTATTAATCAACTCAAACTTGACTTGATTAGGCTTGATTATTAATCAAGCATCACAAATTTACAAAATTATCCTCATCTATTTTGTTATTTACAAAAATACAAGTAAACACACACCCAACATATCTCGATAAATGGCAATTTAGATATTTTTCTATATTTTAGTTATAATCACATAATTTATCAAACATTATAATCAATCAAACAAAACACATGATTATATAATTCAAATAATCTCATCATCTATTATCCTATCAATCTAATCTATCTCATCCACCAAACCAAATACCTCCCATATAACTTATGTTGTTTTTATCTATTAAGGCTGCGTTTGGTAGGATTGATTAGATGAAGAAGGATAGGATAATTAATATGAATAGTGTCATGATAAGTAATATGAATAGTAGTTAATAAGTTGTTTGGTAGATAAAATGAAAATGTAAGATAACTTAATAAAGTGTTTGGTAGACACAAATAAGTAGGCCAGATTAATTAATACGCTGTTTGGTAGCACTCATTAAAGGATCAGATAGAACAATATGTCATTTGGTAGACATAATAGAAGGATCCTATTATTAATCCAACTTATGTGGCGCGAGATAAAAAGACGGGATTAAACAATTGGCTCCAAGTTTTCGTTTTGAAGGAGAAGGGAAGAAAATCAAAACTCGAAACATCGTCGTGGTGCTCTCGGTCGTGGGAATCTTGGTCGTGGAAATTTGAATCCAAGTAGAAGGAAAATCGGATGGCTTCCACTGAAGAAGGTAATAATTCTACTTATTACTCTCTGTCAAATCGAGCAAATTGAATGGAGTAGATAGAGTTCTTAATTGGTGTGGATTTAATTTATTTGCAGTAGAACAAATTCGTCCAATTGGTTTTTGTTTTATGGGTTCCTTGTGTTTTTTTTTAGGGATTGAATTTGTGTTTTGTTTTAGGGATTCAAGTTTAATGGATTCAGTTTCATTTCGATTTGGTTTTAGGGATAATTGGATTTAGGGATAATGTTACGGTACATGAGATTTTGTTTTAGCCATTGTTTAATACTTAATAAGTTTGGACATTGATGTTATAAATTTAATGGCTTATTGTTCTGTTTGTTTCTTATTTCATGTTCTATTTTTATTTCATGTTCTGTAGTGACAGGTTATGTACAAATTCTCATTGTTTATGTTTATGATTTAGGCAGTTGCGATGTTATTAGCGGTCGGAATAAAAGGTGTGAAAAGGGGAGAAGAGTTTGGACTCCAAAGGAAGAAGAGACTTTGCTTACGGCGATGAAAGAGTTAGTTTCTCAAGGATGGAAGTCCGACAACGGATTCAGAGCTGGATATCTCAACAAGTTAGAGGAAAGTTTCAAGAAGAAGTTGTCGGGAACCGATCTGAAAGCTACTCCGCACATGAACTCAAAATTGTCGATTTGGAAGAAAGACTACAACGCTCTGTGCACCCTATTGAACCTAAGCGGAGTAGGTTTCAATACGAACGGAACCTACACAGTTGAATGTGATGACTCAGTTTGGGAATCCATTTTTAAGGTAATTGTCTTTTAAATATTGATTTGATATGAATTTAAACTGATTTGGATATAAATTAATTTATGGTGCTTTGAATACAGATTGATGTGAATGCAAGAAGAATCCACAAAAAGAGTTGGCCCATGTACGAGGACTGGAAAGAGATCTTTGGAAAGGATCGAACAAACGGTTAAGGTGCATTTGATTCTCACGAGGCAATAAATCATTTAGAGAATGAGTTTGAATCGGTTCAAGAAGGAGGATACGTACCAGGTGTTTATAATGTGGAGATGGAAGATAAAATTTCATAAGGTGATCAAGGAGGAGCGAACAGTGCCTATTCAAATCAGCCTCCTAATCCTCAGAGCGTTCCTTCAGCATCGAAAGGTAAAAGTGGTAAAAAACGTAAGGTCTTAGATGGAATCGATAGGATTTGCACATTGATTGAGGGACTGAGTCGTAATGCAAACTCCCGTATGGAGAAAATTGCATCTCAATTTGGTCACGAACAAGTCTTAGGACAAGCTAGGATGGAGATCTTTGATAAGCTACCCTATATAAATGGATTCAATTTAAGTCGAAAGCTTTCATTTTGTGAAATTTTAATAGAAAACGATAAAAAGCTCGAACTTTTCTTAGGCCTTCTAGAAGATGCAAAAGAAGAATACATAATTCGTCTTCTAAATTCTACTTAAAATGTTAGGTTTTAATACATGTGGATGATTGTCTACGTTCAGGGCTTTTTTGATTCAAAATACTTTATCAAACTGAATGATGCAGTCTTTTTGTTGTGGAGCTCATTTCATATGATGTTGCTGTAACTTTTTTTGTGGATATTACTTGATACAATGGATTGGTGGTTTTGATGTAATTAGAGGTTTGCAGATGATTGTATGAAGCTTTCACATTGAACCAAAACAGATTGTATATCCTCATGTATTATTTATATTTTGGTTGGACTTTATATCCTCTTGCATTGGGATTATTGGCAAATTTTTGTATTGTGTTATTTTGTTAATATTTATATATCACGTTAGATATCATATTGTATTGTGATTATTGCTAACTTTTGTTAAAATAGGTCACGTTATATATCATATTTTTATATATATCATACTTTTATTAATATGCAATTTAGCACTTACCACTCACGCATTAATTCATATTTAACTGAATTCTACCAAATTAAAATATTGGAAATCAACATTAGTAGTGAACTAGAAGGTTGAGTACATAATCTTAAGATGCCACAATGAGGAAACGAAAACACACAACTTGACACGACTAGAAGTTACTTGAAACGAAAGCACACAACGAGGAAACGAAAACACTAGCTTGAAAGCACACGATGAGGCAATGAAATCACACAACGTAATAAACCTACTTCACGACTCACTATTTGAATGGACTTGACGATGCACAAGACGAGGAGCCCGATGAGTTTTTTCCCTTTGAACTAGACCCTTTGAAACGTTGTTTGATCGAATTAAATGAAATTCCTCTACGATTTTTGATTGTGTTAACCAAATCATCATTTACTTCATTGCTTTTACCCTTTTCTGCAATTGTTGTTAGTGGAGATATCACCTCGTCATCATTTTCGGAAACATTGGCAAGCATTTGTTCTAAATCAATTGAACTAGATGAGATGTGGATTATTTCCTTTTCATCTTCAATCTTCACGGTATCGTCGTCAAATAGGAATGCAAGATTCGTAAAAGCGAGCTCATCCATCCAATAATAGGCCTTTGCAAAATCATTTTTCTTGTTACAATTAAAACGAAATAAATTAGTACAAGCTACATTTGGTTTATAAGAATTTAAAGAAGAAAATCATAAAGCTTAAAATTAATTGTGAAAGAATTACCTCAAACAAGTAAAACCAAACATCCTCGTGTGCAATGACAAGATGTTGTTCGATATCCCAAATTACTCTGGGAGTACGAGCAATGAACTTGAACGTTTGGAAACATTTGACCATGAATTGTGTCCTCTCGTATACGTCATGTGTGTTTATATTTGCGTCACAATGCTTGTTTACCGCCCTCACCGCATTGTGGAGAATGTTGTTTGGAACGTCACTCTCTTTCCAACCTTGCCTCTCCTTGTGGAACGCTAAGACGGACAACAAAACACAATCCATTTCGGGTGTCCATTTGATGGAATGAAAGTAAAAAGTTTGTGGAGAAATTTCAGAATCCATTTCACTTTGATGCTAATGGAAATAGTTTGGAGAGTGAAGTTTGCATGAGTGAGTATGGTGTGATATGTTGCTTATTTATAAACTGATGAGTGAGTATGTTGATGATTTAAGTTTATCACACATTTATTCCACACCAACTACATGCCAAGCGAGCTGCATGTTTTCAGATTCTGTATAATTTCATATTCAAATAACCTTTTTAAGATTCCAATTTTGACCATAGCTGTACACCAATATATAATATGGACTGTCCAATAATAAACCATAAAGTTGTGCGTGTTTGTATACATTAACCATGACCAAACAAAACAATGGCAGTCCTCAAAATGTATGCACAATGTTGCAGTCAAAAAGATGGCAGTAGCAGTATCTATGACCAAACAATGGCAACAAAAAAGACCAACCATGAATTCAAACTTTAATATTGAGCACAATTTCATATGCCACACGATCAAGAACATTACCAATATCAATACAAAATATCCAACAAAAGATCAATCACATTAATATTACATCAGATGTCCAACAAAAGATCAGTAAAAAAGATCAGTCACATTAATTTTAGATGCCAAACTTCAATATCCAGCACAAAATATCCAATACCTCATCATGCCAAATAAAACTTTGAAAGTGTGTCTCGTTCAATGGGCACTTGTAGTACAAACGGCCTCGATTTTTTGCTTGAGGACCAGCACATTTTAGCACCATTCGACCAACTTTACACTAACAAATAGGTGCAATTTCCATGTTCCTAAAATATAGAAGCTGAGTTATAAATAAATAAATTATAAAATATAAATAATGCATCTGAAAATTATATTTAAAGCACATAAATAATGATAATATGATGAATTTATACCACTTTTTAATATGCTAACCACATAGCTTGAGCTATGCTTTCTCTAGCGTTGTTCCATTCATTAGATGATTCGATGACATCGATAAAATCATTAGCTTCATATACACCATCATCATCTCCACCCTCCTCAACACGCTCCTCATTATATTCTCTCTCAATCGGATCATTAGGCATTTGAGAACGAATAAAATTATGCAATAGAAAACAAGCTATGATTAAACAAGTTTGAACCTTAACAGGGTAGAAAGACGGACTCCTTAATATCCCCCAACGTTTTTTCATGACTCCAAAACACATTTCTATGACATTCCTTGCTTTCGAATGCCTCATATTGAACAGTTCATGCGCATTCTGAGGTCTATCACGTGCTGGTCCACATTCTTTAAGATGATATCGAACTCCTCGATATGGGGACAAAAATCCCTCAGAATTTGCATATCCATTATCAACCAAATAATAATTTCCTAAAATTTTCAAAAAAATTATAAATATTAAGTAACTTCCATTACAAAACAATTGTTTTTATATAAAATACTTAATTTAGAGTTTGAGTTAAAAGCTTTTACCCCGTGGAACCTTTAAACCGTGGTTTCTATTAACAGCATCTCTTAAAATTCTTGAATCGGAAGCAGATCCCTCCCACCCGGGTAGTACATACACAATATTCATATTTCGGTCACAAACACCCAATGTATTAGTACTAATTTCTCATTTCCTTGATCGATATCTTGGTTTATCTAGCACAGGCACTGTCATACTTATGTATGTGCCATCTAGGGCTCCTAAGCATCCCTTTAAATTAAGAAACGTCATATATATTAGAAATGTGTTAGTTAATGAACTAACAATGTTTTTAACCAAAAATTATACCTTAAACCACTTCCAGCGGCTATCGATGTTATCTTCAGAAACAGGATCAGGTTTGACAAGAAAACGAGTGTGAAGTTTTAAGATTACTTTTAAAATAATATGCAGGTATGTTGAAACTGTTTGCCCAGATCGGGTAAAGTCAAAACCAACTAGTTTATTTTTTTTGTGATGTACTAGAACGGAAAGAAACATTGTTACTTGCTCCTCAACACTAACATATTTTCCATCGCTCACACTACCTAATTCCCGTAACAACATGCAAAGTCTGCCAAATATGTTACGATCCATGCGTAGATTAACAATGCAATCTGAATTATTTACTTTAATTATCTTATTCAAGTGTCTGATTTGATGTGGAGTCTTATTAATCATACTGTAAGATCTATCTATTAACCTACGCTTCCTAGAAGGGGTTTCACTTATGATTAGAAGGGTCACTAGGATGAGAATCTGTGATAATGTTTCCTGGAATATATCCTCGATGCACATGTAAACTTCTTTACACGTCGATAAATTGTTAGACATTGTACTCAAAACAATCAAGAATTCTGAAATGCTTCCGTGAATCTGCATTAAAAATTTTAAATACATATTAGGGACAAATATATATATATATATATATATATATATGCATGGTATACATATATGAGATTCAACAACATTGATTTCAAACGAGCTTCGTAAGGGACTTCATAAGGAACAAAGAATGAATCTTGCAAAATTGCAGGATGATTTCACTTTGTTAGGGTGATAATATATATTTGTTTGATTCTTTCAGCTTGTTAGTGTTATAATGTATATTTATATTAGCTTCAGCTAATATAAGAGGTTTGTTGTGGAAGAACAATCTAAAGAGGTGTATGAACTTCAGATGAGATTTCATTACATTTTTTTCAATATTCTCAGTTCTGGATTTGTAATTTTTATCTTTGCAGTTCATTCTTTTAGTTCTGGATTCTTATTAACATTATCATTTGATTTTAGTTCAGATGGATGTCATTACATTCTTTTTAATATTTTCAGTTTTGGGTTTCTAATATTATCAAGTTGATTCTGTCAGTTATGGATTTTAGTTTACCAAATTTTATTTTTTTTTCCATCTTAATTATAGGTCAAAAGATGGATTTTAGTTTATAAAATTGTGTCAATGTTACACCTATATTGTGGGTATGAACTTCAAAAAAACATAAATAACATGTACAAAATGGCCTCAAACCACACAACAACATACATTTCTAATCACCTCAAACCATACAGCAATATACACGAACACACCACAATTTTAATCATACAGCAACATATAGTAAACCATGCATACAACAACATATAGTAAACCATGCAGCAATATACAACAACATATAGTAAACCATGCATACATCAACATATAGTAAACCATGCATACAGCAACATACAGCAACATTAAATTGTCTGATTTCATGTGTAGTCTTATTAATCATACAGCAACATATAGTAAACCATGCATACAGAAACATAAATCAATTAAATTCATAGGGCTACTACGAATTTAATCAAGACAGAGAGACAATTCATAATGCAGACACCATATTTGTTTCAAAAAGCTCTCAAACAACGTCCATAACACAATTAATAGAGACAGAGAGACAATTCATAATTGCTTATCACTAAAACTTATATGGCTACTACGAAATTAAATAACTTTAACAAAACCCAAATCTGAATTTTTTAGGGTCTGGGTTTTCCTATTGCTACAAAACCACCTCCATAACTCCATTAAAAAAAAGAAGGATGAGAGGCAGATTTACTGAGGTAGAGATTATGAGGATATTAGGAACCTTAATTCTACAGCTTCAAGAAAACATAATAGGGATGCTAACATACCTTAACAATGCCTACTTCGAATTTACAGGATTTTGAATGTCATTTTCGCCCAAATTGCAGCACAACCTGCTAGAACAAAACACAGAATCAAAAAATTAAATGTTGGAGAAGGGTGAAATCAAATCACTACATACATATACAAAACTCGATTGGTATAATATTTGGATACAAAAACCTAATTTTGTACGAAATTACAAAACCCAGCTAAATCAGATTACCAAAAATGTATAAGCCCTAAATATTTGAGCAAGAATGCATAATCAGTAAACGAAATATGCTTTGATTTTCATACCTTCGAGTTTTTTCGCCAAAATTTTCCAGAAGGGGAGAGGGGGAGAGGAATGGTTCGCGATTCGAAAAGAAAGGGATGAGAATGGTGTTTTCATTTTACAGGAACTCGATTGGTATAATATTTGGATAAAAAAACCTAATTTTGTGCAAAATTCAAAAAACAGCTAAATCAGATTACAAAAAATGTATAAAGCCCTAAATATTTGAGCAAGAATGCATAATCAGTAGACGAATATGCTTTGAATTTCATACCTTCGAATTTTTTCGCCAAAATTTTTCAGAAGGGGAGAGGAATGGTTCACGATGAATTTCGAAAAGAAAGAGATGAGAATGGTGTTTTGATTTTTCTCAACAACACCAATTTCAATTTCCAATGTGGGTTACTATTCAACCCACATAATATTATCAGTAGGTATTGGTTGGATAATTAGAAGTGTTTCAACAGTGTTTTAAGACCAGACCTTGTTTTTATGTCGGGCCATTGACATAAATAATATTTCCTACCAAACATCATATGAAGACAGATTATTAATATTATCTACATTCATCCTACCTACCAAACGCAGTCTAAGGCTTATCCATATTTATCCCGCTTATTAAAAGTCCACGCTCGATCCTTGCCCCTTTTGGAGGGACGAGAATTGTAGAGAAATGATGTTTACCTACCACAGCCAATAACCAAAGGTGCTTGGGAATACAACCCGAAAACTCTAAGTAAGCGGATGCCCCAGATGAACGAAAATGGTATCAATTCTTTCGGAACTTCGCCAATTTCGTGAAGAAGTGATTGATCAACATGAGTGAACTGTGCTTAAACGCTTCGTAAAACTGCATCGATCTACGAGAGGAGCTGATAGATGAGTAGATTTCCCCTTTTAATTCACATAATGTTTTTAGACTCTTTTCGACCTAAACTCATGTAAAACCGGCGAGTCTTGCTATGAATTAAGCTCACTTCCAAAAAAACATTTTATGATTTTATCTTTTTTGATTTATTTGATTTTAAAAAGTGTAACTAAAAAGAACTTTTCTCAATTAAAAAAAAAACGTAGTACACCTCAAGTCTTACAGGACAGGACAGAAGAACTTTAGAGCAATAATATAAATCATTATCAAATGATATAAGATGGAAAAATGAGGGGTGAAAATATTATTTGCACAAAAATTTACTCTTTAAGTTTAATCTGCTTCCGAATTTACTGCCTTGTTGAATCTTAGGATTTGAGAGTGCCTTCTTCCCCAAAAATGATGCGAATTTCGGCGCCCTAATTCACTACGCTTCACCCTCAAAATTTATTGTGAAAACACTTCTGCTTTGAAAGTTGATATTCCTTATTGGAGATAGTAGAAGAAATTCAGTCTGCGATACCAAAAAAATCAAAACAAAAGGAAGTTCTCTAAATGAGAGGAATGTATAGAAGTATACCGCGATTGAGGGCGTCAGCCCCCTCAATTTTGAGTCATTTGACTGTGTCTGAGTTGAGAAGGAAAGCTTCGAATTCTTTGTCTGCTGTTCAGGACACTTATTCCTCCACAAAGGTAATGTAAATGTTATTTTTATATGTTCACTTGATTAATTTTCAACTTTTAATGTGTTAAGTGAAAATGTTGGGATTTTTCATTTGGGATTTTTCGATTGATGAATAATCGTTCTGGTTTTGTCCTCTCAGGATTTATTTGAGAGGCATAAAGTTGTTTTCACTGTCTCCACTTCCATTGCATCAGTTCTTACAGCTTGGGCTGGTATGCTCTCTCCTTTTCATTATATGTTTTTTTTTGTGTGATTTGAGTAAAAATTGGTATTTGGGATAGTTTAGAAGAAAAAGAAGGAGAATGAATATTGATGTAGATGATCAATGGGGTTGATAATGGATTATGATTATGCAGTTTGAGTGTTACACTGATGGTATGGATGGTCGAAGCTGAATGCTTGGAACTAGAATACTACACACAAACTGAATGATAAATTTGTAGACGTTGTTTAAAGATGTGACGGTGTAAGTTTAATAGCAAATGCCTCTTTTAACAGTACTCGGGTTCAGATTACATGGAGGTAGATTAGGAGAAGGGGAAAATTGAGTTGATGGTCTAACTCAAAAGTTAAGATTGTTTCTAACTTCGACCATTTGATTGAGTAATAGGATGATAGTTAATTGGAACGTGTGTGCGTGTTGATGCAGGTTATTCTTTACGCCAAATGCATCAGTCGAGAGTCGAACAAAAACTTGAATCAATTGAGAAAGCTGTAAGCATTTTCAGCGTTCTTTTTTGCCCACCTTTACTCATTGTAATAGTTGTGTAGTTGATGGTATGATTACTCATATTTAGTATGTCATCTTGTGTTTTGAATATTTATATATTTTATTCTTTGGATGATTAAAATTAGATTAATCCTTATCATTGTGAAACATGATTGATGCCTCTAGGTTTTTTTCCTTTCGGTTGATGATCAATCTTTCCGTGTCAATAAGCTATGTATGGTGACTTCCCTTGCTTAATTGAAAATCATCTCTTAAGATTTATGGTGGGTTTATCTTATAGAAGTGCTGATTCTGAGCTCCTCGTTGTGGGATTCCTGAAATATCTAAACCAAACTATTTGAAAAATCTGTACTTTTATTCTCATGCTCCATATAAAATCCTAGTCCCAATTTGCACGATCTTTTTGCCTTAATCTTTTATTTGGTCACGATTCAACTCTGGATGCATCAGTCCGTCACACTTTTGCCTTTATTCTTTCTCATACTTGTATTTACAACTTCTCTTGCCCTTCATCTATTCATACTGATATGTGATTATAATCTTTCATTTTGGCAGATGAAAAATAATTATCAGATGGAAGATCCTGAGTTGAGAAAACTAGTCTCAGGAACTGTTAGTTTGCCGGCTTGTCTTGCAACTGCTGGGACCGGTTTGATCATAGGGTCAGTGAAACACGGATTTTGACTTCTTTTTTCAGTCTTTGTTTGACATGTGAAAAAAATCTATTGATTCTGTCAATGGTCAATATATCTAGCAACATAAATTCGACAATAACTATAGCATTGCCGTTTAGGAACATGAACTGGTCGAGAATCTTGAATTCCAGCTGCTTACATAATGACTTTGCTCTATTATAATTTGGGCATGTGAGAAAAATGCACATCACACTACAAGTCTACAACTGTTTTCTCATTTGAATTTTCATTTACAGAGAACGTGTTTAATTTGGATGATAGCTTAGATTGTCAATGAATATGATTGAGTATTTTACTGATTACACGACCAGAAGAGCTCAAAACTATTAAGTCCGTATGTGCTTTTATTTCTGCAGGTATGGTTTAGGTTGGCGAGGTGGAGTGTGGTATGCGAATCGAAAGTTCAGAAGGGAACAGATGAAACTGCTGGGTCAGCTGAAGCCTAAAAGGTGGCCATTAAAGTTATTTAAAAGGCCAATTTTGAGACGAAGACTCCAAGAAACTGGCAATAGGATATCAGAGATTCTGCAGAAGGATGTTGCAGGTTCGCGCGTTGATGAACATGTCAGTTCTTCTCACTAGTATACTAGTTAGTTATGGAGGTACTATGTATAGGTTTATCTAGCAGAGGATGATCATATCTCCATTGGAAAATGATGGTTCGACTCGTGTTTCATCGTACCCAGGGGCGGATACATAAAAGGCTATGGGAGGGTTTTAGCCCTTGCCAAACAAAAAATTTAATATTTTTTATAGTTATAAAATCGTAAAATTATATGTATTTTAACGAATAGTTATGGAAAATCCCCTACCACTAATTTGAGTTGTAATAAAATTTATATTTTAACTTAATACATCGAAATTAAATTCCTACTAGCGATTTTATTTTTTCAAATCCCTACTAGCGATTTTATTTTTTCTGCATCCACAGCTGATCATACCAATACCAATGCATGTTTTGTTGTTATGATTAGATGAAGTGTTGCTTTGTGATAAAAATATTTGGGTTGTCTATAGAGCATTAAGAGATTTCGTTTAAAATTATAGGGTTTGAAATTACAAGGAAGAAATATGCTTGAAAGTTGCAAGTGTTCCGTTGGCAGAAAGTGCATATCTTACCCCTCAAGAAATATTAGTGCATTCTCAAGGGTACCCAGAATTGGGCTCTCATTATTTTTTATAATTTTAAAAAAAAAATTGTTATGGTTCACTAAATAAATAATAATTATTTGATAAATTTTATTAATAGTCACTTTTCAACTAATGTTTATTGATTATAATATAATTTTATACTCCTTCTGTTCCACTTTACTTACATATTTTATATTCATATAAGTGTATCATAATATAAAAACGTATCAAGTAAAGTGGAACGTAGGTAGTATTTATTTAATAAAAGATACTCTTTCCGTCCCAATATTGTTGGTCTCATTTGATCAAAATCATGAGTGTTTTATTGATCGTTGAGGTCAAAAATAATAAAATGAAGTATAAAAATAAGGAATAAAAATTATTGTGATTTCATATGCCTATATATACTTTATATCACATTGGAATCCACACAAAATATAATTAATTTCACGTTGAAACCTCAATATTGTAGATTAGTAGATACGATAATTTATGCATAGGGGGAATTGTTCCATAAATACGCTAAAACTGTACTACATATTTTAGAAAAACTTTCTATATTCGATCAAACAGAATTGTCTCGCTCCACAAAAGATTAAACGATTTTCATTTTCCCCAATCTAAACCTTTATTGAAGCAAATACTTTCATGTTCTGGAACTACAAATTTGATAAATTTGGAGAATCAACAAAATCAAAATGTATAAATATTTCATCCTCTCTTCCTTTAATCTCATTCACCGAAAGAAAGAGGTAGAGAAATACCAAGACATATTGGCAGCAAAAAAACATAAAAGATCTGTCCTCAAAATAAATGTAACAGTAACACATCCATACTTTCAAAAGGGAATTCAAGAAAATACACTAGAAAATAAGGTAGGTGGTGGCAGATGGGTGTTGTTCGCTGGTTACACACGACCAAGCAAAGAACGAGCATCAATCGGACTCGTCGTGATGAACCTCAGATGAAGCTTTAGACGAGTGTGGAAGCGAATCAATTGAATCTTCAAGGTTCTTGGTGTTTGAGTCCTGATTCTTGTTGCTTACTGTTGTTGCTCCCTTCTTGATCCAGTCGCTCAATTTCGATGATTTTGTGGGAGAACCGTCAGATACAGGCACTAAGGATGTCGTTCTCTCGTATTGGGCTGTGGGAGGAGGGATAGTCATGCTGTACCCATAATTGTATCCATCCATGGCAATGGGGTGGTCAAATCTACAAGTTGGACCATATTTGCAGAGCCCGTAGAGACTGTAAAACGAACATACAGGATGACCCTGCATTTAAATTGAAACATCATCACCACAAACGAACAACTAGTAAATGATCATGCGTTCAAGAAAATGGAAGTGCAAGTGCAATGTTTCTTCATAAGCTGGATTTTATATGTTCATCTTAATTTTCAATTGTCTTGCCACATAAATGAAACTATAACATCGAAACAATTTATATGATATTCTTTTCAGGGAGCACGTTTTATCCCTATGTTTGACTTGATTTACTACTAAGCACTTCTAGGTAAGTGATCGATTATACATTTGCAATCAATAAGCCTCGAGCAACAAACAAGAGCAATGGAGGTAATAATCAAATATTAGGGAAATGGAATGCTAACAATGACCAACTTTTCTGTTTTAGTCTTGACAATGAAAATATGAATCTAACTTACTGGTCTTAGAGGAAGGCCGAGCGGGCCAAGAGAAGTTGACAATAATTGTGATATGGGGTGATGATATTTGCACTCTGATCCATATTTACAACTCCCATGCTCCATGAAATATCGACATTCTGGCTGATCTGGTCTTTCAGGAAGATAGGGGACAGACAATTGCCCATTGGAAATGGGTCCAGTTAGGACACTGGTGACAGATAAAGGACTGCCGCTTCCCTAGCAATATACTAAATTATAAGTAAACGAGCACCACAGGTATCAGAATTTGATTCTAGCATTCCAACTACTAAAAAGCATATACATTGGAGAGAATAAAATAAGCCATAATAAGGAACCAAAAACCATATTAACAAAAACTGCCATACCATATAAGCATTCCATCCTTGTGAGGGAGGTATAAATAAGGGCATGTAGCTTTGTGGAACTTGGAGAGAGCTAGCATAATATGTTGCCTTCGGTAAAGCTGCTGCTGAAACATTTGCATGTGCTGCACCAGATGAAGGAGGAACAGGAGAGCCGCCCGAACCATAAACAGGTCCAACTACGGGTACAACATTTGCAGCTAGTGCAGGTTGGGGGTGATGGAACTTGCAAGCATATCCATATTTACACAAACCGGTGCGCATATAAAAAGGACAACTCTTTGCATCCTGTACAATGTACAACCAACAACAATGAGCCACAGTTGCAGTACCATAATGCAGTTATGCAATTTGATGTTTATATGAATTCTTGTGCTTTGAGAATGTAGCAAAACTTGAGCATCGAAATGTATTTGGAAGAATTGGTATAATAGAAAATATAAGCACCTGACGCATTGGTAAGCCCAACATATTTAATAAGAAATCAGCTTGCTTGTCCTTGGGATGATGATATCTACAAGTGGATCCATACTTGCACGTGCCCGTCTTTAAGTAATGCTACAAGACACCATAATATATTACAAGATCCAGTTCAAGCAATTCGTCTACATGGGAATCATATTGAGGCATACTTTGGACTTCAAATTAAATTAATAGCATTCCAACATCAATTGATAAATAAGGCGCCAGCAAAGAAAGATTGTTTAATTATTTGAGCAGGAAATGCGAACAACCATAAAAGAAAAGGGGAACAGAGTTGAACAAAATAAACTAAAAGCTACCATTATGCAATAGAAAGCAAAGATAGATGAGAAAAGAGAAGCAAATACAATAGAAATACTGGACTTCAAGATATACCACAATCCCCTACGCAGAGATGTTAAGAAGAAAAATAAAAATTTTAAAGGAAATTACCCCACAATCTGGCTGTCTAGCCCTTTCTGGAAGTTCACTGCTGGTTTTAACATCATAAACCTAACCATCATCAGCAACAGCGACAAACAAGAACCAAAACCAATCAGAAAAAAATCTTCCTTCCACTTAAGTTGGCAATTAAAAACATGCAAACACAAAAAAATATAATAAGAAAGATGATATTTTCTTGAAGATCTTTACTTCTCCTGCGCTAGAAGGATGATTAAAACGGCAGTTGCTCCCATAACCACAAGATCCTGTCCTCAAATAGTATATGCAATCGGGTTCGCCTGGTCGGTCAGGGTAGCTTCCCACCTCATCACCCCCTCCACCATTATCATCACCATCTTCTACCTTTAGCTTTATCATTGCCTCTGCCAATATCAACTACCAAAACTTTAAACTCGAAACAGAAATACACACTCTGAAGTCTGAAATATGAATCTGAACTAAGATGCTAGATATTCGAGTTCTACTACCACCACATAAAAATAAAGGATACAATCGTAAAACTGGTGAGCTAACAGCATCGGAGGGAAAACAACCAATCAATCCCCATTATCAGAAATGCACAAAAGCACAAAACACCGATCATCAAGCAATACGAAAGATCGTTGCTTCAGATTACACCAACATCATAACAAAAATAAATTACAACGTACCAACGTTGAATAAGCAAAAAATTGCAATAAAATAATATTAAATCGTCAAAAAAAAACGGCAGACAATCCGATACTGCATCAAAAAAAAATCATACCTTCAACTCTATCGGACATCGAACCGTTCCTCGAAAATTTCCTATTTCCCGGCATCGATTTTTCGAGAAATTTATAAACACACTACGCTAAATAAAAGGATTGTTTTGTGCATCGTGGAATCGATTTCAATTTCAATAACTGCCCTCACATTGAATACACATGCGTGTGATTATGATCGATGATGAATATTCAGAAATCATGCCAACTTTTAATGCCGAAAACATTAGGAAAAATATATAAATTAATATCAGTCGGATTCTACCATCAGTCGGATAGAATAATCCGATTTCTCTCTCTAGAACTGAGGCTTCAGATCTTCGAAAAAGTCCCTAAATTGAACTGCGAATCCTTACGGAAGATTTTCTTGCACTCGTGTACGAATATAATAAATTTATTTCGTTAAATAATACTCCATTGTTTATGTACAAGAACAAAAAGTACTTGTGCCATATGACCGGAAAGACATGTTTGCCCCTCCTCCTTGACTTTCACGGTTCCAATTCTTTTTTCTTTTTCGTACGACGTACTCTACTTCTTACTGTCTCTATGAGACATTATAGCATAATAGTGTGGTCTACAATTGAATAATGGTTAATAAGTAAAATTACATATTTTGCGTTAAAAAATATATATATCCACTTTTTCTTTTTTTAAAGTATATGCATATTACAAAATATGAGTAATTTTATCATGTGATCATGTAATTTAAATTATTTTATAAAATAAAATATGTGAATATTTTATTGATTTCTTCATGTACTCATATGAGTTACTATTTTTTATATTTTTAATTAAATATTTTTTATCTTTTATTTATTAAAATAAGTTTTTTTTTATTTTTATCTCCTTAAATAAAATAATAGTATCTCAAAATCAAAACACATTAATTTTCACAATACTATGTAAAAATAATCAATTTGCATATATACAAATAATACTTATTTTTGAAACTACATGGAAGATATAGTACAAATTTATGATAGTGGAAAAAAAATACCCTTTAAATTGTACTTGTGTTAAGCATAATATGAGGTGATAAAAAAAAATCTGCGTGACTGAACCTAAATTGAACTGAAATCAGCATTTTCAAAACAAAAACTAATGATTTAAGTGGAGGGTGTGAACCTAAATTTAGAAATTATTTTTTTATTAATGGTTATTTTAAATATATATTTTCATCTTATTATGTGATAAAAAAAAATACATTATCTCTTTAAATATTTTGAAACAAAATGTTCAACAATTTTTTTTTCATCATTTCCTCCAAAAGAACATATTGCAACTATTGCATTTGTAAATCAATTAAAAGGACGTTTTAATAAGTTTATTTGAAAGAACTTATAAACACTTGGAACTTATAAACTCTTGCAAAAGCTTATAAGATGTCATATTTTAAGAGTTTTATAAGTTATTAGAGTGTGGATAAATGAACTTATAAACTCTTTTAAAAAATTTATAAAATAATAAGTGTGTGACATTTTAAGTTCTTCATATATGATTTTGATGGAGTAAATATGATAATAAAAATATATTGTAGGATTATTTATGTAATTTTTTTACAGTTTATAAGTTCATGAAAAAAATAAGTTAGGATGAAGTTACTTATTTTTTTAACAGCTTATAAGCTTCGAGAGCTTATTTTTACAGCTTATAAACTCTCAAAAAGCTTATTTTGTCAAACACTATCAAAAAACTTATAAGATCAGCCAAACACCCCTAAATTATATGAACTTTTGATATGTAAAACTAAAACATTGATAAGTATGACTCATTAATTATTTTCAAAGTTGTTAAAAAAATATAAAATCAATATCAAAAGGGATTGAACCCTTGCCATTTAAAACGTAAAGAAAAGTCTTTTGACACTTATACTACAATCCTAAAGACATTTGGGACACAAAATAGGAAAAGTATAAAATGTAAATAAGTTATTGGAAGAGTAAACTAATATAACATAGATTTGAAGAGGACAAAATGTAGAGATTTGTGTAAACTCATATACTAACCGTTAATGTAATAATGTACAACAACACACGATTCATCATGATTTCATTTTTCATTTTTTTTATTTTATATTAAATAATATTAAATTATATCATGATTAATAAATCGTAATTATAAAGTGATAATTAATAAAAAAAAATATTAAAAATTTATATTTATCTATAAGACATGTCACATTGTTTCCGGACATATTAACTCCGTCCGCAAAACGTATATTGAATATTTTAATTGGTTTCACTTTAATTTTCTATAGCAATTCATGAATAAACTTTTATTTTATTGTTCATTAATCATGCCAATAAAATGTTTTTATGAAAGTACGCCAACAAAACTAGCATGCCACTAGTAGGGGCTTTCCTGTCATTTCATACGTCATAGTTAATGTAAAGTAGGGTGTATTGTACTAGGAAAGAGGAATTGGGCGCGAAATACAGAGATTATTCTATTAAATTTAATTTGCACTTTTATAATATAAGAATGCGAAAAATCGTCGCCGTTGAAGGGGGTAAAAGTAGTAGCGTGGGCTACAAGCAGGAAGATCTCAGCCGTTGGTCAGATCAGTTTCGCGGATCTCCAGCGATGGAATGTCGGCCGTCGGATTAAGAAATACATGGGGCCCACAGATTGGAATTTGTACTCATTTTGTAAAGAATGTGGATGCAAGGGAACCGACCGACCTACCTGCATATAGGAGGAAATAAAGGACGGAAATGTTAAAAATGATGCTTAAGATAGAATACATATTGGTTTTTTATGTTAATGATGCTTTGAATTATTCTTCCAGTTTGTGGTAAGAATATTTATAGGATAACAAGTGGTATTACTAAGGTGTTCAATCATCATAGAAAGTTGGGCTATCTACAAAATTAGCATATGTTAAAAAAGATCCACTTAAAAATTATTCATACAGCATTAGATTAGGTTTTCATGAATCATGTATAATGTGAACTAGTTTGTGCATCCCGGAATATTTTATTTATCCAATAATTTATACATAGATATATTTAAATAAATCAGAAATGCTGTTATCGGATCCTAATCGTTAGTTTTAGAACCGTAATCATAATTGATAGTACTATTCTAAATTGAGACGCTGTAGATAACAGTTCAGTTATAGTTTCAAAATTTTACAACCATGACAAGTGATAAAAAACAATAACTTCTATTTATTTTACTTAATTCAACTTTTTTCAACAATAAATTCGATTTATTTTACTTGATTCAATTTATTTCTTATTTTATAAAAAGTCATTTTTTTTTATTAATTCATAATAACGCTTTAAAATTTATAAATATGTTAATAATAAAGAAATTTATATTTATATTTTAATTTTGTCTTTGGAATATAATAACACTTTATGATTTTATATAATAATATAATACTAATATTTTATTGTTATTTTGTAATCACTGTAGTTTTAAAGTTAACAAATAAAATACTATTAGAATCTCGAAAGTTAAACGATGATATACATTAGTAAATAATTTTAAAATTTCAAATATATCAGTATAATTTTTTTTAAACGATTCTTAATTATAACTATAACCGTTCTACATGGTTCGATTCAAAATCGTGAACAGTCATAACAACGATATGATTTTGATTTTAAATTTTTGGAACAGTTAGGTTTCAAAATGTAATCGTCAACACCCTTTACTTATGTAATTTTACAAATTTTAATTGGTTTAAACAATAATAATAAATTTGATATAATAAAATTGATCACTATTCGTATTTACGAGTGTATTACGATTTATGTAGTTTGAATAAATTTTTAATTAACATTGATCTATATATAATTGATCTCACATATATAAATAAATATGTAAATGTATAGACATTCGGTAAATACAAATAATTCTTTTTATAATCATAAAAATATTACAATACAAAAATAAAATTAATTATAACTATTTAAACATATGTGTAAATTGAAAAAAAAAATCCTAATACATATAGTTGAAATAATTATAATTTATAGTTATATTTTGTTATAATTTTAATTTTTGTTATGTAATAAAAAATATTTGACCTACTTCTATAAAATAAATTATTAATTTAAAGTCAACTACAAAATTATCATTCAATTTCATTTATGATTTTAGTATAAATTTGTATAATAATGATTGCTTGAAAACTTGTTTTAATATATAAATCATATTAATCTTAAATGAAATTTTAATATTAGTTATCACATGTACAATATTTTAATATGATTTTCATATATTATAACTCTATTAATAATTATATATTGTTTAATTTTAATGATATATATATTTTAATAATATATGACCTGTGAATTAAATTAAAATTTCCATAATTAATATTTATATAAAAA
Organism: Leonotis leonurus; assembly: GCA_026898415.1. Classification (NCBI taxonomy): domain Eukaryota; kingdom Viridiplantae; phylum Streptophyta; class Magnoliopsida; order Lamiales; family Lamiaceae; genus Leonotis; species Leonotis leonurus. The sequence goes on along the minus strand of JAPKLX010000019.1, from coordinate 1,558,611 downwards.
TATAAATAATAACAAAATATTCAATATTAATAGTAAAAAAAATATAAAAAAATATAAATATAATTTTATGTAATCCATTTAGAAACATTTTATATATACAAATTATATGTATGAAATATATATTTATATATATAATTATTTTCAATTTATTAACTTATTATAATTTTTGTAAATTAAGTATATTTTTTATATATTTTATATCAAATTAAAAATTTTGTCACAATATTTTTACGAACGAAATACAATAATATTAAGGGAAATTGTTATAGGAGGAAATACAAATATATATAATTTTACTTAATCCATTTAGATGCATATTAAGAATATTTTTACGAACGAAATAAAATAATTTTAAGGGGGAAATGTTATAGATAGAAAATAAAAGTAGCTATTTGTTTAAACTTTAAAAATTATTTAATTTGATATATTTAATATTTATATGACTTTTATCATTAAAGTTGAAAATAAAAGTAGCTATTTGCATTTTATATATATATATATATATATATTTGAAAAAATCATCATAATTTTCGAATTGTGGGAATTTTAATAGGAAACGCAATCGGAAACTACATCACCGCATGCAATACCGATTTACGTCATTTTCATTACAATCAAACGTCTAATATTGCATTATGTTATATTTATCAATGCATTGCAGTCTTGACAAATTATAAATTGGATGTGACCAAATAACAATGCAATTACGTATATTCAATGCAATTTATATGGATGTGTGGTGCAACATAATATTATTAAACGATACAAAGATGAAATAACATTGCAATTTACACTTATATGACAATGCAATCCACATGTATATGTGGTGCAACGCAAAAAATGCAACAACAATAAATTTTGCAATAATCTTTTACGAATGATGAAAAGTCGTTGTTGCCGCTCCCGCTCCCTCCTTGCTCCGCTGCTCCGTCGCCCTCCCGATCTTCCTCATCATCGTCGTCAAAGCCATCGTCATCCTCACCGAGCCGCCCTCTTCTGCTCTACCCACGAACTTTCAACATCACATCACGGCGACGGGCTTTGAGGGAATCATTCAACAAATAATTCATAAACTGATTCGGAACAACTAAATCATTCACATAAACCAAATGCAAGCATCATCAGAACCATGTTAAACATCATTCACATTTCCATGGTGCAGAAAATCCAAACAAATTCAACTGCACTGTGCATGAAATAAATAAATATATATATATATATATTTACAATGCAATTATTAGATATTCTAATGCAAAAAATTGTAAGATCACAATTCAATTAATTCTGATGATAATATTTATTGGTTAACATTACCTTGACTTCCATCTCCCATCATGTTCATCGACTTCAATTATGCATCTCCTAGAAACGAATAATTTTTGATTAAGCCACTTTTAATTCTCCCAACACGATATAATCAATTAATTTTCATTTTAAATTCTCTAATCACGTAATATGGAAACTGAAAATCCTATTACTATGCATTTGTGGCGGTTATGGAAACTAATCAATTAATTCCCTTAATAATCGCATATCATGCAACTACTTAGTTGGACGCTACTTCTCTTTCCTATAAAAAATTATATGTTTAACCTTACAGTTGTATTTATGTAATATTTAAATGGTTTAAAATTTGAAATGTGGCAATTTTATTTGTGCCGTTAGATCATAAATATGGATGGTCATGATTGTTTTCTATTTCCTACTGAAAGAACACTTTCTATATGATTTACATCATATATATATATATGATGTAGTTCATATAAAAAGTGACTTTTGAATATAAAATAGGAAGTGATCTGAATCATTAATTTTAGTAGATCAACAGTTATAATTAATTCAGATTTAATATAATAAAATATTCCATAAATATTATGAAAATGACATTTATGTAATTATAACATGAGAGAAAGTAATTGGTTATATTGAGAGAGAAAATAAAGAAAGAGGTGATAACGCTGGTTGAAGAAAGCCAACGAGCTCTCCATTTTGTGAGACGCCGACGTCGGCCTCTTCATGTTCTCCTCCCGCATGTCCGGCGACTTGTATCACGCCTAGTCGAATGAATTGATGCACTTTTTACGTTGCACCACATATATATGTGGATTGCATTGTCATATACGTGAAAATTTTAATGTTATTTTGTTTAATAATATTTTGCATTGCATTGATATATATATATATGTATATGTAAATTGCATCGACATTTAGATTTCAATGAAATATTTGAGTACCGTCCAATTTATAATTCTTTACAGAATACAATGCAACACTAAATATAACGTAATGCATCAGACGTTTGGTTGTGAATCAAAATGATATAAATTGGTATTGCATGGTTTCAGTTGCGTTTTCCAATTAAAATTCATGTAATTCGAAATTATGATGAATTTTCGAATATTTTTAGAAGATTATTGTATTCCATAAATTTCTCCAACTACCAAAAATTAATTTGTAGTACAATATATATATATATATATATATATGTATAATGCAAATTACGTGACTATACAATGCAATACTATGTATATATTTAATGCAACTTACATGATTATACAATGCAACAATAAACAAACGAATTACCAAATTGTTTGAGCATGAGTTGAAGGAAGTTACCAAATTCTGCCGTAATTAATGGTAATGGTATATCTTTTGAATTTTCATAAAGAAACCGTCAAGATAGATTTGTCCATAATACCCTTTTGCATTGCAAATTTGCGATGCAACACGCCTAATAACCATTTTCCCTAAATTTCAGGATTAAATCTACACCATTAGATCTAATGCAATAAATGGACAAGATTACTTCCTATTTTATATCCAAAAGTTATTTTTTATCTGAACTCACCCCTATATATATATATATATATAATATTTGGTAAATGTAACAAATAAGCTGATTCGGTAGCTTTTGTTTCAAATTTATGGTGAAACGAAGTTATCATCAAACAAATTTGCCGAACAACTACTGTAATGCATTAAATGAGTTGTGAGTGTATATGAATGTTACTGCCTCTATCTCGCACTAAGTCTTACGTTTTTCTTTTTGGGTTGTCACAATTTAAGTGTTACATTTCCTTTTTAAAACAACTTTATTACTCATATAATTTTAAATAATATATATTTTTATCGCCATTTTATACTACTTTTCAACTATCCTTAAATACTGTGCCCAAAAGCAAATGTAACACTTAGCTTGAGACAGAAGGAGTATAAATTAGACTCGTACGAACGAAATGATCAAATACTCGTAATTACCATGTAGTGTGTTCGACTAAAATTATTTCGAGTCGCTCGCAATCTTAACGAGGTCATCTAGCAATGATAAGTCAACCCAAGTCGTATTCTCAAGGAAGACTTAGCAGGACAATTTAATTCTTTGTTAAAAAACCGAAGCAAGTAAAAGGATGTTTGAAGGTTTTAAAACTAGGCACGAAATATAAATAACAAAAGAAAGTAAACTCTAATATAATGGAAATCAACGACGAAACGAATCGTCTAACTAATCTAATTAAGAAAACAAGATGTGAATTTAACAGAGTGCAAGTAACTGAGAAATCGGAATTAAAAAGAATGCAAAAAGTACTTTAGAAATTGAGATAGAAAGGAGCGTAGAATAAATAAGCGAAATAAGAGAACGAAAGCATAAACAAATAAACAAACTAGATAATAAATGAAACCAGAATAATAAACGGTCTGGAATCCACAATGTAAAACTGAAGAAGAACTACGAACTAGAATGTTGTGATCGGCTATCCTTCGAATACGAATGTTAAAACTAGAAACGGTTAACTAGAAATTAAAAGTCTCGACCCTAGAACAATAGGTCGATATGTGCTCTAAATATAAGTACAAATGTCTGGAAAGAGGACCCGAAGAAGGTCTGGAAAACGATGTCTCAAAAAAGGTGTCGAAATAAGGTATCCTTCGAAGGAGAGACGCGTCGGGTATTTATAGGCGAGAGGAGAGGTCAGCGGGCGCGGCCTTTGGGCGCTGACCGAGTCAGCTGCGGGGTCAGCGGCCGCTGACTTTGAGCGGGCGCTGTCTTCGCGGACGCGGCCGTTGGGCGCTGACCGAGTCAGCCGCGGGGTCAGCGGTCGCTGGTCCTGGCGTGCGCTAGCTCGGGCGCCTTGCTAGGCCGTGGCTCAGCTGGGGCATCAGTGCCTAGTCAGCGACCGCTTAGGGCTACGCGGCCGCTGACTAGTGCTCTCGGCATTAGTCTTCACTCTCTCATCATTTCTCGATCTTTTTCCGTCTCGTTTCCATCTTCAACACTTATTTAGGCTTGCGATCCTGAGACATAAAATGAGACGTAAATCAAGCCAAAACATCATGCAAAGTGAAAAATAATACGAATGAGGACACGGAAAATATGAGTTTAGACAACCAAAAAGAGGCTAAACATAGTGTATCTAAACAAAAAGTTTGTACATATTTTTCATGTCTGTGTAAATATTCTTGATATGTATTGAGTATTATCTTCTTTCCAACAATCCAACTAACATTCAATTCGTATTTCGCATTCCCCAATATATCACCAAAACTTGTCAACCGGTTTTGGCCCCATTGGTTTTAATGGATGTTAAGAGTGTTTGTCTAAACTTATAAGCTCTTTAAAAGAGCTTTTAAGTTGTTAACTTATAAGCTCTAAGAGCTCATTTTTACAACTTATAAGCTCTCAAAACACTATTAAAGATCTTATAATCTCTTAAACAACTTATAAGCTCTTTGAGAGCTTATAAGTTGTAAAAATGAGCTCTTAGAGCTTATAAGATCCATAAAAAATAAGTAGTTCTACCCCAACTTATTTTCCCAACTTATAAGCTCTTACAATAGTTTATAAGCTTCAAGGGCTTATAAGTTATTTAAAATAAGTTTAGCCAAACACCCTATAAGTTAAGCCCGACTTAGCTTAGGCCACGATTGAAGTGGTCCAATGTTTTAGCAAAAGTAGGTTAATAAGGGTCTATTTGGTTTAAATTGATGCACATATAACTAAAAAAATGTGCATATTTAGACTCTGCTTCCATGGCAAGGTTCGGCTTTTGCCGCTTACCAGTTCATGTCAGTTGACAAATATAGTATTCCCTTCGTCCCACTAAACTTGACATACTTTTCTTATTGAGATTTCTCACTAAGCTTGACACTTTTCAAAAATAGTAAAAATTATATCTTCAAAAATGTGTGGACCTTACCACATTTATCACTCTTACACTACTTTATACGCTCTCCTTAATAACTGTGTCGGAAAAAAAATGTCAAGCTTAGTAAGATGGAGGGAGTACCACGTTGCTTGTCGTCTCTAGTAATTTCATCGCAGATTACAATTTCAAATGAATTCCAAAGTTAGCAACATTGTAATCAGATATGCTCACGGCTACAATTTTGGTCAAAGTCGCAATTTAGCTATAATTGAACTATGATCATTTCGGTTCAAAACTCGAACCGTCCAAACTCGTTTTAGTTTCGAACTGTATGTTCTTTTGGAATCGACTTAATTTTTTTAAAATTTTATATGAATTTACGAGTGTAAATATACTTTTATGAGTTATATATAAAAATAATTTTATGTAATATAATTTTATCTGTCTTGCTATTTATGACTTATTGCTTTTTGTACGTGATAATTAATATAATAGTGTTTTTATGTGTAAAGTGGTGTCTGACACGCCGCTAAAGTTTACTAATTTTTTGGAAGGGAAAGCAATTTTCTCTTTTTAGAATGATTCATTATTATTATGACATTACAATTTAGTAAGCGAATAATGAATAGCGGCATGGAGGGAATAATAGATAAAATTGATTCCGGTATGAAAAAAGTAGAGATAAAATGATTCATTATTCATTAAAAATCACATCTTCTTAACCGAATTGTTTGTTGCACACTAACAATTTGGAAATCGAACTGTCGATCATGATTACTATTATCAAAATCGATAATTATGATATAATTCTAATAATTACGATTATTTTGAACACTTCTTATCGTAATTTATTCCGCAAGTTCGAACGATGCACACCTGTAATGGGTCATGTAGGACTAGACGCATCATTTTTTTTTTCTTTTATATAAAATTTATTAGTATATATTCAAAATTATTTAATTTATTTATCCGAATTCTCATTTTGAAATTATAACATCTACTATAGCTTTACATATATATAATTAATGATTATATCAAGATATTTATACATCTTTTTTAAGGACATTGATTGAGTACCTCGTAATATTTAGAATATATTAATAACAACGATAATATCAATGTTAATTAAATCATAATTTGAATATTGTTTATGAAATTTATTGTCTTTGATATTTAACCGCTTACTAAAATGAGTTCTATAGCTAATTAATCACTATAATATTACTTATAGATCACTCAATTCCTATATGTATAGTAGGCCTCCTTCGCCACGATATTAGTGGCTTAGCACTTTGCTCTCTTATCGTATTGTACAAGTTATACGTTTCGTTATCACTTTGTGGGAAATCATTAGCTATGATTATGAATGTGTTAGATAGATGTGTCTTGATTGGTGAAATAACATATTTCATCTCAAAAACATTTATTTTACCACACAAATAAAATATTTTACTACGAATGATATGTGTACTAATGGAAGTTTGGAGAAATATATCGTTGATTAATGGTTAGAATGTGTTGCGGTCGTTTTAGTGTTCAGATTTATTTTTTTGTTTTATTCTCATATTGAGTAATTTGATTTGGTTCGTTAGAAGTAGGGGTGAACAAAATTTGGTAAAAAATCAAAAATCGAATTGAACCGAACCGAGTCGAACCGATAAATTCGGTTCGGTTTTGATTTTTATTTGATAAATTTTTAGTTTTTCGGTTCGATTTCGGTTTTGATATTAAAAAACCGAAATACCAAAAACCGAACCGAAATATATTATATAATAATTATTTATTTAATATTACATATTAAATATTTATTTATTTATTATTAACTATTAAATATTACTTACTAAATATTTATTTATTTATTATTACTTATTAAATATATAAATATATATTAAATATTAATTTTAAATCTATTAAATTATATATTTAATATTTCAAGTTTCTATTTTTTCGGTTTTTTACCGAACCAAACCGAAATTTTTGGTTCGGTTTTTTTTCGGTTCAAGGTTATTTCGGTTCGGTTTCGGTTATGTATTTTTCGATTCATTTTTTCGGTTTTCTTAATTTTTTTGGTTCAGTTACCGAACCGAACCATGCTGACCCCTAGTTGGAAGAATGAACAGTTATTGCCGCTTGTATTATTAGGTGCGAAGATGACACAATTTAGTTGTGGATGTCTACAATGTATTAGTTTTGGTTTTGGATTAGCGATCTCTTTTCTTTTCTAGGCCATTTTTCTTTATTAAAAAAAATTTCAATCAACTTATATAAATTAGATTATAAATTATGATTTATGCCCAAATGCGCCCATAACGTATGGGAATAGAACGACACCCTATTATCGGGCATGGGTTAAATTATCATTTTTAGTTCTCTACTCGTAGTCGTAGGTAGGGCTACCCTTTGATCGCAAATGGCAATGTTATTACTCATCCGCCCCACCTAGTTTGTTACGTTTTCTTTTTTGTCCCATTAAATTTATTACATTTTCTTTTTAAAATAATTTTATTACTCACACAGGTTTAAATAATATATATTTTTATCACCACTCTTCTTAAATTCATTGCCCAAAAACAAATGTAGAAAAATTGGACGGTTGATGCTTTTTAATCCCCAGTTGCTATGGCAACCTCCACCTCCAGGGTGGATTAAAGACAATACAGATAGTAGCTCATGAGGTTCTGCCAGCTCTTAGTGGCTCTATGTTCGATCACAGTTTCGTATATAAATTTATATAGAATATTTGGGAGGGAGGGAGTACCATTTGGGTGTGGCTATATTTTATTTATCTTTGAGTATTTCAATTTTCACATGAATAAATTATGTTTTTTTTATCTCTCCTTTTCATTTATTACATTTACCAACATATTTTCATCAATTATCCAAGTTGCGCGGTGGATATTATTAGACTAGATTTATCGGCGCCCACAATGGGCCAGCCGACCATTTTGCAAATTAAAAAATAAAATAAAATAGAAAGTGGTGGCTTAAGGTGGGTGGGAGAGAAGGCGTCCACAGACCTTCTCCCCCCACCATTTTACTTTTTTTTTTTAATTCTATCTATATTACACGTGTCATTGTGTGATTGGTTCTTATATATTTTATCATAATATTATCATAAAATCAATTTAACTTTTGTATAATATATTTAAAAAATATATAAATTATATCAAAATTCTTATTATTTTCTCCTCTATAAATAGAGACCAATTTTGGCATAAGTATTCACAATTTAGAAATCATTTCTTATTCTCCTTTCATTAACATCTCATATCTATTTTTGTGTTAATTTTTTCAATGGATCCCAATAATCCCTACTCAAATTTCCAAGATTTCATCTCCTCTCAAGGTTATTATCCTAACCTTGAACAATATCCAAAACTCTGAAAAATTCCAAAATTTCAATACTGGTTTGAATTCACAATTTCCATAAAATTCCACTCAATCTCCTATCTCCGAAGATCACCAACCCACTGCAAATATCTCTCCGAATTTTTTTCAAAATTCTCAACTTCCACAAACAAACACTTCAAACACTCCAAAAGCCTGGACAACTCAAGAAGACATTATACTTATGTCTTCATGGTGTATCATTAGTGAGAATCCAGCTATTGGAACCGATCAAAAGAGCCTCATGTTTTGGAATAGCATTTGGGAGCTGTACAAAAGGTGCGGAAGAGAAAACAAGATACCGAAGTTCGACATAAGAACTGCGGAGTCTCTAAGAGCTCGTTATAAGAGGCTTAATCAAAATGTAACAAAGTGAATTGGATGCTACAAGGAAGCTTATCACATGCAAAAGAGCGGTTGGTCAAATGATGATATTGAAGATCGTGCACAAACATTTTATGGGCGGTCTAAATTTATGCATAAAGATGTTTTTGATAAAGTGATGTGTCGCCATCCCAATTGGGAGATGGTTTTGAGTGAAGATCGTACTCGGTCTCGTATGGAAGATGAAGATAACATTGAAGAAGATCGTGGCAGCTCAAAAAAATCAAGAACTGATGGAGATGATCCAACTGACTCCACTCCAGAAACTCCTCTCAGTGATGCAGCAACAATCCGTCGTCTAATTGGTAGAGATAAGACTAAAGCTAAGGCAAAAAGAAAAGGGAAATGTATCACAATCTTATGGTTTTTCCGATGAGTTCACTTCAGAACTGCGAGCAATGAGGATCACACGTGAAAAAGAAGTTGATGCAATGACCAAATTAGGAGATTTGAGGATGAAATCAACTATGCTCAATACCTTGATAGGAAAGAGTAACTTATCTCCGGATGAAGAAGCGCTAAAACATCGTCTAATGGCAGAATTGTTTCCTTAGAAAATTGTATTTTTATTTGCTAGTTCTTTTTTGTTTTTGTGATTTAATTATTGTAATTTCAATTTATGTAATTTTCACTTTTTGTGATTCTACATGATGTGTTTGTCACATGTGTTTGTTACTTTAATTGATGTGTTTGTTACATGTGTTTGTTACTTTATTCACATGCATATGACATTTGCTACTTTATTCACATGTCTATGACATTTGCTACTTTATTCACATGCCTATGAAATTTGCTACTTAATTAATATGTTTGTCACTTTATTCACTCACATGCATATAAGGGTATGTTACATCAAATTGAATCTGACATGCCTATGACATTGTGACAACTCAAATTGATAAGCTTTAAATGTAGACCACAACTTTATTCACATGCATATGACAACCTGACCATAGCTTTATTCAAGTGAATCCGACAACTTATGCAAACTCACATGTGTATGTTACATGACTTTAATTTTGCAAAGAATCAAATTATGGCATAACTTGACACTATATGTATTGATGAACTTTCTAACATTGCAATACATTTAGCATTTGATTCTTTTCTTTCACATCTTCAAACTCCTCAAAAAAAATATCATCAAGTTCCAATTTTGATTCCAGCTTCATCGAGTTTGATGAGTGGGAAGAACGTATTGTTGATCAAAATAAAAAGGTTGATCGCATTGTCGAAGATGTACTCTTTCGTATTCCAACTCTATACATTCAACCTACATATCACACTTCTAGAGCAACTAGACGATATATTGAACGTGTACGTGAGAAGGGCCATGATAGTGTGTACGAGCAATACTTTTCAGCTAATCCAATCTACCCTCCAGAAATTTTTCGTAGAAGGTTTCGTATGCAAAAACACTTGTTCGAGCGTATAATGAATAAGGTGGTTACTTCAAATGAATTTTTCCAACAAAATCGTGATGCTACTGGACGTTTAGGTATATATGTTTTCGATTCAAAAATGTACTGCAGCTATAAGGGTGTTGGCCTATGGAACTGCAGCTGATTTGCATGATGAATACTTTCGGATGAGTGCAGCTACAATAAGGAAATCACTTACCAAATTTGTTGAGGTTGTCATTTCCAACTTTGGTGATGAATACCTCAGAAAGCCAACTGAAGAAGGAAGACATGGCATATATATTGCATGTTGGTGAAGAGCGTGGTTTTCCAGGGATGCTCGGGAGTATTGACTGTATGCATTGGGAATGGAAAAATTGCCCTAAAACATGGGCAGGGCAATATGGAGGAAGAAAGGGTAAGCCAACGATCATCTTGGAAGCAGTTGCTTCGCAGGACTTATGGATATAGCATGCATTTTTCGGAACTCCAGGTTCGAGAAATGATATTAATGTACTTCATCACTCTCCTATTTTTAATGATGTTTTACAAGGTCGAGCTCCAAAGGTTAGTTATGTTGTGAATGGTCAGGAAAAGAATATGGGATATTATCTCACCGATGACATATATCCTTCATGGGCAACATTTGTCAAATCTATTATTGAACCGCAAATTCAGAAGCACAAATTATTTGCTCAACATCAAGAGGCTGCCCGAAAAGATTTTGAGAGAGCATTTGGCGTTCTGCAAGCTCGTTTCTCTTTTATCAAACGTCCGTGCCTTTTATGGGATCGTGATATGATGGCAAAAATAATGCTTGCTTGCATTATCATGCACAATATGATAGTGGAGGATGAAAGAAACACTTACCTAAACTATCGTGATCCCACAGAATTTATGAAAGATCGACGAGCTACTCAAACTGCAGGACAAAGTGAAGTAGAAGACATTGAAGATGATATTTTTGGATTTTCTACAGAAATGATTGCAAGTTTGAAGAAATATATGACGAATAGGACACAACTCCGTGATAGAGAAGCTCACAACAGTCTTCAAAACAATCTGATCGAGCACATATGGCAAAAATTTGGTGATGATGATTAAATGTGTAATTTTCGTATAATTGTTCGGTGATCAGTTGTTTATTTTGATTTTCGTGTTTTAGTTATTGTAATTTCTATGTTCATTTGAGAATCCTCAATTTGATATTAGTTTGTAGTTTTTTTTTAAATTTAAATTATTTATTTATAATATTAATTAATTAAAAAAAGTTAATTAAATAATAATATATAAAAAATTAATTTAATAATATAAATGTGAGAAGGTTGGGTTGAGATTGTGGTCATTGATAAACCTATAAAAATGAAAGTGGGTGGGTGAGATGAATAATAAATTTTTAGAAGAGAGATAAGTGAATATAATAATATAAAGATGGGAATGTTGGATCGGAGAAATGGTTGCCGATAAATATGGTCTTATGGGTACAACATTAAAAATATCTCCACCACCTCCGACCCCCCTCCCGCCCCCACCACCATCACCACTACTTACCCACAAAATCGACGAAATTCACTTTTCCCATCTCCGATTCACTATCTCGCCACCGATTCATTCAATCTCGGATCAATCCACGGATGGAGGCCCACTCCACCGGTGCTACGGTTCCGGTGATGGACGCGGCGGAGCACGGCGGAGATCCAGCTCTGCCAGCGGAGGATAAGGAGCTGTTGTGCCCTATTTGTATGCAGATTATAAAGGATGCCTTCTTAACGTCGTGCGGCCATAGCTTTTGCTACATGTGCATCGTTACTCATCTCAATAACAAGAGCGATTGCCCTTGTTGCGCTCACTTTCTCACTCCCTCTCAGCTCTTCCCCAATTTCCTTCTCAATAAGGTTTCCTCACTGCTGCTATGTTATGTGTGTTTGTCATTTTTTGCTGCATTTTCTGATATGGATTTTGGTGCATTGTTGGATGATGGCGTTATGTGCTGGTTTGATTTCAGAATGTCTTTTAGATTGTAATTATTTTTGCATCTGGTTCCTAATTTCCTGTTGGATATTATTTCATCGAAAAAAGGCAAGAAATTTTGGGCTGCTTTTTTTTTTGTTGTTATAAATAAGTTAAACACACGTACACTTTCAGTATGAAGCTGAAGCGGTTAGTTTAGTAATGAGCATTTAAGTAGAGAGTAGTAGGAAACGAAGTAGCTTTTGTAATATCTGCATCTCTTATTCAACACGATTAACTTCTCTTAAGAAAAAGGCTCTTACTCTTCCACAAGTTAGTGATCATGGAAGTATTGGCGAACCAGAAAAACGAAATGAATAATTTTGTTCCGGTGCATCTTGAAATTGGTTTAATGTGGATGTCTTTACTAGTAATCTCTTATCTTGCATAGTTAGTCTTGGCTTAGAAGAAGATAATTGAGTTTCAAATATGATTAGTGGATCATAATTTTACACACTTGAGCACGGACTCACACTAACTTTTTTTGTTTTCATACCAGATTGCCGCCTCAGGCAAGTTGAGAAGACTGGAGAGTGAAATAATAGATAGGTTATCTGGACAATGTGTATATTCATTGAGCATATCAACCGAATACAGTCTATTTAAATAAAGGAAAAAGAAAATAAACAAAGCATCCTGTCAACAGTTATCTCGAGAGTGTTGTATTAGATTTCATTTTCTTATAAAATGTCAACAGCTTGACGAAAGCTGTATGTGCTGTCAGTATAAGTTGAGAGAGTAAATATATTGAAATTTTGAATTAAGATTTGCATTTGCTACCCTGGTCAAGCAAAACATGCATTTTTGCCTTCTCTCCTTGATCTTCAGCATTTCTTGGTTTTTTACATTATTTTTATGATTTGTTCCCTGCCTAGTTTGCATTTTGAGACATATCAAATCACTATGCAACTTACGGTTATAAAGGTTTCTATGTACCACATTTGTAGCTGTTAAAGAAGACATCTGCCCATCAACTATCAAGAACAGCATCTCCCGTAGAACAATTCCGTCTGTCACTGGAACAGGTAATTCGTATTTACTGTAATCCTGATCTAGGTATTGCTTGAATTCTTTTGGTGCTAGGATTGTAATATGTTTTTAAGTAAATCTCCATGATCCATCTAAGCGGTTTGTTTTCTTTTTCCTTGATGTACTTGGATGTTATTTGACCCCTTTTTAACTCAGTGATTGCAAGCAAACTTCTTGCATACGAATTAGATTATGCACTTTAGTACTTGTACCCTTCTTATTCAGCAGAGTATTCCATTCAATGCTAAGCTGCATTTCCTGCAGATGATTGATATGTTCTTGTTCTTAGACAGGGCTGTCAAGTGTCAGTAAAGGAATTAGACTCTCTAGTATCCCTGGTGGCAGAGAAAAAGAGAAAATTGGAACAAGAAGAAGCAGAGAGAAACATGCAGATTCTGCTCGACTTCTTACACTGCTTAAGGAAACAAAAAGTTAATGAACTCAACGAGGTTTGTCTTTAATAAAAGTGAGAGAGATAGTGATTACAGCTTTTTTAAGTCAGAAATCTTGATAATGAAATAGTTATTTACATATTGATTCTGTACTGCATGTAGTTTGTTTACTACAGTTTTCCCTCCTCTCCAGTCCTAGTGAAACAAAAAGTTCATGAACTCAATGAGGTTTGTCTTTAATAAAAGTTAGAGAGATTGGAATGACAGCATTTAAGTCAGACTTCTTACACTGCTTAAGGAAACAAAAAGTTAATGAACTCAACGAGGTTCGTCTTTAATAAAAGCGAGAGAGATAGGAATTACAGCATTTAAATTAAGACATACTTTGTACACTGCTTAAGGAAACAAATAGTTAATGAACTCGACGTGGTTTGTCTTTAATAAAAGTGAGAGAGATAGGGATTACAGTATTTAAGTCAGATTTCTTGATAATGAAATAGTTGTTTACATATTGTACTACTATTACATGTAGTTTGTTTGTTTGCTACAGGTTTCCCTCCTCTTCAGTCCTGGTGAAACTTATCCAATTAGATAAATAGACAATTTATTATGGGGTTAGAGTTACTGCAACCATAGGCAGGCGTATTAGATATGATGTTTCCTGACTCTTATTCTTCTTATTTGTAAGGTACAAAGTGACTTGCAATACATAAAGGAGGACTTAAGTTCTGTGGAAAGACATAGGATAGAGCTATACCAAGCAAGAGGAAGGTGTTCAGTTAAACTGCAGATGCTCTCCGATGAACCTCTAGGAATTAGATCTCGCGCTTCCTCTAGGCAAACAGAAAGAAATGTGTCAGGCATTGTATCTAACTCTTACAACATGAAACGAGGGTTTACTAGTATGAATTCCCAGTACAAGAAAGATGACGGGGGGCCTCAAGTTAACATCCCTCGAACCCAGGGCAAGGAAGCCTCTCTCAATGAGCCAACATCACAACATATGAGCCAAACTGGTTTGGCAGTTATGCGTAAAAAGCGGGTTCATGCACAGGTTAGTGATGCAGTTTGCTTAACACGCTTTTATCTTGGGAGCAACTTCAGTTTGCCTTTGGAGAAATCAGACTGTCAAATTTTAGCTTCTCTTTATTTGTAAAAATTATTTTATTTATCGATGGTTTGATGATCTCTGACCATGAAAACCAAGTAAAGGCTAATGCTTTTTTTTATTTTGGAGAAACCAGTTTCGGCTATAATCATTCTTGCATATATTTGATAAAAGAAATATCAGGTCCACTCTTAGTACTAGCTCAAGTGTTTGAGAAAAAAAGCTAAAGGATGTTCTGAAATTTTATTTGGAGTAATACCAAATATGAAATCATTTACATACTACACCTAGCTATATACGATTGAACAAATAAAATGTGTCACACAAAGAGTTTGCTACTTGACTTCGAGATTACCAAAAAAAAAAAAAAAACCCTTTGAGATACTCTCACTGGAATTGATAGCATCCTGCAGTTTAACAAACTTCTGGAATTTATACTTACTACTCTCACTGGAATTGATGTCATCCTGCAGTTTAATGAACTTCAGGAATTTTACTTACAAAAGAGACGTCAATTGGTGAATCATTTAGAGCATCAAGGAAAGAAAGATATCGGCATCATTAGGAGAGAAGGTTATAGTTCTGGTCTAGCTGATTTTCAGTCAGTTCTTAGCACGTTCACTCGGTACAGGTAGATTCGTGTTATGCAAAGATTTACTACCATTTCAGATGTTCAATCACATATCCTCATGAATGTTTTTGACCTTATTTTGGAACAGTCGATTACGAGTAATTGCTGAACTTCGGCATGGCGATCTCTTCCACTCACCCAATATTGTTTCAAGGTATGCCGGAAGTCCAGAGGGTAGGTTGGTATTTCATCTAGGAATCTCACTAATCAAAATTTGAAAATGGAAACTGGCACAAAATTTAAACTGAAACGAAGCCATTTGGCAAATGGGAAGATATGAAGACCTGAGAATTTCTCAGTCATCTACTTGAAGAAAAATCATTCATTAACAGAGATTGAGACAAAATTTCACCCATAATATAGGGGAGAAATCAGGGTACTGGTGCTAAGATCTTTATAGAGTGCGAGTAATATTTAGGAAGTACAATGATTCAGGTATACCCTCAAAAAGAAAAAATGACTGAGGTGTCCTCTACTATATATATACCAGAAACCATGCATGTGGTTACTAATCTATATGATTATGTTCAAAGATTACATTCATTGGATAAATGATGAGTTTAGATCTTGTGTTCCTCCATAACTTCTGGAAGCATTCTCTTTAAACGTTATTACTATACCATCTAGAAGCGTTTTATAATGTTCCATTATATTACCACTTTCTTTACATGTTGTTAGTAACTTGATGTCAAATGTATAATTTTATTTCCAACTCATGTACAGTATAGAGTTTGATCGTGATGATGAGCTGTTTGCCACTGCTGGAGTTTCACGGTGCATAAAAGTGTTTGATTATTCTTCAGTAGGCTTCTTTTCCCTCCGCTCCTTCCTTTCGTTCCTTCCCCAATCTCTGTGTGTGATATATTTAAAAATGGAGTCCGTGAGCGTAAAGCCAACACTTTTTTCGTTCCTTGCATCTGACTGCATAATTCATGTCACAGATTGTAAATGAACCCACTGATGTCCATTGTCCCATTGTTGAAATGACAACGCGATCTAAGCTTAGCTGCTTGAGCTGGAATAAGTTCACGAAGAATCACATAGCTAGTAGTGATTACGAGGGTATAGTAACTGTCTGGGATGTCGCTTCCCGCCAGGTAGAATCTAGTCCCAACATCAGATGTCTTCTTTTTTTGCGTACACTAAATATGGTTGCAACAAATTTTTGCACTTGTCAGAGCATCGCAGAATATGAGGAGCATGAAAAACGTGCATGGAGTGTTGATTTCTCCCCAACAGAACCATCAATGCTTGTATCCGGTAGTGACGACTGCAAGGTGAATTTTGCCTTTGTATACTCATTGAAATCAAACCCAAACCCAAACCCAAACCCAAACCCAAACCCCATCTTGTTCTCGGGCATGTGTTAGTCTGATTGAATTGTGATGAAGACACATAGCATGTCAATCATTCATTCACCCAAGATGTTTCTTTGTTTTCTACTTGCTGCATGTCTTTGCTCTGTCCTGATCACATCTAGTGCAGGTAAAAATTTGGTGTACAAAGCAAGAAAATAGCGTTCTGAACATCGATATGAAGACAAATATATGCTGTGTAAAATACAATCCAGAGTCGAGCAAATTTGTTGCGGTAATCACACTGTTTCTTCTATTTTTATTTCAACTCTCAAACATCCTCACTTCCCCTGCATCTTTCATGGTTAGTGAAATACCTTGGAATCAATTTTTGTCAAAATACACGAATGTGACCCTAGATTTTGAACTTATAATTATTGACTGCGTATTCATGAATTTCCACTAAGATTTACAAATTAATTATGCGTATATTTTGTCACATTTCTGGGGTTTAATGAAGCACGACATGTGATGCAGGTCGGATCAGCAGATCAGCACATTCACTACTATGACTTGAGAAATACTAGCCAACCACTCTGTGTTTTTGCTGGTCATAAAAAGGCAGTTTCGTACGTGAAATTCCTCTCAAGCAACGAGCTTGCTTCAGCATCAACCGATAGCACTCTCCGACTATGGGATGTCAAGAACAATCTGCTTGTAAGTGACATAACTGCTTTAAGTCATCCCAGGAAAATATTGATAAACACTTCATGTTATATGCATACGTGGTCACATTTTCAGGTTCGTACGTTTAAAGGGCACACTAATGAGAAGAATTTTGTTGGTCTAACTGTGAATGATGATTTCCTAGCTTGTGGCAGTGAAACAAATGAAGTATCTGTTTATCACAAGGTCAGTATATACCACATTGATCCGCTTCTTTCTTTATCACCAACCCTCGTTGTTCTCTTACCACAGTAAGTATGACACAGGCTATTGCGAAACCTGTGACCTGGCACAAGTTTGGATCTCCCAATGTCGAAGATGTCGAAGAAGATGCTGGATCTTACTTCATAAGTGCTGTGTGCTGGAAAAGAGGAAGTCCCACCATATTAGCTGCCAACAGTAGAGGAACAATCAAAGTGTTGGCACTTGCTGCTTGAGGGGTGAAGAGAGATGGCAACTATGAGTTTGAACTTATAATTATTGACGGCATATTCGTGGTTCGGAAACTCGTGTTATGCATGATGAATATGCAGTCAACATTCGTCCTATTCTATAGGATTATTTCCCCCGCCCCCCCTCCCTCCCTCCCTCCCTCCCTCTTGTGCAATAATATATTCTGGGCAAAGAAACACATCTGATTTGTTCATTGCTGTTACCATAGTTGAGAACTAATTCTTGGCACTGATCTTGTAACGTTGAATATTTGTATCTATTTACTTTTCGTTGAATGAGAACATGTAAATTCCTCTACATTTACAAGGAATATAGAAAAGGAAAAGAATATATATGCTATACAAATAACACAAATTCTTATGGAGAAACTCTCATATATGTAAAGAACAACAACATTACCTGATGATAAGTGACACATACAGTTTGTGTCGACATCATCTAATTTCTCGTGGGCTCGCCTTTGTGACTGGACCCTTCCTATCTCTCGCCTGCAACAAGTAAATTTTTTGAGTAAATCTATATTATGACAATGGCAAAGCTATAAACAAATAGCCATCATGCAGAGTATCAACCGCAACCAATGATATTCACATAAATCTTCACGAGTGAAAATTCAAGTAGAAAATGAGAAATTCATTATCTGAGCAATCACCCAGCGACGTATGAAGTTCTGTGTACGTAGGTGTCGCGACCTTAATCAGCGATGAAATGCTGGAGATTAGGAGAGCTCACTTACACTTACAAAAGTTTGTACATCATCAGTTTTTTGAGAAACAGCTGTTCTAGGCCTACAGCGCAATCTGCGATATAACTCCTTCATATGATTATAGGTGCTGCAATGAAAATACGTTAGTCAATATCAACGTCAATCTAAAAGGAGAGAAGGAAAAAATTATCCTATGCTGCATAGAAAGAATATTCAGAACTGAGATAACACATTGCCAAATGTAGTGAAAATACCTTAGCCGGTGTCTGTTGCACGTGGCGAAGAAAGCAGCGAAACCGTTGAGGATGCTTCGGAGAGCACGGAAGATCTGATAATATCCACAAATGAGCGAAGAAAAAAAAGTAAAATATGCAACTCCAGCAACAAGAGCAAGTAGAATTATACAATAAGCTACCTGCGAGAAAAGGTCATTCCACAGAGAGCGCCAGATTGAAACCTCGTATGAGCTCACTGTTGATTCAACGTCCCTGGTAAAACTAACTAGGCTGCTAACAAATAGCAATAAATCCCCCATCAATTCATACATAAGTGTACACAAGTATGCTGCAAGGCTACAAAATCCAAGGACGAGCCGGATTGGAGCATAAAGAATCTCCCACAAGATCCACAGTATGGGATAAATAACGGATATTGCTGCAATCAAACATAACATACGTAAGAAATTATTAAGTCAAAACCCCTCAGAAATCCAAAGCATAAAGGAGGTGAAGCCAGACTCTAAACTCACCAATATTCCACACAAGAGATAAGATATACCACAATGGCATCAGTGAAATCTCTATGAGGTCCCCAACCATTGTGAAAGAAGATCCGACCACCGTGCATACAACTGAAAAGAGGCTCTCGGCGACTTCTATGAGCATAGTCCAAAGCGGAAGGAAGAATTCCAAGAACTCAGCAAATGGTCCGGCCATCGGCTCTATAACTAATGTGAGAAACGAACGTATGGTTTTCGTCATAGTAAGAAACCACTTAATCGCTTTCTGAGAATTATGAAGGAATAACATGGTCCCTAAATACTTGATTCTTGAAATCATTTCCAAAGATTCTATCCAGTCGAAAAGGGGTCCGAACAACTTAGATGCCGTAGCCTTAAGGAGAGGTACATTCTTATACAAATCATAGAACCCGATTAGGACAGTGACAATCGATATAAGCACATAGCAAGCCCTGGCCAAAGGACACATCCATGGACGATAAAGATGGCAAAATACTGGATAAGATTGAAGGAAAATAACCCATGGTGGAAGTCCGGCTTCGAGTAGAGTAAGTAACCGTAAATCGGACATAATTATGTCTTTCAATTTGTAAGGAAGATCTCGATCATCGAAACGAAACAAAATCAAGACATCTCGGTACAGAGAAGGCTGGAGTGCTTCTTCACACTCACTCATATCTGGGGCGTTCGACAATATCTCACTGCCTTCAGCATCTGCTTCCTCCAAAGATGTCCCGAGATCAAAGTATATGGGGCTCATGACTTTCCTTCTTTTGTAAGGACCGTCAACAGGGGGAGGTGTGCGATGTCTATGGGTAAAATTTTCCGTGGTTACTGAATACACACTAAAACGGCTACTCGAAGAGCATGGAGGCTCAGCTTCAACACTTGTACGATCACTTGAGGTGTCATCAATATCAACCTTCTCACTACTTCTGAAACTTTCTTCTGCATCGTGGAAAATTTCCCCTGCAACAAGGTCAAATTTAGGAATAATCTGGGAAAAAAATATTGGGCAAAAGCTCCAACACAAACATGATACACTGCAAATAACAGAAAAATCACATGATAATACAGGGTTCAAAGTTTGACAGCAAATAACTTAAGTTTCTCATAGAGTGAGCCTTTGAAACTCAATGAACCAATGCCAGACCAGGCCAATAGAACTGCAGAAACACGCACACAACAATGAGATCTAGAACCACCATCCCTTCGGGTTCAGCGTTCTAACAGTTAAAAGTTCTAGTGTTGCTCAATGTCCTATTACATTTTGCTCCTTTAACATGACTAACTTTCAAGACTAATGATTATTCAATTCAAAATATGTCCCCAGAGGCTGGCAAGAGTCAGAAGATAAGTCCACATAAGCTTCAAAATCTATCCAAGGAACTGGTGAATAAGTTCATAATGAAATTTAACTGCATATCTACAAGAATCACCCCCAATAAAAAAAGTAAAAATTCGCACACGAGCTTTCATTCAATGCGTTTGTTTAAGTTCATCATTTATGAGTAGTGTTAATGTAATGTATCTTGGTAAAGTTTCTTTACATGCTTATTGTAGACCTTATATAATGATGAAAGACATGAAGCATTGAGATGACAGTATAATTAACAATTTAGTGAAAGAGCGTAAATTCATGATTACCTATTGTAGCATCCAAATGCTCTTTCAAAAGGATCCGTTCATTGAGGGTCCCAGGGAACCATGTAGAAATCGACTTTGCTGCTTGAGCTATGCTGTCAAATTCCCACCTTCTCATGACTTTAGTCTCAATTGCAAGAGATGTATCATTCTAACCGCGAAACACAAAAAAAAGATATTCAGAGTGTCATTGAGTAGATATCAAAAATCAGAACTTAAAATTTAATAATTTGTGACTAACTACCTGAAGCTCGTTCAAATAGTTAATGCCACGTACATCCCTCCAGGCAACCTCGAAGACAATGAAGCCATAAAGGGTTCTGTGCAACTTGCTGTTTGCAATCAAAGAATTACTAAGTTTCTTAACAGGTAACAACGCCCTCTTCCGTGATAAGGTCACTGCATCAACCAACGAGAACCACTTCCTAAAGTTTCTCAATTTGCTCGTGTTTGATGAGGGAGAGGCCTCTTTATCTGAAAGTTCTCTTATCAACTTTCTATCCTTCCTCCTCTTTGTATGTGCAAACGGGGACAACCTGGACTGCATAATTACCACAATCACTTAAATTCCTCATGTCAATGGCTCGAAAAGAATTTACAAATTCCCTATAATTAGAATGGGGCAGGGATATTTTAGCAACCTTAGTGACCATCAATTGCCACAAATGTGTTGGCCGAGACACCAGATCTTTCAACCAAGGCCGGTTATCGACTAATACATAGAACTTCCCACTGTCAGAGGCCAAAAATAAGCTGAGATGTGAAAGATAGGACTGCAAATCCCTGAACAATATTTAGCAGACCATATCAGATTTTGTTGCAACTATAGAAAAACAGATGAACTACATTATTCTCCACCGTTTAAGCCCATACCCATTTCCCTCTACTTGCAGGGAATAGTTCTATTTGCACGTGTTGGTAGTGATGGACTACTTCTTATAGAAAAGATCCAATCGAACCAAAATTCAGCAAGCAAGCATAACTATTGTAAAGAAGTTGGTTGAACTTCCAAAAATGAGCCCACAAAAATCACCACCCAACACATGCAAATAGAGCAAGTAAAGATAGATTTTCCATCTTTGAGATTTTCAATAACAACTTCCAAAACATACAGGCATCTCTGATCCAATCAGCAGAAAAGAAAAGGCCCCCAAACTTCAAATAAACAAAGCAAAGAAGTTAAAAACTTATCATAAGCAGAGGATTTACCCAATTTGTAAGCCTGTTAACGGAAAAACGCAGCGGCCATTGTCTCCATTCGCCATTTGAATCTCCCTTCTTTCTCAAACACACACTAGCCACTACTGTTCCATCAATGTTTTTTAAAGAAATTCTCAAACGTAGTAAACTAAGATCAAGAAAAAAACACTAAAGCAGCAGTTCGTTTAAGGACAATGATGAATCAAACCTGTGGAAGATAATGCAACTGGGAGCTGATCAAGCGAATTCCATAACAATTGTTGTCGAGAATAATCGAAACGGCAGTCAGCAGTACACCACTTCATTAAGCAGTAAACGAATCAAGAACGAAAACGCACGAGGGCGGGGCCAAGATCGAGGCTTTGATGGCGCAATCAATGGATAAGAACAAGAGCTAGAGACACGCGCACCGATATAGAGAGAGAGAGAAGCCTAGAAATAGTAATAGTAATTAAGATGAAAACACCAAGCAATGAAACAAATAACCGCAATTAATGTGCTAGGAGAGATTGCTTGGATTTACTGGCGAGATAATTCGAATTGGATTTGGAATAAAGGTTTTGCTCAGAGGGAGAGGTGGTTGCCTAAAGCCAGGACACGTTGACTGCGTGTTCTGCGTGTGAGAGAAAGAGTCGTCTGATCTGATGTGTGAGAGAGAGAGAAAGAGAGCATGTCGCAGTGAACCGGAAAAGGGCTATTTTCGGTAATTCCCCCTCTGAAGATTCCCGCCACCACCCCGCCGCCTTTGCCCAGCCCTGCTCAGCCACCTATCTTATTTATTTATTTATTTAATTATAAACAATTAAAATATTGTATTATTTCTTTTGATTTTATACATATCAATTCATTTTATAGTATTCAAATATGCTATATATCAGTTTTATTTTATTACAGAGATTGATAAACCTAATTTCATATTATACGGAATATAACTTTTTATGATATGAACATTACAAATTTTCTTTTAATAAGAAATATTATTCAGACAATAGATTATAATGTGCATGAATAAAAGGTTGGAATAAGAATCCCATTTTAGATATTCTCTATTTGTCCATTAGAATCGGAACCGTGAACCGAACTGGGAACCGTCTGAGAAACGGTTTTGAACCGGAACCGTTGATTTCGGTTCCGATTCGGTTACGGTTTCAATTTTCAGAATCGGCGGTTCGCGGTTTCAAACCGTGGAACCATTTTTATTTTTTTTTAATTTTCATCAATAAGTTGTATTTTTTACGAAATTCAATAAGCTATATTTTAATGTTTTATTTTTTTTTATTATTTGTAAGTCATTAATTGTAAATCAAATTTATATAGATGTTATTCGGATAATCTTCTTTCACATTTATTTTTTACTAACTTAATTTCATTTGTGAAAAATAATAATAATCATTATAATAACTCAATATAATTCAAAATATCATATTCTAGATAATTAAAAATTATATATTATATATTTTAAAGAAAAAAAAATTATTCTCCCTCAAAGGAGTAGGAAATATTTATATCTATCTACACAATAAAATAAACTAGAGAAATATATAAAAAAAACGGTTCGAACCGTGAAACCGCGGAACTGTCGGCTCCAGAAGCGAATCGAAAACTGTGGGACTGAATCGAAACCAAAACCGTCTAAATTCTTAACCGGTTCGGTTCCGGTTCTAATTTTTAGAACCGTGGAACTGCCGGTTCAATTTGGTTCGAACCGAGAATCGAACCGTGCACACCTCTGCTCTAAGAGGTACCGATAATATTGTGATCAGTAGTATATATTTATGTGGAACTTTCCATATTGTTAGTAATATTACAAAATATTGAAAACGAAATATTTGGAAATTTGTGAAACCATATATAGTTTTAATTCATTAGCAATTAACTATTATTGTTTGCTTTTCAACAGTTATTCTTTGTAATCCAGTAAAAAAAAAAAGGTTAAGTAATTGACCTACCTTGAAAACACTGATTTGAAATCAATTTTTTTATTACCTTCTTTGTTCATAATATTGGCAGATGGTAAACGGACATATATATTATAGTTTTGTTATGTAAAGTAGTTAAAAATAAATAAGTAAGTCGTACTAACATTCTTATTCGTAAAATCGAAATATTATAAATAACTCATAGCATTTGACCACAAAATTTCCTATTCAATATGGTCATATTAATATATTCTAATTAAATGTTATAATATGATTAACTTAGAAGTCAAAATAAATTAAATTTGACGCAATAGAGACCTGTTAATTAATTGGAAAAACAAAGTCAAACAAACATAATAAAATGTCACATATGATTTTACATCCCAAAAAATAAAAAAGAAAAGAAAAAAGCGACACTGATCTCAAGCAAAAATAGATTTTGTTTACATTTGCATTATAATTTTAGTGAATTCTAATAAAAAGTAGCAAGTGTTGCGAAAAAATCAAACCTCGACATGAGATCGTCCGCTCCACCGACTATGCTATACTTCTCTTTTTCTTTTGTAATTAATTAAACTAATTAAGTTACATATATTTTGCTATGATCATCTTGTATTCATTCGATCATCAACCATGCATGCATGCACCACATTCTGTTCATCTCATCCAAAATGGAGTAATAATAAAAGTGACGTCAGTTCTCATTTTGACCTAAAAATATGGTGTTTGATTAGTAAACTGCATTTCAACTGGGGAAACCGCATGACATGCAGGCAATGAAACTGCATGCTGAAGGCTTGGAACTTCATCTGGCTCCAGGAATGGATTGTAGTAATAGTTGCTTGCTGGCATTAATGTGAAACTTGGAGATGGCTGAGATGGTTGTATAACCTCCGATGGCGATGGCTCGAATAGAATCATCTCCCAATTGTCTGACAAGCTTCTGGCAGCGGCCACAGAAGTGTCACCACCCTCCATGGAAGGTACTGGTCTATTGTCAGATAGTGATGGCGATGGGGGTGATAAGGTACCAGTTAGCACAAGCTCCCAGTTAGCAGAGGGGGACGAGTGTGTTAAGGTATATTGTTGGTGTTGTTGTTGACAATATTGTTCACGCTCGTCGAGTTCTGAGCCGTCCCACAACGAGATGAGGTCAACCATAGTGTTGGAGACAGGAAGGGATCTTACAGAAGATGTCTCACTCAGCACGAAGGCCTCGTCTCGTTGGGGCTCGTTGTAGGCCTCGAGATCGATGGAGATGGCGGGACATGTCGATGTGTTCGTGGCCGTGGCATTTATTAGGTCTTGCAACGAGGTGCATTGTGATCCAGCCTCAGAGGATGGGCTCCCCATCTCTCTTTGCTGTACTCTCTTGTGTACAGATTGTGTAGCCTTTGCGTTAGATGAAAGTGAAGATGATTGTTCATTCAAGAATTCTTCCAAAGCCTCAATGAGGTCATTGGAGATTGTCTGAACGCTTGGATATTCAGAGCTCCGACCAATGCCTATGCTTTTGCATAAATTATAGAAATGATTTAGCTCTTTGAATTGCTTTGCAGCTTTGGCGCAGGCGTGGAAGGCATTGACACAATTCTGAAACTGCAAATGGAAGAAGTTATCAAGAATGAGAGTCAGGCCATCGGATATGTCTTTGTAGAGATCAAAGCTTTCTTGAACTATAGCATAGAGACACGTTTGGACCAAACGGTTGATCCGGGCGTCTCCCGTGGGTCGGGTGGCGATGGCCCGGTCGAGTAACCGTTGCCAATAGGTGATCCGGTCGAGGAGCATTGCCGGTTTCATATCTAGGGTTGGCTCGTTATTAGGCCGTCTACCGCGGGTCCGTTGGTAGGTAGGGCTTTCCTTGCCGGCCCCGTTGGCGGACCTCCTCCTCTGAAGCTTCCCCGTGAGGAAGCACTCGAGTCGCTCGTCTAGGTATAGAGCGAAGGTCCGGACAAAGGACGTGAAGTCCCAAGGACTAGTCGAGCTCGACTCGTCCCTAAAGGAGGAGAGGTTGAGTATTTTGGCTCCACGTTTCATGGCATGGAAGACTTCCCTAGGGAAATAGGGATCACCATCTTGGAAGATTCGAAGCACGAGCATCAATGACTTGAGCGCCACCATCCAGTTCCGCGTGCGGCCTATGCGTTTGCCGATGGCACGGGCACAGGCCGCGGCGTGGAACTTGTTGGAGGAAACGAGGAGGAGGACCTCTTGTACAAATTTCTCATCAATTGGGTCGTCATCATGGGTGGTTGCCTTGAGTATAGCAACTTCAAGAGAGGATGAGGTTGTGTTGGAGACCTTGGCTAAGCCAATGCTGGTTTGGTCCTTCACTGCACCAATCGCCCTTTGAAGTTTGCTTGGCATTGTTGATGATGGGAATTGGAAATCAATATCTCATCATCAACAATCAAGACCCACTCCAAACTTCCTAAATTTTCCCCAATTCTTGATTTTGTTTTTCTTTCTTTGGGATACAATATATGTTTTTGTTAAAAAGAAATATAGTACTAACAAGAAAGGGCCTTTGCAATGAGTTGCAACCAAGAAAAATGAAAATTGGAGGTTTTTTTGGTGTTCAATATTTTTTCCCTAGATCTGTTTTGGGAGTAGGAATGGATGGTGAAGAAAAGATGAAAAAATTTGTGGTTGGTCAGTTGAGGGATGATGATATTTCTCCTAATTTTTCTCTCGATTAAATATGTTTTAGTAATAATATAGATATTTAGTGATTCAAAACTTGAATAGTACCAAGATTATCTAAAGAAACGTTGTGACACTTCAAACTATAAAGGTTGCGATTTTAGTGACAATCGTTGAGCATTTTAATTTGGTCAACTATTTCAGAATTAATTAAACATATAACAAAATATCTTTGATACTTTTCTCTTGAGAGAATAAATCTAAGACTTTATGAGATGGCTGGTATGTAAAATATGTTGGGAAATGAATAAAAAAATTTAGTTCCTTTCATACACCATTTAGCAACTGTATAAAATTGAAATTTGCAGTTAAACTATGCTCTTATTTTGCATACTACACGACACATTTATTTTCCTTAATTACCATATATTTAATTATTTGAATAGAAGTGGCTTCAACGGTAAATATAGATGGATACTAAAGAGTGTCAATTGTTAAACACCACGGTCTAGGGGTGTGGGAATAGTGCATGGTACTCACATATCTGATCGGATTCGACTAATTGAATATCTAAATTTTTAATTTTCGGATTAGGTTCAAATTTTCATATTCTAATGTTTTTGGGTTGGAATAATACCGATCAAATATTATTCAGAATATAAATTTTTTATTTATATTCATTAATTACTGTATGATATTATATTGTACTTTTATAATTTAAAATATTTAATACCCACAA
This sequence comes from Leonotis leonurus, assembly GCA_026898415.1. Taxonomy (NCBI): domain Eukaryota; kingdom Viridiplantae; phylum Streptophyta; class Magnoliopsida; order Lamiales; family Lamiaceae; genus Leonotis; species Leonotis leonurus. Next base: position 1,531,059 of record JAPKLX010000019.1, on the reverse strand, counting down.
TATCCGAAATTTTAAAAATATCTGCTGATAATTTCAGTTAATTCGAATAATTTTGAGTACCTGAATACTCAAATCGAGTTCGGACAATTATAATTTAAAATTTTCATATTTAGATATTTGAAAATTTTGAATATAGTAAGTATCATAGCCGATCTAATCCGAATAGACAACCTAACGTCACATCACCCACAAATTAACAAATTTGACATACAGTCAAAACAGCAAAGCCCAAACATATTTGGTTATTTCATATTCCCTCCTTCCAGTTATTTATGATATGTTTGACAAAAAAATATGATTTTTTTATTGATTTTTTTTTTCATAAATAATGATAGAGATGCATACTTTATTGTTAATCGTTAACCATTTGTTCTAAAATTTACTGTTAATCGTTAATTATTTTAATTTGATGAACTATTTCAGAATTTATTAAATATTTAACAATATAATACAAACTTTTCTTCTAAACTTATTTTGCATCGTGAATTTTTCCCTAAGGAAAAAAAATGACTTTTTAGATTATTTTTTGTCGAGATGATGAATTTAATACTCTAGTGACAGTCGGTTTCATAGCTAGATTTAGATAATTAAGGTCGAGTATAACTTAAAACAATTATATATAAAATTGGACGTTGCAATTTATAATTTATTCCTTATGTTTCGAGATTATATATTTTCTCTATTAAAACTCTGAGATTTCTTTAATGAGATTTCTTTAATCGTGTAATGTAACGTTTATTTGCATGATAAGATGGATGGATAAAATGAATTTATAATAATTTAATGTTTATTTTAATAGGTAAATAATGAATTATGTGATTTTGAACCAATTTAATTATATTATCTATCAAATAATCAATCATATGTTTTATTAAGGGATAATAGTTAAATTTTTTCAATTTTCATAAAATTAAGATAAAAAATACCCACGTAAAAATAAAATATAAAAAATACCCGCTTTTTATGATAACATAATGAATTTTCTCATGTACTCATGTTATTCAAGTTATTTTGAATTTGAATAACATGAGCACATTGATCAATTTTCTCGTATTATCATGTAAAATGAATATTTTTTTTATTTTTAAGTGGATATTTTTTTTTATCTTTAACTTATTAAAGTGAACATTTTAACATTTATCCTTTTATTAATCCACTAATCACTTAAAGTAAATAACACATAAAAGTTTTAAAAAAAAATATGTAGTAAAATCACATATACAATTTATAACATATGTGATCAATTGTGCTCCAATTTTATTGCTATTTGAAATTTAAAATGGTATACAACATTTACACAGACAACTGTTATTATAGTAATACCTAGAATTGCATCACTAAATTAATATAATATAAAATTTTACACTAAAAAATGATTACCTTAATATCTGGATATTTAATTTTACAGATAGATAAATTTATGTCGGCCGCCGTAAGGTAACAATTGTATATTTATATTTTGTATTGCTTAATAATAACTACTAATTGAAAATGATTGCCATAATATTTGGATATTTAATTTTAATTATGTGTAAACTGTGAAATTAAATTACAGCCATTCTTGCACAATTATAATTCGAATTCATAATGCATATTTTTTAATGTACTGCTATATATGGAGATTACGAAAAGGAAACAAATTAAATTACATATTAAAAGAAATGCATTTTATTTTAATGAATTGTCATTCAGTATATTAAATGAAAGTGAGTCCAACGGTAAATAAAGGGAAGGAGAGAGTGTGAAACACCACATATATTTATCAACAAATTAACAGATTCGGCATAAATTCGAAAAGCCAAATCCTATCGTCACATTACATAAACCAACGTAGCTCTGCTCCTCTGTGTTAACTATTGTGTGTTTGTGTGTGTGTATATGTCTATATTCCCATTTCACTTTACTGTTTGCGAGTGGCATATTTGTTCTCTCTTTTATACTCCCCATATTCTTCCCGACTGCACTTTTTCCAACTTTTCTATCTGCTGTCATTGCCGCTTTACTTTCTTCTTGGTTATTCCTTCCATTCTTCATCTTCAACTCTCTCTATCTCTCTCCCCCATCCTGCCTACTCACGCTGAGAGCACGCAGTAATGGGTGACATTGCACACCCTCCCATGGATCAGCTCCAAGACCTGGAGTACTGCATTGATTCTAATCCTCCATGGCGTATGTATTCCTACACTCGGTCTTCTTTACATTACAAACCCTTTTTCACATACAACACGCACTCACATATGGAGTTTTACTTTCATGTGTGTGAGTGAGTGGTGTTTATTGATTTTTTTGTTTATTTTGTGGTCTTAATGTGTATGGACTTTGCCCTGCATTTACAGTTTAAAAATTCCAACTTTCTGTGCATTGGTGGGGTGGGGTGGGGTTGGGGGTAAGTGTGGTTCAGATATAAAATCAAGAAACGATTTATAAGCACACGAGATCCTCTATTTCGACTATTTCCTTTTTACCTATATGTGCATTCTTGGGCGCGAATGAAAAATGACATCATTAGGAATGATACGTGACGTTTCTTGAAAATTACTGAATAAGAGACCAGTTAAAAGTTAGCTGATTAAAGTGAGAAAAGATGGAGTTTTGTGTGATTAACAGTGAGTGGGGCTTAGCCTCATTTACTGAGATCAGTGAAGATGGAGATGTGAATGAGTATATTAATGTATAGCAATTTTGTTCTTCTTCAGCACTGTTAGCATCTTCATTGTTAACATTTGTTGTTAAAAATAATGGCTCCCTGCAATTCAATTTATCGTACTTTTTGTTATTTATCGAGCATTTTTGCGTGAATGCATGATAGGAAACGCTCATTACTAACTTTCTGTGCTGGATCATGACTGCATTATGTTTGAAGCAGTTAAAGTTCAAAAGTGGAAGAGTATGTAGTGCAGAATTTCTTGTTTTTCATGTCATTTTCCCTTATTTTTCGCCGAAAACGCTGACTTTATTGAATTGCCGTCACATTGTTCTTCAGGGTGGGTTCTGTAACTTCCCTGGTTGAATTTAATTTGTCTGAAACACAGCAGAGATTATTTAATATTGTACTTGGTTTGGTGAGAATTGATTTTTCTCACAAATATGGAAGCTGATAAATTTGCTTTTGTTCTCATTTAGTGATGGAACTATGTTATAAGGTGAAAGTATACTGGAGTTGATGTAAGTTCCACAGTACAAATATAAAGATTTTGAAATATGACTAATTGATTGTCATAGAATGAATGCTAGGCTCTTCATTCATGTGTAACTATATTATGACTAAGGGGAATTCACCCTTTCTAAAACATTGACTGGTTTTGCTTATATTGCTCTATAGATGGGAAGTAGGCACTTTCCTTCTATAGTATCGAATAATTTTATTTTGAAAAATAATAAAAGCATGTTACGTGTGAAAGGCGCTGATGCTAATTCTTACGATATTCTTTTTTTTTTATCCGCAGCTGAAACTGTTTTGTTAGCATTTCAGAATTACATCTTAGTGCTTGGCACAAGTGTGATGATTCCGACAATGCTCGTTTCTATGATGGGTGGAAGTGATGTAAGAATCTGTTCTTCTTGTTTATGTTATTGTCAGATTATGAACTTGCAACTTGAAGCATTATATATATAGCTAGAAAATATGGTTTCTTTCAAGATTTATGTGGTCTAGAATCATGTTTGCTTTTTACATCAAACTACTTGTAATAAGGAAATCAGACAACTGCTTCAAATATTATAGAAAGTAATACTTGTGTTCCATCTTTGAAATTTTTGACAATCAAACAATGTAAATTGTGTATTTAACTAAAGTTGGAGTTCATTTTCTTCTTCCTAGTTACTAAGTGTGCATTTTTTATCAATCAGAGGGATAAGGCGGGGGTTATTCAGACATTGCTATTCGTTGCTGGCATCAAAACACTCCTTCAGACACTCTTTGGTACCAGGCTACCTGCTGTCATTGGAGGCTCATTCGCTTATGTTGTTCCCATAGTTTACATTATTAATGACTCGTCCTTACTACGGATCTCAGATCCTCATGCAGTGAGTTCTGGCTAATCTCCACTTCTGTTTTCTTCCCAATTTCTCCGTCTCTCTCTCTCTCTCTCTCTCTCTCTCTCTCCAGTAACCATGACGAGAGATAAAGGGAGACCGAGACTATACTGTATTCTCATGTCGGAACTGAGATTGGATTAATTCTTTCTTCTGTTTTGCAGAGATTCGTACATTCAATGAGAGCTATCCAAGGAGCACTAATTGTTGCTTCTACTATACAAATAATTCTTGGATACAGCCAAGTCTGGGGTCTTTTTTCGCGGTATAGTTTCTACTTTCTACAAAAGAGTTTCCCAACTTGCCTAGAAAACTTCCTACTATTTTTGACATGTTTATGAACTCTGCTCTCTTTCTGCACAGCTTCTTCAGTCCCCTTGGAATGGCACCCGTCGTTGGATTAGTTGGTTTGGGATTGTTTCAACGAGGATTTCCCGCTGTGAGTTGGTTTACTTGTTTCTTACATTAACCTCATACTATAAAACAGTCTCATGCCATATTTCTTCACTATGTTCCTAAAATCCTAGTATACTAATATCTCAGATCCTCTGCAGCTAGGAAACTGTGTTGAGATTGGTCTGCCTATGCTTTTATTGGTTATTGCCTTGTCACAAGTGAGTAAATCATTGAACGAATCGTTACAAAAGTTGTGCTATTGCAGTTTTCTTGAATTTCTTGCAAAATAACACTTTTCTTTCCCAACTGCAGTATCTGAAGCACATCAAACCAATGAGGGACTTCCCCATCTTTGAACGGTTCCCCGTGTTGATTTCTGTCACCATTATTTGGATTTACTCGATCATACTCACTGCTAGTGGTGCTTATCGGGGCAAACCTAACGCAACTCAGATCAGCTGTAGAACAGATAGAGCAAATCTCATATCCACTGCACCATGGTCAGTGTGTTTATATCATTTCTAACAAGTCCTTTGTTTGAACTGTGTTTTTAGCCAACTATAAAGTTTTTTTGTTTGTGTTGTCAAGGTTCAAATTCCCGTATCCTCTTCAATGGGGGGCGCCCACCTTCACTGCTGGTCACTGCTTCGCCATGATGCCAGCTGTCCTTGTCTCAATGGTTGAGGTACAAACTATAAAACGACATCTTGTTTTCACGAACATGATCCTGGAATTGTGTTTCTTGATGCTGTTTGGATTGTGCAGTCAACGGGAGCATACAAGGCAGCATCTCGTTTGGCTATAGCCACACCACCTCCTGCTTACGTGCTCAGTCGAGGCATTGGTTGGCAGGTACTTAAAAAGCTCTCATTAGAAATATGTATGATATGATATGGTTAGTGTCTTAGTGATAAGAAGTATCGCGTAATATGGCTTAACTAGTTCGGTTTTTGCAGGGTATAGGCCTCCTTCTGGATGGCCTTTTTGGTACGGGAACCGGTTCTACTGTATCTGTGTACGTATCAACTACAAATTTGTTTGCTTACAAATATTTCCAAATTTGTTTGTTTATTTCTTCCTTTTGTTACATACTATAAGTTGATGTTCCTCTGTCTTTCCTATTAAGTGGTGTAGCTCAGTTAGATTGAGAAAAGGCTGATATCATACTTTGATGGATTATATAATTCTAATCCTTCAAATACTCAATCATATGTATTTTTCCAATCCATCAATTGAACCCCGTTACTAAACTATTTGCGTGTTTTTAGGGAAAACGTCGGCCTCCTAGGGCTAACTCGAGTTGGAAGCCGAAGAGTGGTTCAGATCTCAGCTGGTTTCATGATCTTCTTCTCCATCTTAGGTTAGAATCAACTATTACATTGAATCAAGCGTATTATAATTGTGCACGAATAGCATATTCGAATTTTCTTATCTACATTTCAATCGAGATTTCGAAAATGATGCCTTTCTCCCTTTTCCCTTATCTGATTTTTACTGACCTTGATCATGGTGTAGGGAAGTTTGGAGCTGTCTTTGCTTCAATCCCACTACCTATATATGCTGCTCTATATTGTGTTCTGTTCGGCTTAGTAGGTACGAAATCATCGCCACGTGCAAAATAATTACGATCGCCCTCGCAATTTGAACTTCGCCTTTACCCTAACAACTTTTCCCGCCAAAATTCAGGTTCAGTTGGCCTATCCTTTCTCCAGTTCACTAATATGAATTCCATGAGGAATCTCTTCATAACTGGCCTATCACTCTTCCTCGGAATCTCCATACCTCAATTCTTCAACGAGTATTGGATCCCACAACGTCGTGGTCTAGTCCACACGAATGCAGGATGGGTAAGTCCGGTGCATTTATGAAATAAAACATGAGATGAAATTAAAACTAACGTTTCTGATTTCCTTCGTATGCAGTTCAATGCGATGTTGAACACCATATTCATGTCGCCCCCAACGGTGGGACTAATGGTCGCAGTGTTCCTTGATAACACGATGGATGTGGAGAAGTCGAAGAAGGATAGGGGGATGCCGTGGTGGGTGAAGTTCCGGACGTTCCGAGGCGATAATCGCAACGAAGAGTTCTACACGTTGCCGTTTAATCTCAATAGATTCTTCCCTCCTACATAGTTGTGACATGGTTAGATTGAGAAGCTTAGTGCAGGCTAATCTTAATTTCTCAATTATGATTCAATTTTTTGGAGTACTTCAGCAAGAAATAAAAAGTTAGAAGAGTACTCTCTTCGCATTTTAGTATATTGGTACATGTTTAAGTGTTATAGATAGATTCTTCCCACCTAGTTTTCTTGTCAAGAACCCTTCATTTAGTTGAAATGCTTATATTCAATTTCTATATATACTACTATGTTCTTGTTTTATTATATCTTATAAGAGAGTAAAATTTATCCCCCATAAAAATCATATTGCCAACAGATAATTATTAAATCGTTATACTACATAAACTTGGGTTAATTGTTGCAAAATATATGATATATTTACAAAATTTAGTATTTTACATTACCTAAAATTTCTTCTCCAAGATACATGAATTACTATTTTTTATAAGTTTTGCACATTGAACTTGATTTCACCAAATCAATGTTGGTATTGACCTATATTTTGTCATGTATCATGCGCGGTGTGCAAATTAAAAAATATTAAAGTTTCAATTATTACTAAATACACTGATTTTCAATAAACTTTAGTACTATTACATTTGAACTTTTGATTTTTTTTTTCTTGAAATTGCACATTGAATTTAATTTTGCCGAAAAACAAAGTTCATGAACATGAAAACGATGCATTTTTATTTTTCTCGATTAATAAAGTACGCAAGCATTAAATTGTAAGTTGATATATTTTGTCATGTATCATGCGGACTGTGCAAATTAAAAAATATTAAAGTTTCAATTATTACTAAATACACTAACTTCCGTCTTCTTTTAGTATTCCCTCCGTCCCACTATTTCCGTCTTCTTTTATTAAAATAATACACTCATCTCAATATAAAATAGACATAAATAATGGGACGGAGGGAGTATTACATTTGAACTTTTGATTTTTTTTTTCTGAAATTGCACATTAAATTTAATTTTACCGAAAAATCAAAGTTCATAGTATGAAAACGATGCATTTTTATTTTTCTCGTTTAATAAGTGCGCAAGCATTAAATTGTAAGTTGATATATTTTATTCTTAATAGTATATACTAGTAGTATGTTATTCCTATAATTAAGTCCTAGGTGGTATTTACTCGATTTTTTTTTGTTCCGCGCTCTGCATTAATTAATCTCTATACATCTGTTCCAAATTAAATTTCTAATATATTCCTTATATATAATTTTACTATTAACTTTAGTTAGTGAAAAGTAGTAAAATTATTTATTATATAATATTTACTCTAGGGATTATTAAAACTAGATTAGTATAATATATAGCATTTAGTATTATATTTTTGTAACTTGGTAATGTGAAAATCAAATCTATATTAGTATAATATATATATAGATATATATATATATATATATGATACAGTTCATATACAAAGTGACTTTTGGGTATAAAATAGGAAGTAATCCAATCCATCCATTTTTCCAATCTGACGGTTTAGATTTATCCTCCATTTTCGAAATTTATGGTATTAAATTATTCCATATATGATGTGAAAAGGTTATATGTGTAATTTGCATACAATGTTAACGGATGATTAGTTGGTTTCATAGCTATTTATGGGATTCTATAGATATTTATTATATTCTTTCCAAAACTAACACTTGAAGAGAGATAAAGGGTTTAATACCTCCACCTCCTTCAACACGTCGCCAGCCGACTCCTCCGCCGCCATCAACTTCCCCTCCCACCTCCAGCCGATCTTCGACACCCTTCGCCTCCTCCGACGTCTCTTCATCGATCTCCTTCCCGAAATTCTCTCCGGCCTCCCGACCCTCGACGATTGCTTCAGTCACAAATTCGTTCAATTCGTCGTGACGCAACACAAGCAACTGAAGATGAATTTAGACCGGATTTAAATTGTTGCATTGATAACACAACAATTTGCATTAAACCAGACTACAATTTTGCATTACGAAATTGAACATTATATATTATCATTGTTGCATTATGAAATTGAACAATTTGCATTGAACCAAGCTACAGTTTTGAATTACTTCAGTTACATTGTTGCATTGATAATTACGTTGTTGCATTGATAATTACGTTGATAATTTTCATTGAGAAAGAATTGATGGAAGGGGCGGTAAATTCATGGCAGGTAGGTTTGTTTTAATTACGTTGTTGTATTGATAACACGACAATTTGCATTGAACCAGACTACAATTTTGCATTACTTCAGTTACATTGTTACATTTATAATTACGTTGTTGCATTGTTGGTAAGCGTGAATGTGGAAGATTTTTTGGCAGAGAGAATAAGATTTTTGGGTGGTCTACGCGTTTTTGCACTTGTTTTCCTATCAGATTGCATTACGGGTGGCTCCGGTATAATGGGATTCTCTAAATCATCGTCTTCACCTTCGTTCTTCAGAAGTCGGCGCGACCGTCGGAGTGACGTCGTGCTCATTTCTCCCGATTTTGAAGTAAAAAATCACGGCAGATTGCAGAGAATAAATTCCAAGAACATGATGGTAGTGTTTTTAGGTGGTTTCTCCAAACTGCTCCGTAAAAAATGGACTTACCATTTTGTTTCAAAAATAATAAGGAAACCGCCAATTTATTTTACCATTTTTACCCTTTTGCATTGTAATTGAGCGATGCAAGTGGCGTGTACCAGCATTTAAAAGATTATATCTGGACCATTGGATCTAATGAAATGGATGGTTTGGATTACTTCCTATTTTATACCCAAATACCACTTTTTACCTGAACTCACCCCTATATATATATATATATTGGGATGGTTATATTGAAAATAAATCCACTTGTGTTAACTAAAAATAAATCTGAATTATCCATATTTTTCATCCAATGAGTATAATTAAACTATACCCTAATGAATAAATCCTAGTCAGAAAAAATAACAAATTTCCTGTTTTCAGGGATAAAATATTTTAAATAAGATATATACCAAACACTACAAAAAAAAATTATTTTAGCAATGGAATTTTTCCGTTACTAAAACAATAAATTCCGTTACTAAAAGTTTTAGTAACGGATTTGTAACGGATTTATCCATAGTAATATCGATGGTAGCTAGAAAATTTAATAACAGAATGTATTCCGTTACTATATATAACAACGGAATTGTAACGGAATTTTCGTTTCTAAAATGGTTTCTTCTATTTTAGTAACGGAACTGTAACGGAAAATTCTGTTACTAAATTTTTAATAACGGATAATTTCGTCATTAATTCCGTTACTAAAATTTTACAAAAATTTCATAACAATTCCATTGTCGATCCATTAAAATTTAGAAACGAAAAATTTTTCCGTCACTATTCCGTTGCTATATAATGCATTTTTTGTAGTGAAAATTATCTTTTAATCTGCACTATTGATCTAAATAATTCAACAATCAAGATTTATTTTTAATTAACTCATACATAACCATTTTTATTTGATCTCCTTCTTTCTATATATATATATATATAGAGAGAGAGCAGGTAGTATTATATTCTTGTAATGTGGTAAAATCAATTACAAGCATATATTAAAACATAGAAAGTAATGCAATATTTAATGACAAGTGCATGTGCCCTTTGTATTAGAGAATACAGTAATATAAATGAATTTTCTCACCTACATAAACATAAATACTATAATTTGAATATGATATTTGCAACCTCAAGCTTTATAATATAATATTCATATAATTATTAAATAACAATTAAAACTTTATTACTTAATAGCAATTAAACATTATTATTTTTAACTTTGTACAGTAATCATGACACATGACAAATTACAAGTCCACATGAACAATAATTTGAGTGAAATCGAGTTTAATGTGCAAATTCAAAAAAAAACGATACTTCATCTACATATCCGTCCCGACAAAGTACTAGGCCACATTTCTCGGTAAATTCAATAAAATATGTCAGTTTCTATTTTAGGTAAAATAATTAATTTAATTTAATTTAATCTGACTTTTAATCTAAATTAATTAACTCTAATCTATATAGCTTACCCTCAAATCCTAGTTGTCCCTCGTATTTCTTTCACCGCCTCATTTCTTTAAAGACTCTTTCGTCTATCTATTTTCTCCTTCGTCTACCTTCCATCTTTCGTCTTCATCTACCCCAATCAAACATTTCTGAACGAAGTCATTCTCTCCCCTTCGCTATCCCAGCTCCTGCCAAAAAAAGGTCTCGCATGTTTGAATGGATGCAAACCTTTCAAAGTGTTGACCAATTTCAGAGTACAAAATGATGTTCTGAATCTTTTTACACCATATCTACCCTCTACTGTGAAGAAACTCAGTCTAAGCAGAGGTGAGGTCAACGGCGTTGAAGATGACACTCTTTCGCAACCCCTACCCACTGTTGTGAAGAAATATGAAATCTTGGAGTGTAAATCTCCAGATATGTACTCAATTGTGGTTTCTGGTGGCAGAGGTGATTGGGTCCCTCAGATATGCCGATTGTGTGACATTCTTGTGCCACCAACAACGATCATGTCACATTATGAATCTGAGAAGTTGAAATGTCATTTTATGAGCGGTATATGGTGTCAAGAATTAGTGGAAGACATGGTGGATGTTTTTGATAAGAAGATGGATGTTATGAATGGAATATGGTGTCAAGAATTGGTGGAAAATGAGAAGGTGGATGTTCTCATCATGTTCTTGTTAGAAGGTGTACTATTTAATGAAATTGAATTGAATTAATGATTTAATGTTAAATTTATTAATTTTTCAGATTAATCCAATTAATAAGTTAAAAGATATTTCAATATCTTAATTTTAATATGTACATCACTTAAATACATTAATAAACAAAGAGTATTGGTATGCATGCCGAATAAAAGTTTTACTTTATTGGGAGGAAGAGAGTATATTGCAAAATAAAATTTTAAATCATGTGCAATATCGAAATTTATGGACAATGTATATATTTAGTAACTTGAAAAACATTCCCGCTGAAATAGCTAATACAAATGAAAAACTATTTTTGTGCACTTAATGTATGCTACTGACATTAGAATACATAGAGTTTGGTACTCTCCAATCAATGGTCCTAAGTAAAAATTCAACGACGGAGAAGTTCTGATAATCCAATAAAACAAAACTTCTTTTCTCACAAGAAATTGAGTCTGATAGACATGGACTATGGTATTACTTAGCTTGTCTGATCGACTGCAATAAATAAATGAATTGTATGGCTAAATAAATGAATTGTGTGCCACCCGTAAAGAGACATTGTTAATTTGAAAATTTCCAAAAAGCTAATTATAGTTTCTTCTTTATATTTGTATGTGTACTAAATGAGAAGTACATATATTTTATCGAAAGTATAATGGCTTGTAAAGAGCACATGAATTTCTCAATCTTGTAACTGAAGTTAAGTAGTCTACAAGTAAACAAACATGAATGAATTATTTATGTGTATATGTAACTGCATGGATATCATTAGTCATAATTTTTAAATACAGGCTCGCATATTCAAATGTTTGCTATCAACTATGATAATGCTCTTTAATTTTTCTATAATTATATACATAGTAAGTATGAATTAATTAAAACCCAAGTTTAGGATTAGGATCGTGCGTTGTAAACAGCGATTGTCAAAGCAAAGTTATCTATATGCAAAATATATATCCTAAATTTGTTGTATCCTTTTTTAGCAATGTTTATCAAAATATATTTTTTCTTGAGTGCATGTCAATCTTCAAAATATGTATTAATAAAATATTTAAACTTTAAATCTATTGCATTATATTACCTTTCATTTTATGTCATTTTCTAAATCTTATAGTCGCTATTATTAGTGGTGTACCCGAACTCGGGGTGGTAAGGTCAGCTAAAACATCTCATCAAAAAAATTTAATTTTGTTTTAGTTTTTATCGTCGAAAAATTTTCAGTATAACATCATTCGCCGCGATATGAATGAATCCTCCTCCTATTCTAACTACTCAAGAATTAATCATGTTGAACTGTTGATTGACTCGTCGGTGAGTTGCTTGTGACCGTGTAATATTTACAAAAATATAAAAGCAATACAACTATATATGATGTAAGCTACAGGCTGAAGAAAAAGAAATGACGTGACGGACCACTATTCATGGAGCAAATATAGTAGAGCATAGGGGTGAGAATTTGGGACCGAGACTTGGGACTTCCCTGGTCCCGATGTAAATTAAACCAAACCTCGATTTGCCATCATTGGTTTGAGTTAGAAAACGTCACTACCTCAATAATAACTTAAATAAAGCTTCAACACTAGCATGTTACATGCAATCTAGTGATATATATGTAGTTACTCCGTCCCATTAAACTTGACACTTTTTTTTTCCGGCACAATTATTAAGGAGAGTGTATAAAGTAGTATAAAAGGTATAAAGGTGGTAGGGTCCACATCTTTTTAAAGAGATAACTTTTGTTATTTTTAGAATGTGCCAAACTTAGTGGGACGTCCCAAAAAGGAAAACGTGTCAAGCTTAGTGGAACGGAGGGAGTACTAAAGAAGTCTTGCCCCAGACAGTCTCATCTACAGACATAATCAAAGATGTACTCCCTCCTTGTCCCCTAATAAGTGTCATATAAGAGATTTTTTTTGTCCCTCAATAAGTGTCTCATTTCAAATTTCAAGAGTAAAATAACACTAAAGTTCCTATTTTACCCTTTTAACCATTTGAATATTTTTACTTTTTACATTTTCAATGCAATGATTAAGGGTATATAGTGTAAATTAGCTTGTTGTCTTGATAATTGGATTTTGATGTTTGGGGACAGAGAGGGTATGTAGTACTCCCTCCATCCCACTAAACATGACACACTTTCCTTATTAGACGTCCCACTAAACTTGACATATTCTATAAATAGTAAATATTATCTCTTCAAAAAGGTGTGGACCCTACCACCTTTATCACTCTTACACACTACTTTATACACTCTACTTAATAATCGTGCCGGAAAAAAAAGTATCGTGCTTAGTGGGATGAAGGGAGCATGATTTAAAAATTATATCAAGTCATATATTTATTTATACTTTCACAAGGGAGACTTGTGTGTGCAACATTATCATATGTATCAAGATGAATTAAATATCCAAATTCATAAGTGATATGGTTGTCCCTCCAAATTCTTATATTTGTGTAGTTGAATATGTATATGACTCCCTATATATTGATTTTTCATAAATTTTAAATCTATCTCAATCGTTTTGTATACAATCAATGTTTTAGAGATTGTGTTAATATTTTAATGATAATATGGTGTGTTTATTTATGGTGTTAATTAGAGACATTTGCATGAATATTGTTACTAAATTTATAATTTAGGATATGGTAATGTTACTTAATAATGTGAGTGTGGGCCCAAGGGAGGGGAGGATAGATTTGACAAGGTGGCATGAAACATGTCAGCACTCGAAGGGCCCCATTCCTTTCTCTTCTTTTCACACCTCTCTCTCTCTCTCTCTCTATCTCCAGTTCTCCACTGATACCCTTCACGCCTCTGCCACTTTCTCCCGCACTCGTACATCTCACAAAAGCACTAACCCCCTTACCCCAAATGCTCTCCGCCGCCGCCGACTCCCCGCCTCCTGGCGAAACCCTCCTCTCCCTCACCCACCTCCTCGACCGACTACTCCCCGCCGTCCTCGCCGTCTCCTCCTTCACCTCCCGCTGGCAGCTCTTTCGCCCCAAGCTCGCCGCCGTCAAATCCCTTCTCGCTGAAATCTCCGATTCTCCTCACTGGTCGGAGAACCCCCTCCTCTCCACCCTCCTCCCCGCCATCCTCTCCACCCTCCGCCGCACGGAGACCCTCTGCCTCCACTGCTCCACCCCCTCCTTCGCCGGCGGTAAGCTGCTCATGCAGTCCGACCTCGACATGGCCGCCGGATGGCTCTCCCGCCATATTAATGACCTCGAGCTCCTCCTCCGATCCGGCGTCCTCCACCAGTCCACTGCCATTGTCCTTTCCCGCCCTGACGCCGCCTCGCCCAAGGAGGACCTCGCTTTCTTCGTCAGAGACCTCTTCACCAGGCTCCAAATCGGCGGCTTGGAATTCAAGCGGAAGGCGCTCGATTCGCTCATTAACCTCCTCTCCGACGACGACAAGTCCGCCGCCGTCGTCGCCAAGGAGGGGAATATGAGCTGCTTGATCTCGCTACTCGATCTCAACGCTCATTACTCGATTCGCGAGCTCGCCGTCGTCGCCGTCTCGTTAATTGTCTCCGCCGGCGAATCGCCGCGGAAGTGCCTCTTTGAGGAGGGAGCTTTGGGGCCTCTGTTGAGGATTATCGAATGCGGTAACATGCCGATGAAAGAAAATGCGGCTATGGCGGTCGAGTTAATCACTGACGATCCCGACAACGCGTGGGCGGTTTCTGCCTATGGCGGAGTTGCGATTCTGATCGAATTGTGCAAATCGGGCTCAGTTACAGCCCAATCCCACGCAGCTGGAGCAATAAGGAATGTTTTGAGCGTTGAAGATATTAGAATTGCGTTGGCAGAAGAAGGGGCAATCCCCGTTCTAATGCAGTTGCTCCTTTCCGGGAGTCCATCAACCCAGGGAAAAGTTGCTAATTGTATATCGATTCTTGCTTCGACAAATGAGCATTTTCGTGGGCTGCTGTTGCAGGAGAGAGGGTTGCAGATATTGCTACAGTTGTTTTGTGAATGCTCGAGCTCTGAAACAATGGAGCATGTGTTGCGCGCCATATACTCATTATCTGCTTCAGATGCAGGCTACAGAATGTTATCTGGTTCTACAGCGTTCATAGTGCAGATTTCAGAGCTTGTGAAGCATGGTAATGTCATGCTGCAGCACATTTCCGCCTCCTTGCTTGCAAATTTAGCGATCAATGATAGCAACAAGAGGGCTATTGCTGGATGTATGGGATCTTTGGTGAAGTTAATGGATTCTGTTAAGCCCGATGGAATGCAGGAGGTTGGGGCTAAGGCCTTGCTGTCGCTGTTGACAGTGAAATCGAACAAGAAAGCGTTTGTGAGGGATGAGAAAAGCTTGATGAGGTTGGTGCAGATGTTAGATCCTAAAAATGAGGCGGTTTCCAAGAAGTTTCCTGTGGCGGTGGTGGCGGCAATTATGGCCGGAAGGAGCCAGGGTTGCCGGAAGAGGCTCGTGGCTGCTGGTGCTCACGGACATGTGCAGAGGCTGGCGGAATTAGACGTGGTCGGAGCTAAGAAGGCTCTGCAGAGACTATCTGAAAATAGGCTAACTAGCATATTAACAAGGGCATGGCGGGAATGACCAAGAAACTAACTGTATTGACCCAATGAAAGGTAATTATTGGTAAAATTTTGTTGGTTTGAGATTTGTATGGTTTATATTGTTGTGGATTTGTGTTCTTGTTTAGTTTTTGTTGAGTTATGATCTTATTCATTGTTGTTTGGTGCGAATTACTTGAGTAGATTAACGAAATGTAGTAAATAGTTTGAGAGATTTGGAGCTTGCAGTTTTTTAAGAGGTGGGTAGATTGGAATGATTGAAGAATTGGGATCCATGGTCAATAAATAATTTGAAAAATCAGATTGAAGCAAAACCAGATCATGAAGCTGACTCTCATGATAAAATAATCTGACTATGTTTACCGATTTGCATAGGATTCCCCTATTATCCATTTCTTGATAATTTCAAACTCAAGAAATTGGTAACATTCATTACTCCACTCTTCTTCCCATGTGTTGCATTTGCTCACATCCTAGAATAATGGCCAACTTTCGAAGAAGATGATCCTGCTTCATTTAAAACGAACAAGTAGTTGGTTGCAATAAGCATTGAATTCTACAAAAGAAAAAAAAAGTTCACATGATACTTGTAAGTTGGGCCATCCAAAAATGTGATCTTTATTCATTCCATTATATTAGTGTCATGCTAGGGCCCCTGACTATACCCCTATTCTGAACTGTTTGCAGTGACATTGTGCATATTTTTAAAATTTCTCATCATGCATAGAAGCTATAATTACAAGGCCATTTTAAACACTCTTATCACAAATAATTCATTGTTCTTTTGTTTCTCATTTCTGCAGATGATGGATTGAGAACTGACCTAACCAGTCCTTCTGCATAGATGGAACCAACAATAGTGAACAAACAAGCAGTACGCCTCCAAGCATAAGTGTGGTAATACTATACTGTATTATATGGAAGAATTGAAAAAAGGGTTTCTAATTTCTTGATGATAGCATGGATACAGTTTTTAGCGAGTATCCTTGTTTTAATATTTTTTGTTTATCCTAATATCATTTTATTTGTTTGATGCTTACTGAGTGAAGAAGCATGAGTGTGTTGTTTGCAAGTGTTTTGTACTGCAATTCCTTTCTTACTTCACTTCTTCTGTTAATGTTCATCTATTATTCGTTTTGGTTGTTTCTTTGGTGTGTATTCATCTTGTATTTATTTCGTCGTGACTGAGCTCATAGTAAATGAAATACGATCATTAAATGCAAGATAGGAAAGTGCCTTTTTTTCATTTGTATATTGGGGAATGGTAGAATTGAATGACAAATTTGACTTTAATTCTTGTTACTTGTTATTGATGGAATAAATTAATCTACGATAACTGCTCCAACTTGTTCATTGGAATGATATTTTATTTATTTATCAATAATAAGTGATTTTTATATTGATAAATATATGAAATTAGAATCTGAAGTGATTGAGTTCAATATTCAATAACAAGTTGTTTGGATTTTGTAAGTGAAAATCAATATCATGCATGCCTCAATCGGTCCGGTAGCCGAAAATTTGAAATTTTAGGAACCGGAATCGGTTAATCGGTACCGATTTTTTTTTAATTTTTTAATTTTCAAATATTTGTAATTTTTAATTTTAAAAATATTAATTTAAACTAATAATAATTCAATATAAATATAATTAAATTTAAAAATATTATTAATCGGTACCCGGTTCGGTACCGGATAACCGGGTACCATTATTTTCAAAAAATGAGTACCAGGAATCGATTAATTTCCTGAAAAATTGGTACTCGGTAACCGGTTCTCGGCCCGGTACCACAGTACCGAACGCGGTACCGGTTCTTCCCGAGAACCAATTACCGATTGTCACCCCTAATTATGTGATCTGAATAACTCCTTTTTGGGTTAAGCATTTGTGATGTTTCGAATAATATATTTATGATAATGTTTGGAGGATATATTATTGGCTTATATGCATTCATACATGAGATATTTTTGTTAGTTGGATAGTAAAGAACATGACTTTCATAACAAAAGATATCAAGCACGAATATGCTTAGTTAACAATGGGGCTCTTCAAATTATATAGGATGCCTAGGTGTTCTTGCTTTCCATCTTACTCAATAGGTCAAGATAAAATTGCCACGTAGCTCTATCAGTAAGTAGAATATTTCTTCAATCGGCACGTGTAACTCTATCAGTAAGTAGAATATCTCTTCAATCGGCACGTGAATGTAGCGTGGAGCGATGCAACTCGATCTCAAACTTAAATGGTTCATTGTTCTTGAAAAGAATTTACAGTGAGTTGTAATTGACAATTAAGGTAATCTACTTCTTGCTTCGTGGGATTGAGGTCATTCCCTCGTTTGCCTTTTCTGAAACTATAATTAGGAAAATTTAATTTAAAATTTAGTATTACATGTATATCCTTATGCTTAAATTTTAGAAAAAATATTAAATATATCCACTAATTAATTATGTTTGTAATTACCATATCACGACATCCTTATTAAAATAATTTTATGAGTCCAAATTAGTAAAATATTTTTAATATATAGCGTTAATTTATTATTTTAAACACAATTTGTATCTATGTATTCGAAATATTTATTTAAATACATTCAAAAAGTTTGAAAATATATATTCACATTAAGTGTATAAAAATTTCTGACGCTATTTATTAAAATTAAGTAGAAAATTATTTCAAAAATATTTTTTTGTAAATGTAATGTGAATAATATTTTCAGAAGTGTTATTTTTTCAAGTTTTGTAACTAATATTGGATCTATTTTTTTTTTCTGAAAAAATAAAATTGATAGTTGATCACATATATATAATTATGTGTTAATATGCAAATATTCCCAATATCCAAAAATCACATGTAGAAAATACCCAAAGAGAAAAGTATATGTGAAAAATACCCACTTTATTGGGTATTGGGTAGATTCTCTTAAATTTTTATACATTACCGAGACAAAACGAGGTTGTTATATTTCAAATGATAGTTTCATTATTACATTTACAGTTTCCTACCTTTCTCTCACTAAAAATCTCAATAATTTCTCTCGACTAAATCTAGTTGAATTCATCAAATTGGAGACATTTATCAGACAATAATCAGGTAATAACCTAATAATAGACATTTTCTTCAGTAGAATTTCAATACCTCTCGTTTTTAGACAACTACTGCTACCTTAAATTCCCGTGGTATTTCTCTCTGTACCATATTTGTGTGCGGTATTTACTTATTTACACGTATTATATGTATAGCTCTTGGAAAATATCAATACCGCCAACAAAAGTGCATCTACCGCCGGTACAAAAAACCGGCGGTATTTGCAACCGTAATGTATATACGGGCGATATTGATGTTTCCCTGTAGGTAGTTGCATTCCAAACATGATTATTTGAATACCGCACATAAAGAACTAACTACTGTGAGTAAATATAACATGCGGTATTGATGTTTCCCTGTAGGTAGTTGCATTCCAAACATGAAGCTCTGCCTGCACATGTGCCTCGTGTGCACTCAGCTCAGATCGTACGACCTCTCGCATACGTGCCTCTAATGGCTCTGGTCTCGGAGGCCCTCCGCTGCTACTCAAAGAAGAATCAATCCTAGGCATGCGGGCATGCTTCCCCATGTCGGTACGACGTCGAGGAGGACGAGATGTGTGGTCGGCGTGCTCGTCGGGCAGATCATCCACTACAGGCCTCGTACTCCGAGTTGATCAAGCACTGTGTACCTCCTCTAAAATAACAGGTGGTCGTGTACGTCGAACACGACGCTGATCACCTGAAGTGTGCTCGGTCCTCGCCGTAATGTTCGTCGGAGGAGCATACTGTACCGACAACTTGCCTAGTGACTCCACTGATCTCACGTGAGGTAGGGATCGCTCGGTCTCCTCAAGAATGATGTTTGTAATATCATAGCACTACAAAACAATAAAAACATAATCAATTAATTCAAATATTAATTAAGTAAATTAAATTAATATATTGAATTAAAACAAAATTTCAACTTACATCCAAATCAGTGTAGAAACTCCGAATGTCTGCAGATTCCGGGATATCTGGAGTTTTTCAAAAATTCCAGCGAAGACATCTCGGATATAATCCTTCACCACGAAGCTTCCCAGTAGTCATCCCTAGCCCGGGAATCACCTCAAATCCCCAAATCATCAACGCCCAAGCAGGACCGTAGAAATGATATCTCGAATTGTCTGGAATTTTTCTCATATAATGCCAAAGAATCTTGAACGAATGTGCTCCCCACGGGTACTCGTAGAATGAGTCCATGTCTAAGGCCAGCGTCCACAACCACGGGAAGACTATCTTCTGAGCGTCATGCCCGAAGATAAATATCGATGTCATCAGTACGTGGGCCACGGCTACGTACAGGTCATCCTCTTGGGGAATACTGTGCTTCCTGAAGTGCCTGAGCAAATCCGCTCCGGATAAATGGTCACCGCCGCATGCCATCTCGAAAATCTGAAGGCCTCTAGGATCATGGGAACGAGTGCTGTCGAAATTAGGGCGCCCAAATCTCAACCCCGTGATCAAGGCGTGATCCTGTATCGTGTACTCAACATCCCTCCCGTTGATGTTGAACCAAATCCCGGTACGGGACCAAATGCAACGAGAGGCTAGGCCGTGTAGCGCTGCAGAACAAATGCTGCCCGGTGTCCACCCTATAAAATGTCCAAAAGGCCCATTCCGAAACCTATCGAGCAAATCATCATCCCCGACCTCAAGAAGTGTGTTCTGGATTTCCTCTAATAAATTAATCTTGTACTATGTATTCGGCACCGATGTACGAAGAACAGAGTCGGGTCTACGATACCATGGACGCTCTGATGCCTACATAATTAAAATATTTATTTAGTATTAATTTTAATAAAAAAAAATTATAATATGTACACGGTAAAAAACTAACAAATGCATGTAATTAGATTACCAAGGTACATGTTATACGTTAGGGTATAGACTGCACTATATATATATTTCGAAAGATAAAAATACATATACTCCAATGGTATAAATACCGCCCACAATACTGTAAATACCGCAATTCATATGTACGTGCGGTAGATGTGTATTTGTGTACGGTATTTATATATTTGTAAAGATAAAACTATGTTCTTCTATAATAGCTTAATACCGCACGTATATATTGTCTAGAACGTATCTACCACGCGTCATGCACACGTGCGGTAGATACGTTCTTCCCGGCGGTATTGAGTTTTATGCGTTCACGAGACTAATATCTAACAGTTTATGTACATAACACATCAAAACATCAAGAAACATGAACAAACAATAAAAAACGTAAATACCGTAAAAATATATACATTATGCATAAGATAAAGATATTTACCTGAATTTCTCGTGGGATCTCTTCGTCGGAGTCTCCCATCGATGTTTGGGCATCGAGTGCTAACGACGGTGGTTTCAACGGCGTGGATTTCAGCTCGGCGGCAGCGCGGGGGAGAAAAGAGGCGGTATTACACAGAGAGAGGGAGAAAAAGTTTGGTGGGGCTGCAGTAACAATTTTTACCGTAAACGTGGGGTGTGGGTAGGTGGGGAGTAAACGGTGGGTCCGTGGGTAGTTGGGGGAGTCAAAACATAATAATTAGGTAATTATTGTGTTTGAAGTAGTATTAGAAAAAGTGGGTATTTTTAATATGAAAGATTAGAAATGGGTATTTATTTCATATACATTTTTCAAATTGGGTATTTTCAATTTTCTCCCTATAATATTCATGATCTAAGTGATCAATCTTTTTCCAATGAAAGTCATAAATTGAAATAATAAAACTAGATGGATTAAAAAAAAATTGGTATCATCAATGAATATTGTTATTTATTAATTTGACATTATCGAGATTAAAATTATTATTAAATTGGAAGAATAAGGTTGGTCATAAAAATCAAATTAATATTTTAAAAAGATATCATTAATAAAGGGTGATTGAAGAAACATAAATACATAACGACTATATTTTTCTATAACATTTTAAGTGGTTAAAATTTGAATTTAGTATATTAAAATAATTATTTTAACCTTTTCTTATTTAAAAGTGATATAAAATATCAAATTACTATAAATATTATTTAGAATAAATTATCTTACGTAGAATGTATTGATAAAAAAAATCATGTTACCTTATGCTTTATTAACATAATTGTAAATTTTTGCTACTTCAAAATTATATCACTGCAAAATATATGTGTTATGTGAAGACTCATCCCATATAAAATTTATTGGTACATAATCACTCTATGTCAAATCAAATAATGATTTTTTTTTTCAAGATAAAATATTTATGTGGATCAAAACTAGGACTGATAATCGGATACGACACGCGTGGGTAGCGATTATCCATATCCGTACCCGTACCCGCAAGGGTATAAATGACAACTTATGTGCAATTATCTAACAATAATAGATGTGAGTTATAGACACATTTGATATCCACATATAGTTTCATGGGTATATTTAAATATCATTTATTTGTATATGAATAGTTATTATTCTTACTCAAAAAATTATTCGCGATATATCTATGAAATATCCATCAAAATGTTCGTTAAATACTCACCCACCCACCTAATATTAACCATGTTTTTATATTTTTCTAAAAATGATATGTAAAGTATTTCCTAAAATTATATATAATATCTCTTAATATTAGTATTACATGTTTCACACGTGATTAATATCCACAAGTGATGAGATGATGGATACCCAAAAGGTGATGAGTGGTGGGTTTGAGGGTACTCATATTTGATTTTTTTTATATAATTCTTATATAATACGAAATGACTACAATTTTACTATAATATTTTAGGTGGTTAAAATTTGAATTTTTTTATTAAAATGACTATATTGACTTATTTCTCCTATTTAGAGGTGGTATAAATTGACAAATTATTAGAAATAAATGTTATTCTCAATAATTTATCTAATGTAGATTGTGTTGAAGAAAAATCACGTTATGTTATGATCTATTAACATAATTGCAAATTTGTGTTACTTTAAAATTATATCATTGCAAAATACAAGTGTTAAATGAAGACTTATCTCGTGAAAAATTTATTGGTATATAATCACTTTTTGTTGTAATTGAAAAAATTGACTATTTTTTTGTTTGATAAAAATTAATTATTTGACCAAATAAAATCATGAATATTTATTTGATCAATTCAAATAATTAATGTTATATGTATTAAAAAAATTATATTGTTGGTGGGTCAAAAGTAGGGATGACAATCGGCCACGACATACCTGAATATTGACTATCCATTTATATACTCGTGAGGATAGTGATAACATTTTACCCTCAGGTAGCCGATACTAATAGGTGTGAGTTAGAAACACATTTATTTTAACTATATTTTTATATAAATTCTCGTTAAATATTCGTCCACTCACTTGGTATGAACTATATTTGTGTATAAATTATATCTAAAATTATATATAGTGTCTCTTACATTTAAATTTAATACACAAAAGTTATATATATACGTTTTGACAACCAATCGTTTAAATCAAATTATAATTTGTAAAATATTGATCAGTTCGACCAATCTTACCGTAAATTATCATACATAAATTAAAGAACCATAAAATACGATCAAATTGACTAAAATCGATAAAAAAAAATCCCAGCGATTATAAAATATAAAATATTTAGAAATATTAACGTAATTTAATTGACTCAATATCTCAAGCTCTATTTAAGCTCAATTATATAACATTTTTTCTTTTTATAAAATTTTCATATTAATAAAGTTTACTAAGTTTTCAATGTGTGATAGATTAATTTGTTAGTTTAGTAATATTTAAATTACACTATTGATTTAATATCTACAGAATATATATTAAACTAATATGCTATGAAATAAAAAGATATGAAAAAAATTATTATATATTTTATTTGCTTTATACATGAAAAATTATGCGTACAATTTGATAACTAATTATTGTAAATAAAATTATAATATAATATTTATAACAAATTTTTAATAACTCAACTATTTTTTTGATAATCTAATAATCTACTATAATTAATTTTTCAATAAAAATAAAAATTTATATTATTTTTTTAAAGTCTTAATCAATTTAATATTAGTCAAAATTTTAATAAATATTAAAATTCATGAAATAAAATTGAAATTTAAGATAAATAAAAATGATTGATTATGGTGTTGTCACATATGAACATAAATTAAGAAGATGACTTTCAAATGTATTTATATTAATTATTATATAGTTATATATATATATATATATATATATATTATAGATGAATATTGGCTGAAATTTTAAATTAATAACAAAAATATTTCATGTTTGGAAATACTTATAAAAGTTTTGATTCAGATTCTAAAATCTTCACTGAAAGATGTATTAAGTCCAAAAATGAAATATCGTCATTAGTCTTGTTTTAGAACTCATATCATATGTTAAAGAGTTCAGTTTTGCAGGTACAATCTGAAAAACTCAAGACTAAAATATAAAGATCAGTACTGAAGTTTTAACAACTCAGTCTACGACCAATATTGAAGGACCATTCTACTGAAGTCCAGTCATGAAGTATTAAAGTTGAAGAAATGTTGAAGCATGAAGACAACGTTATCTGAAGTTCTGCACTGAAGAATTCATTCATTGGAAGCTTACCACTGAGGGGTACATTACTTCTCTTAGGCATTTCCACTTTTGGAAAAGATCTCAGTAGGTGAAGCAAATCTTGTTGCAGACACCAAAAATGGTAAAAAGAACGACGATTCCAACGGAAAAATTTCAAATGTTACGGACGAGGCTTTCTCTCACAACGGATACATTCCTGAAAGTGTCCTACAAATACCCCGCTTTTTCAAACGTTTCAAACATTGGTTACCAAGCTTTCTATGCATTCAAACTCTCAACTCTCTCAGGCTTCAATCGCTCTCAGATTTCAAATTCTAGAACACTCAAGCTCTGTTTGATATTTCATAATGTGTTCTAAGTAGCGATTCATTTGTAACTGAATAATAGATCTAGTTTTAGACTTAGTCTTTAGCTGGAAGTGATCATAATCAATTGTTTATCAAACCTCTTAAGGTTGATCACTATAAGATACTCTATTTGGAAACCCTCGACTCACATTGAGACTCGTGCACGTATAAGTTTTTATCTCCGAACCACGCAAACCAAACTCTGTGTCTTTGCTAATTCCTTACAGTATTCATGATTCTCTAATGCTATATTATATAAACTGAATATTGATTAAGTGCAAACTTGAACCATAACATTAAGTTTTCTGATAAACGAATAAGCTTCTAAACCACCACTTCCGCACTGCAACACTTAAGATATTAATCCATCAATCAAACACTAAGTATAGACTGAAGGATTGATATATGAAGTTATACTCTAGACTGAAGCTATCTCCCTTCAGATTTGAGCCCTCACTGAAAATTGTTTTAATCTGAATTTTTTTTTAAACTAGTGTATTCCCCTATACATCAGAATACTCGTTTCGCGACCAACATTTCATCTCAAATTAATATATAACAAATAATTTTAATAATTTACTAAATTAAATGTTTAAATAAAAATTAAGTTATGTATTTAAAATTTAAATAATTTAATATTTAATATTAAAAAATATTTTTTTTTGATTAAGATATAATTATTATTTGATTTAATAATTAATTGAACAATTAAATTGTATGGTAGAATATATAGATTATTAGTATTTATATAGTTTCAATAATTGTTGGATTTTATATTAATCAAACTGGGATATATATATTTATAGTAAATATTAGAATTAATAATCACAAAATTTGAGATTTAAGATACATATATAGATGTGAGATAAAAAAATTTAGTAAATTTTAATAAATATTAAAATTAATTAAAAAATTTTAAAGGGAAAAGACCATTTAATCTGAATAAAAAAGAAACAAATGAATAGTCAATTAATTAGCACTCCATCAATTTTCATAATTAATTATATATATTATCCAATTTTCAAGAGTAAACGATGATGATTGATGAATGTTATATATTTTCGTATCATAAATGAACAAAACATATTGTAGGGGTCTACTATCATATCTATATTATATACTCCCTCCGTCCTATTAAAATAGACCACATTCTTTTCGGTACGGATACCAATATTCTTATTTGTTAGTGTATTAGTTTATTTAAGTGTTGTAGTGTATTAGTGTGACACGAATATCAATGTGCCTTTTTTTTATACTAAAAGTAGAAAGTGAGCTAATTTAGTGGAATGTCCCAAAGAGGAAACGTGGCCTATTTTAGTGGGACGGATGGAGTATTATAATTAGCAAAATTATTTTTAATCTATATAATATATGAAGTATACATTCAACTAAATATATTGTAATTTTGACTGAATAATTAATTAAATATACCTATGATCATAACTAATTAATTATACATTTTCCTAAAATGATTCTTTTTAAATTATTGATTATATATTACCATATATAAAATATTAATATAAATATGAAAGAAAGTTTGTGACGAAGCGACATAAACCAATGAGATGACTTCTATATGTAATTGTGTAGATAATATTCCAAATTCGGCAGATAAAGAATGGCAAAGAATAAATAACCTAAAATTTAGGAACAACATATATAACATTAAATTTTGGAAAATACCTAAACATGAAGCATAAATGTAACTATTTTTGGAAAATCATTTCACTAGTCACTACCTATCAAACTAGTGTATGGACTATGGACTCTCGAAAAAATCGGCATGTACAAACTAAATTTTTTTATTGATGTTACTATTTGCATATTTTGTTAATTCTCATAAGCATGATTTAATGTTATTAGATTATTAGGACAATTAATTTTACTATTTATAGAAGACTAAGTGTATTCCACGAGTACACGTACAACTCATTTACTGAATAAAATAATATTAAATATTTTTTCAAATATAATTACAAATAATTTGATTAATTAACCACCCAAATTCTAGAATGCCCTAATTTATTCAAGATTATAGGCTAGGAAGTACTCAGTTCACTCCGTCCTTTTATTATGGACCGTTTTATCAAAAATATATTTTTCATAAACATAATTTTATTAACATTTAATATTTGAATTATACATATATATATATATATTTTTATTTTATAAATCACTTTATTAAAATACATTTTATATTTTTTAAATTATTGCGAATGAAAAATGAAGTAATGTTATAAAAGAAAATAAGTATAGTGAAAGTAATGAGACCTACTCAAAATTTGGGAATCAATCAAGAAAAAGTAAAGAGCTCCCTCAATGGCGAAT
This sequence comes from Leonotis leonurus, assembly GCA_026898415.1. NCBI lineage: Eukaryota > Viridiplantae > Streptophyta > Magnoliopsida > Lamiales > Lamiaceae > Leonotis > Leonotis leonurus. The sequence goes on along the minus strand of JAPKLX010000019.1, from coordinate 1,503,960 downwards.
CAATCATCGGAATTCGCCGGAGAGGTAACCCTCGACGGCCACCCTCATATTGCCTTAATCAACACTTTCTGTGAAATCACCGCCTGCTCCTCCAAATCTGAAGCCCTATTTTTCCTGGAGTCGCACAATTTCGATCTCGACGCCGCAGTCTCCACCTTCATAGACAACGCTAACCCCGCCGAGCCCACCGCAGCTGGTCCTACTTCGCCAGCGGCTCTGTCGGATTCTCACCATTCTCCTTCCGAGTCGCTGTCGCGGTCTCCTTCCCGGTCGCGATCCCCGTCGCCGCCGCCTGCTTCCCGACCGTATGGCCTCCGTTCCCCCTCTAAGAGTGGTGCTGCTGCTGGTGCTTCCGCTCCTAGTGACGCGAGACGTGGAGGCGGTGGAATTAGGACTCTTGCCGATCTGAATAAGAACCCTAAAAATGAGGAATCTGATAGTGATCCTGATTTTAATCCTCAGGAGTACTACACTGGCGGGGAAAAGAGGTAAATTGTGGTTTTGTCATTTGATTATTCGTTATAAAGTTAGCGATTTTACTGACCATATGCTAGTTCACTATATAGTAAATAAATAGTATGTATAGGCACAAGCATAATTTCGCTTCTTATTCATGATAATTTAGCATTCATAACGATCAAATTCTAGCTTGTTATGTAATGAAGAGAATGGTTCCATTTAGCTAATGCTATTGTGTGCCCATAGTGGAATGCTTGTGCGTGGACCACCAAAGGCGAATGCGACTGATGTGGACGCCATATTCAATAAAGCTAGGCAAGCACGAGATGCAGATGCCTCCGCTGAACATCTCTTGCCTTCTTCGAGCTCAAGAAGCTTTGCTGGAAAGGGAAGGTTACTCTCCGGTGAGGTGTCGTCTACCCCTACTACCCCTGAGCGTCCTCGAGTTGTCACCCACGACATTACTTTTTGGAGAAATGGCTTCACCATTGATGATGGACCTCTAAGGAGGCTTGATGACCCTGCAAATGCCTCCTTCTTGGAGGTATGTTGTTGCAGGCATTGTTCGTTTACTCTTAAATTCTGTTCTCTTGAAATTTTTATGCATAGCCTGCTCATCATGATGAGTAATGTCGAAGTAGTAAGGTTTATAGATAGAGACTTGAGTGTTTTTATCCTGTTTGTTATCCCAAGTAGATTAATCTGGATATGAATATACCTTGTTTCCAGCTTCTAAAGAAAGCCGTTCTGTGTTTCTCAGATAGCTACTGCCTTTCCATCCAGCTCTAAACTTGGCTTTTTTATTTTATACCATTGCATGCTTGTATTGCAGTATTAGGCTTTTCTTGATTGAGATGCCATATGTTATAAGTTTGTGTGTTTTGATTAAGCCCTAAAGTTTCGCATTTGTTTTATACCGTCCGGCTTCCTTGCATTCATTTTTCTTTTTTTGTTATGGATGCCATATATTATGAGGGGCATATTCTTGAAGTCCGTATCTTTTAAATTTTAGTGCGATTATAGTTTGAATGTTATGCTTTAGAGATGGAAATTGTTTCATGTCGGTATTTGTAAATATATCTTGACACAGAGCATTGCAAATGCTGAGTGCCCTGGGGAACTTGCACCGGGAGATAAGAGAATTGCTGTTCATGTTAATCTTACAAGGAATGAGGAAGAGTACAAGGTTTGTCCTCACATCTAACGATTCAATAGTATTAGTTTTTGATCTTGTATCTGCTCATGATTTTCTTGTTATATGTATATATATAGGAACCAAAGAAGAAGAGTGCTCCCTTCCGAGGTGTTGGAAGAACTCTAGGTAGTACCAGTAACGTGGCACCAACGGAGGCAAGTAGTGTTCACACTGTACTAACTGCCGCTCCCACACCATCCCTTGGTCTGGTTGTTGATCAAGCTCAGCCTTCTACGTCTATTCAACTGAGGTTGGCAGATGGCACTCGCATGGTTTCACGTTTCAACAACCACCACACAATCAGAGATATCCGAGGCTTCATTGATGCATCACGACCAGACGGGCCAAGAACTTATCAGCTGCAATCCATGGGGTTCCCTCCCAAACAGCTCACTGATCTGGATCAGACTATCGATGAAGCTGGACTTGCCAATTCAGTTGTGATCCAGAGACTATAGTATATCAGTTGGCAAATTTATATACTCTCGTATTTTAGTGACTGGCTAAAACATGATTATCTCTTACTATATTCTGTTGAAAACCAATTACATAACCATTTCAGCTTCTGATACTCTATGCTCCACATTGAGAGGTACTATTATTTATCAAGAATGATGCTTATTTTTGTTTAACAATGCAAGCCTAAGCTACATTCTATGCGATTCTCGAGATACTCATAGCACGTCACTCCAAAGTAAATGTCCCATCAAATGACAATGGTCTCAAAGAACGTATCTTGATCTCGTACATTCTTTGAGCAGAGATGCCATCCCAAGTTGTTGGGCTTTGCTTGACTGCTCGGAATAGTGAGGAAGAAACTCCATCCTCCGCGTTCCGAGCAGTGCCAATGTAGTTCCCGCAACCTTTACAGAGCAGTTTGATTCGTCGTTGGAACAGTCTCCACGACTTCTTGGAAGCCACGTAAGGTAGCCACCGGACCTTGTTTATCTGTGTAAACCTGCTCTCGTCAACTGAGAAGAACGATATGACCCCTCGCTTCATCATCTTTCCATACTCCGCATCAACCACAGATATATTGCGGTTGCAAGAATTCAAGTTCAGCTCGTACCCACACGAGCCACAGCTGCCATAGGTATATAAGCTTTAGAAATTACTTGAATATGTTGATGATCTTTATAAGTTCAACATGTTCAATACTTGAAGCTTTTCCATTCCATCACAAATGTTTAAATCCAAGAACATGATGTTGCTAATTCATTTCCATCACAAACTCAAACTAATAATGATTCTTGTTCAAGAAATTAATTTGTTAATATATGTATTATCGTATCAATCTTTCTTTTTACTTATTCTTTTTGTTTGGCAAAGATCATTATAGCCATTTCTGTTAGTTAATTAGGATGCAGTTAATCGATCTTTATAAAATCATCAACTCAACTCATTCAAAATCTTCAGCATCGCTTTCAAGAACCTATTAACGTCAAGACTGCCAGAAAAGGGATCCTCACATAAGTTAATTTTTGGATAACGGTGTCTTCAAATTATTCATGTTTTAATATACAAATATGAAGAGGAAAGGAAATTATGAGAAGGGGAGATCAGGTGTGAGAAAATAGAACCTGTAAGAAACATGATGAGCTTTAGAAGTTGAGAAGGAATGAGATGATGAGAGTGGAAGAAAAGCATCACCGCAGTCGCCTCCGCCGTCGCTCATGCTTTGGCTCTTTCACTGTGTGTATTTGAGATGTGTAGCGATGTGGTGAAGAATAATGCTTTATCTGTGTTCGAAGATGGATACGACAACAGTCAGCTGGGAGCGGACAGCTCCAAACAACCTTGCAACGGTAACTATTGAGGATTTATTCCCTGCGCCGGTGTAGCTGCACCTGATTATGTGTTTTCTTCTTCTTTTTAGTACTCTATTCGAAAAAAACAATCACAAAAAATAAATTACTTTTATAAATTTATATATTTATTAATTAAAATAAAAAATGTTTTTTTTATTGAATAAATTAACAAAATTATATAAAAAATTTATTAAAAATAATTAAATTTTGAAGCAAATAAATCTTCAAAAATAAATAATCATTCGTTAACTTTGACATCCCCATGAATTTTCATAGCAAGTGGTAAAAACATTAATACTTAAATGGTAAAAACATTAATACTTAAATGGTAAAAATGGTAAAAAAAAATATTTTGACAAGATCTATTATATTCATCGCATTAGCAAAGGTGCCGCGGACAAAACAGGACTGAACCCCTTTCCTCCGACAAAATTTCTCCACGCTCCCAATTTATCTCATCAACCCTGCAATTAGGGTTTCTCTCTCCCACTCTCAAATTGAAGCCCTAATCTGTAGCACTCCCTTCGATCGAGCGAGTTGGTATGGCGAAGACAAAGCCCGGCAAAAAAGACGTTGATTCATACACTATAAAAGGGACCAACAAAGTTGTCAGACGTATTTCCATTCCCCCCCTCTCGTCCCATGTTCTTTGATTTCTTTTTCTGGGGTTTATTCCTCGTGTAGATGGTTGATGAACGTAGTTTGGTAGTTTGTATGTTGAGATGTGAAATGTCGGTTTTGAGCTATATCTTTGAAATTGGTTGTTTGATGCTTATGATTAATGTTCACAAAATCTTTATTTTGTCCTAGTATTAGGTAATGCACGTTTGTGGTTGGTTAGTATTTGAAGCTGATTTTAGTTTTGCGTACTCTGAAACAATTCCGTTTAAACTTCTTTGTTGAATTTCTGCCAGTACTTACTTGCAAGTCTCAAAAGCCTGACCGCAAATTGATTTGTATCCAGTACCACACACTATGTCGATACAGGCCTATTCGTTCAACTTGAATGCACATGAAGTTTGTTTTTTTCTAACTCGTTTTCTCTGTCCCATGCAATGTCATTGGACTACTTCTTGTCCTGTATGCATATTTTTATCCCTGTTGGCAGCAATAGTTGGGGCTTTGGAATTTTGAACTTGTATGGTCTCTGTAAGTTTATACACTCCTATTTGTTGTCACAACCCTCGCCATTGTGCTTGAGTTAGAGACGAAATTTTGAGGGCGTCTTGGACTAAAATACATGTGTTTTCTTTTAGCTGGAGATTGCGTCCTAATGAGACCATCTGATTCTGACAAGCCACCGTATGTGGCAAGAGTTGAGAAAATCGAGGCTGACCACAGGAGTAACATGAAAGTGCGGGTGAGGTGGTACTATCGCCCCGAGGAATCAATTGGGGGGCGTAGACAGTTCCATGGTACAAAGGAGCTTTTCTTGTCAGACCACTTCGATGTACAAAGTGCTCACACCATTGAGGGCAAGTGCATTGTGCATACCTTTAAAAACTACACCAAGCTAGAGAACGTGGGAACGGAGGATTACTTTTGCAGGTTTGAGTACAAGGCTGCCACGGGAAGCTTCACTCCGGACCGTGTTGCTGTGTGAGTCTCACTTATTCAAGCTTTGATATTAGTTGATTATGCTCAAAGGTATCTTCTTTTTATTTATTTATTTTTGCGGTATTTTGTTTCTCAAGATATTGCAAGTGCGAGATGCCTTATAACCCAGACGATCTTATGGTGCAATGTGAAGAATGTAAAGACTGGTATGCTATATATTCTATAGTCATTTTTTTAGAATATAAAATTATTTTCTTGTACCAGGATCTCTTGAAATTATTTGAGGTCTATCTTGTAAATTTGGAATTTTCAACTCATCCCCTCCCTTGCAAATCCATACATCCACTGATGCAGCAAGTAGGCAGTAGCCAACCTGAGCTGCTGAGGCTCATCTACTAATAGACACATGTTTCATTCTAAAAATAATCAGAAATACAAAAGAATGAGATGTTATGAGTGACTTTCTAATGCTAATTCTGGTTAATTCAGAGTAACTTATATTTGTAGATGCAAATATTTCTGATGCTCATGATATAGACATTTCATATTTGACGTTTCCTCTTTTTTGAGATATCTTAGGACTTGAATTATGTTGGACTGCTGCTGTATTTTTTATTGTAATTTTCTAGGTTCACAGTTTTGTACTACAAACATTACTTGTATTTTACCTTAATATAATGTGGATGTCACTTCCTAACATTCTTTTTGTGGATGTGTGTCTGATGCATCTTTCTGATTGAAGGTTTCATCCTTCTTGTATGGGTGTGACTATCGAAGAAGCAAAGAAGCTGGATCAGTTCTTGTGTTCTGATTGTTCATCTGACGATGATACCAAAAAGTCTTTGAACTCATTCCCTGTGTCGCCAGCTGCTGAGACAAAGGTGAGTATGTTTTCTCCTCTGTGATGCGCTCTGTACATAGTTAAGTAGATCTGTGTAACAATGCTCAAGTGGGTATGGCCATGTGGTACATAACAGTGAGTAAGAAGTGGATTAGTCACATTCATGACTATTATAGATGTAACTAATGATATTTTCTCTTGGAGAAAATCTTTATAGGTGTGATAGAAATGGTTTTCATTTAACTTTCACATGTTATTACTCCCTCAAGTGAGACCCAAACTCCACTCAATACACAATACACCTTAAGTAAACTATTTTTTTAAGATGTGTGCTGGGTCAAAGTGGGTAGCAAAATGGTGGACACGGAGAGTATAATTTATAGATCACACCAGAAGTATAGTAGATTTAAGTTCGCATGGTGATGCACACCATTATGTACACGTCCTTACGAATGTTCTAAGGTGGTTAAGAGCCAAGTTCAGAACTCCTTTACTTATTACTCCTCCGTGCAGTAGCAGCAAGTATAATGTGCTTTTCTTTCTCTTTTGAGACACACTACTTGTTCAAGTAAGTTTCTCTAATCATTGATAATCAATTGTTAGGTGGAAGCGAAGCGAAGAAAGAGATGACCGAGTAGCTTTTGGTGCATGAATGTGTACCCGGTTTCTTGCATAAAAGGCACTATTTGTTGTTGTATGTGTAATTGTACAGTGCAGAGAAGAAACTAGACAAAGCCTGAGGCTTTCCCTAATTTATGGTAACTTACTTGTCCATTTTGTTTTATCTTTGTGCAGACTAAGGAATTAGAATTATGCATCGTTGTTCTTCTGCACTCAAAACATTGAAATTGTTGATTGAAATCCCTTAATCCTATTTTTCGAAAAATCTTAAAATGTCCTTGGAAATGGGTGAATGATAATTGTGTGTTCTGATGCATAAGAGATAGCTCTGGTTTTCAATCTCCCCTTGTTTCTTGCAGAGGCACATGGAAGTCTCGTGTTGCCTTGTTTGTAAGCGTGTTGAGCCAGATAGAACGCGGATAAGCTCAAGCTCAACTCCTTCGATTTTTCATAGAGGCTCGAATCATCTTCAAGCTTTATAATTGAGCTTGATCTCGATTTGAACCAAAATTATTGAAGTCATCTAATGCTTCATTTTCATCTTAAACTAACCTAGCTCGTCTCAACTTGCCAAAAATATAATATCGACCCCTTTAAATGCTCTTAACAACTTTATTATTGAAATACAAATAGAAGGAAATTATATTGATTTCGAGCTTGAACTTCCTTAAATTCAAAAGCATATAAATGAGCTGAGTTCGATCAGTAGATAGGGAACAAGTTTGACTTGTTTTTGTTAAGTAATAACATCTTGAATTAATTTTTTCTCAAATTAAAAATTGAATAATCATATTCGATCCATTTACACCCTGCAAGAAACAATCTCTCGATCTGCACACAATGTATTTGGAAACTTATACTGAAGTATTCAAATTCCATGTAAAACCCAGAGTCAGAACAATAAAATGCTAGAAAAAACACTTAAGGGTCTTAGTAGAAAAAATACATAGTATTTATAACTTTAACTGTTTAACATTAACCTAATAAATCAAAATCAAAATCCAAAGATTACTTGCTACACAACAGACATATCCTCTAACTTAAACAAATAATAAGAAGCATCAAAATCTACTGATCATCACCATATGCTCGAAAGCTATACCGTTCTTGATAGAAATCGTTGAAGAAGAGATCAGCTTCAAACCACTTGGGATATCGAACGAGGTCACCAGCAACAAAGCTCATAAAGCGCTTGCTCCCTTCCGGTACCACTCTCACTTCCCCTTCCTCAATATAGACCAGCTGATCGACTTGCCAGTCCCATGGAAGCTTGCTCTTGCCTGTTTTCCAGATGGACCATCTCGACACGCCGAGCTCTGCCAGACGCTCCTTCGGCACTTTCCTTTCTACCTTCACGTTGTACAGCTCCTCCAATGGCTTCTCCACCTTCATTGCTTGTATAGGCTGATATTGCCTCAGACTAGCAAGTCTGTGATTTTTAGCAGAAGAGGATGGAGTTAGCAACGTAGCCATGACACTACTTGCCATATCTTGTGATTATGTAACACTTTCTAAGCTAATCCAACGGGGATATTCCAAGTTTTATGCAGCAACTGCACATAAACACAAAGGGTCAGATTTATTTTTTGTTCAAAGCACAAACAATAGTTAAAAAGGGCAGAAAGCCAGAAACAAGATATTAACTATCACCTTCACCTACAACACTAACTTATAGCTCAAAGCTTATAATGACCATTCATTTAACACAATCTTCCATGGGGGAAATCATCATTCTCTTTTTTAAAGAGACTAAGTTATCTTTGATCAAACATTAAAACTCTGTTCCATATTCATGACTCCTAACTTCAGATTTTTGAACTCTTCCCAGTTGGAAAATTAGGCTACACAAGAAAATACGAAAATATTTAAACAGACTAGCTTCCTTCCTACACCCCATATGTCCCAGCTCTATACTTGAACATTTTATCACAAATTTATAACTTCGATAAGAGCTGTGTCTGTGGTTCCGATTCTACAATGTCTATTCATTCATCGCAAAGCTGTTTTACTGTATTGATGCTTATGAGCTTCCACTAGAGTTGGCAAGCAATCCTATAGCATTACAACATTTGCCCTAACGAAACAGCTCACAGATCAGATAATTTATTGATTTGATAATAACATCTTAAGACTAATTCAAAGCAACTTTGATACAAGAAATCATTTCCAAACAGTTCTCAATCAGTGCTTTATCTTACTTTTTCTCAGTCACAAACTGAAAAGGCTAGAAAAACTTCATTTTACAGCATAATCATTAAGAACCTGAACCAGTCAAGAATTAGAGAAGAAAAAACTTTTCCATTTATTTTTCATTTCTTCTTCTTTGAAATGTTTTCATTTTCTTCCGAAGAGGTCTTATGGAGGATATTTTCCATATGGAAGATTAAAGATTTATTTTTTCTTCATTTTCGTACTAACTACAAGCACCGAATCAATACAATTATCTCAACTACTATGAAAAAAGGCAGAAAAAACTGCCGAAAATCACTTAAAGCAAACGGAGAATCATATTAAACAATGACCCAGTATTAGAGAATAACTCCTTACCCTCCTTACACTTTTGGATTTTGGTGATTCGTCCTCTACCTTAAACCCCTCGAACTGCGAGTGTCAAAGAGGTTTATCCACAACCGGCAATTCTCTTTGTGTACAAGCCTCCAAGAGTTATTATTATTGCAAAAAGGTCCCTATAATTTACATCATATACTAATCAGTCCAATAGTCTCCGCAAATGCTAAAAGGGACTCTACAAAAATATAAATTTTGGGTTGGCGCGGTGGTTGTTGGAAGTGGGTTTGGACTGATTAATATTTATGGGCCGTCATCTGATTCAGAAATTGCAAGAAACGTTGTGGAACATTTTAAGTACAACGAAATGTACCACCAAAACACAAAATGCAACGAGTTACTGCATGACATATAAATAGTGCATCATATGAAATTCATACCACAGATTATTCCAGAGGTGGAGATTACTCCACAAGGAGAAAACTGTAGGGGTAGGAAAGATTTGGGCACGTGCCTCTCATCACGTTTCTTGATACTACTAGACGTGATAACTGATAAGCTCAAAGATTTTCATTCATGGGGTGCCTGCAAAAATTACTTGGTGGGAAAGAATCTTGAAGTTAATCCAGTCTTGCAAGAATCACTTGAAATGATTGTGCAGGTTAAAATTGGAGGATGGCCTCTCTTTCATAGATCATTCACAGCTCCTTCTCCACTCCCAAAAGCAAGAAAATTTCAGCTACTAGCACAAGCTGCTGCTCCTTCAAGAACCCAAGTATTTACCTTTTTTTGTTAGATTTTATAAAATGTTTGTTCCTTTTTCATTATTTACTTCGTTGTTTTCCTGCTGATGCACATCTTCTTGTGATAAGCGGTGACCTGGGAATTGTTTTTACAGTTTAATTTGTAGCTTATATTAGGTTGATTTTGGTTGTTTTGTGTTCTGAAGAGTGCCCATCATCTGAATTTGGATTTTTTGGGTTAATATTAGAGGATAATGGAGAATATACCAGTGAGTGGGGAAGTTGGTGGTGCTGGTGGTGCATACTCATACAATGCTCTGAAAAGATTGGATAGTTTGTGGAGTAGCATTTGTTCTTCTTCATCAGGTTTAATTTACAATGGATCTCTGTCATCTTAGTTTTATCTAACTGTAATGAATATTGAAATTTGATGTTCAGTTCTGCAGGAACCTCAGCAAGTGGTTACCAATGTTCCTGGTGGATTTATCGAATCTGAGTTGTCTGAAAAATGTGGTGAGGCATTTGATGTGGTAGTTTGTGGTGGCACTTTGGGAGTTTTCATTGCTACTGCTTTGAGTTCTAGAGGCCTTCGAGTTGGGATAGTCGAGAAGGGTATACTCAAAGGGGTATTGTAGTTTTTGCTAGCCTTAAAATCGGATCTCTTGAGGTGCTAATGATAATCAAATTGGTACTTAATGCTTAACATTTGCCGTTTTCTGATGGTTAGAGGGAGCAAGAATGGAATATATCAAGAAAAGAGCTTTTGGAGCTTGCTCAAGTAGGAGTTCTAACAGAAGACGACATTGATTGTGTGATTACCTCCAGATTCAATCCAGTACGTTACTTTATCTTGGATACTATCTTTCAAGAAGAGATGGAATAGTTTTAAAGCCACTCATGTTTTCCCCTTAATAATTTGTTCAAAATGGAAACGAGTATCACTAATCTTGTGCAACGAATTTGGATACGTGTTAGTCTTTTCAGTAAGAGCTCATTTTCTTAGGAATATAGATTTTTCTCCTCTCTCATGTGATGGTTTTGGATGGTTTCTTGATAGTGTAACTTGGTGCTTATTGTTTCTATAATTTTGCAGAATAGGTGTGGATTCGAAGGGAAAGGCGAGATTTGGGTTGATGACATCCTCAATCTTGGTATTTCGTAAGTAAAATATTGTATTTTGATTTATAAGTTACTTATAAATAACAAGTTACACCAACTGCATTTAGATTGACATGAATCACTTGTAGTTTAGTTCATCATATGTTTCTGTTTATATGTGAGACAGTAAATGTAAAGGTTCACATTTAGAGCTAAACATAGTCTCTTATGAAAACTGAAAAGGAACATAGAAGTATTGACATATTATGAATCTTAAATGTTAAAACATCAACTTAAAGAATAGCACATGCATGCCAAGATACTTCACCAGAATGTGTGATCTGAAGGAATTCAAAATAGTATTGAACTTTGTGAATCGTGATAATCTTAAAATTTTCAATTTGATTATTTAGTTAGGAGATCGGCTAAGTTTATTTAAGGGTGCACATAGACTAAAATATTGATCTCTCAACTCTTTGATTAGAATAAGAGGGTGTTTGGCTGAGCTTATAAACTCATTAAAATAACTTATAAGTTGTTTGGGAGCATATAAGCTCCTTGAAAGTGTTTGACAAATTAAGTTCTTTGAGAGCTTATAAGGTAAAAATAAGCTCTTGGAGCTTATAAGCTGTTCAAAAATTAAGTAGTTTCATCTCAACTTATTTTTCCATGAACTTATCAGCTGCAACAAAATTACATAAATAACACTACAATATTTTGTTATTATCATATTTACCCCAACAAAATCACATATCGAGCTTAAAATGCGAAATACTTTATCATCTTATAAGCTCTTTAAAAGAGTTTATAAGTTCATTTATCCGAACACACTGACAACTTATAAGCTCTTTGTGCGTGTTCAGAAATTGTTCCTTTGAAACATAAGACTAGAATAATTTCCTCGCGTAATGCAGCCACAGATCACTGCTTATCATATTTGAAATATTTTTGAGTTTACTCAGAAAATTCCTAGAGACTTTACACATCTGTTGTATCGTCAATTTTATTTCTCATTTTAAATTTTAATATTTGTAGGCCTGCGAAGCTTGTTGAAATTGTGAGAAAACGTTTTGAACTCCTCGGTGGCGTGATCTTGGAGGGTTGCAGTTTAACTAACATATCAATTTATGAAGATGCTGCTGTAAGCATATGTATATATGCCAATTCAAGCCATGTTGTAGAAAACGTTGACTGCTTTTGTTAATATAATTTTGATCATAGCTAGAGTTTATGTTTTGCATTACTTGATAATTGCATACTATTTATCGGTTTTTTGCAGGTGTTACAGCTAGCAGATGGTAGGATTTTGTCTTCACGTCTCGTTATTGACGCAATGGGAAACTTTTCTCCCGTGGTTAGACAAGTTGAGTTTACCATATACCGTTATTCATGAGCTTAAATGAAATGCATGAAGCATTCACTTGTAACTTATTTTCCCAAGAAACAAAAGTAAAGGTTCATTTCAATTGTTACTTGATTTTATGCACACTCTAACTCCTTGAATTTGTTTGAAGTGTCTAAATTATTCTACGCATCCAAATTTTGCAGATTAGACTAGGGAGGAAGCCAGATGGCGTTTGCCTAGTGGTTGGTTCTTGTTGCCGTGGTTTCAAAGAAAACACGACCAGTGACGTCATATTTAGTAGTGCCGCAGCGAAGAGTGTTGGAAAATCGGTAGCACAGTACTTTTGGGAGGTGCAGTGAGCTTCTTCGTACACTCCTTCCTCATCTGCATTTCTAGTGCCTTTTTTGTATAATATATACATCTTTTTTAGGCATTTCCTGCTGGCTCGGGCCCACTTGATCGAACCATGTACATGTTCACATATCTTAACCCAGAACCCGGATCTCCCTTGCTTGAAGAGTTGCTAGAAGATTTTTGGGAGCTGATGCCACAATACCAAGTAATATTTCACAATTTTGGTTCCATATTGTGTCTTTGTAGCTCATCTCTCTTGATACAAAGTCATTTGTGTGAACTCATCTAGGGTGTTTCTCTCGATGATTTGGAGGTCTTGAGAGTAATCTATGGCATTTTCCCGACGTATCGTGACAGGTAAATTATCCATAAAACTTTGTCGAATTATAGCTTCAATGGTTTCCTTAGTTTAGTGATGCCTAGAGTTTTTATCTAAGTGATCTGATTAATTTTTGTTGCTGTTTTCTATTGTATTCTTTCAAACGAGTCTACAGTCCATTGCCAGCCACCTTCGATCGTATTCTACAGGTATTTTACCCACCATTTTTGTTTAACCTCAGTCTATTATGCTCGTTTCTTCAATGATTATCGTCGAGTTAATTTGCACCAAAAGTCACAAGTTTCACACGGTGTTGCAAATTTGGCATGATTTTTAAACGCCAGAAACTAAACACCACCTTTAGATATGGCGACTTAGCGTTCACCTCTACAGTTTGGCGATGCAAGTGGCATACAATCCCCCGTTTCTTTTGGAGGTTTTGGGAGCTTGACAAGACACCTCGGAAGATTATCAACAGGTATAGAAAATAAGAGCGCTTGCATTCATGCACCTTTTAGTATTTTAAGTCATGAGAACTGCAAATTTTTGCCGTATCTAGAAAATTTATTGATCAAGGGAATGCTACAAACAGAGCAAGAATGTCTGTTCCTGAACTAGTTTTATTCTGGTTTTACGAGGTTTAAGGCATACATGAAGCAATCAACAATGATTTTCTCGATTCCAAGAGCTTGTCTTTGCTAAATCCATACATGGTCAGTTACTTCTCTCCACTAATCTAAAACGACATATACTGGTCTCGTTTTGATTGTATCTTTCCTGCAGCCGAACTTGAGTTCTTCATGGCTGTTTCAAAGAGCCATGTCTGCAAAGAAGCAATCTAAAGTTTCGCCTACATTCATAAACGAGCTTTTATACGCCAATTTCGCTAGCATGCAGGTGCATCATCTCATACTGCATCATACAGAAACATATCAAATTGCATCTATATATGGTCACCACATGTCTATGAAATTTAAAAATCTACCAAATACTATCCACAGATGCAGTAGTAAAAATGGCTTAAACTTTTCTAGTTCTATCTTAATAACTTGTGTTCTTCGTTGCTAACACCAGAAACTAGGGGATCCAGTGCTTAGGCCATTTCTCCAGGTCAATCATCGTCTTGTTAACTCTACAAATCTTGTTCGACGTTAACGAGGAGCTAATTTGAAGCTGCATTATATTACAGGATGTCATACAATTTGGGCCTCTTGTGAAGACATTAGGTCTTGTGATGCTCACTCGACCTCAAATCTTACCTTCTATATTCAACCAGGTAAGTACTCTTATTTCATCCTTCTTTCAATAGAAAAAGCTAGGGTGAGAGAGAGCAAGGTTTGATCAGTAGGTACTGCATGCATGCATGTGAGATTATGCAGGTTGGCATACCGGTGCTTGTCGATTGGTTGGGACACTTTGTGATGTTAGGATACTACACCTTCCTTTCTTGCTACATCGACCCTTTGATTAGGTAACCATACATCAAACGTGTTCTGAATATGGGTGTCAATCAGTCCGGTTAACCGGTTACTCAAAATGTTGCAATGCTAACATCTGGAAGTTTGTGCAGGCCATTATCGGACAGATTTCCAGCAAAAATGAGGTATGAATGGAAGCAGAAGCTCGAGGCTTGGAAGTATGGATCTGGTCTTGATTATGAATTCAGTCATTCTGGTAAAAGTATTGAAGAAAAATGATGTACATGCAAAAAGTCAATTTTGCAAAATTTGGTAATTCCTAATTGTAGGACAACCTTTTTGATTCATGTATAATTTTAGAAATTTTGGATATTTTCTATATTTAGTAGTATCAATTATTAAGCCTATAGTTGAAAACTTTTAGTTGGTGAGTAACTATACAAAATAAGATCATTTAATTGATCACAATTACAAGTTTAGAATTCCCAAAGTGGTACATCGACGCCTAAATATCAATTTGTGTCGTCTTTCGTATCTAAAATATTTTGAAAAATGAACATAGCTTTTGACGAAAGATTATTATTTTTTCATCATTTCAAAAAATAATTGATTAAAAAGATAATCAAAGTTTGAATTGTTTGATAGATTATATTACTCTATACAAAATTGAACTTTTCATTTCAAGAATTAAAAACACGACTTAAAATCCTAGACACAGTTAGTGGCACATGCACGTAACACGTTAATGTTTGTTTCAAGAATAGAAAATTTATACATGATTAAAGTAGCAAGTAAAAGTTTCATTACTCCTATTTCAACTCGTTCATAAAATATATTTACACTTTTCTCATTCTATGAATATTTTTATTATTATATTTAAAAAATATTTTTACATAATTTTTCATACACACCCACACAATATTTATTACACACTTTCTCGTATAAAATTAAAATTTGTACTCCCTCCGTTCACGAATTTCCTTCCTAATTTGCCATTTTAGTTCGTCCACGAAAAAGCTTCCTAATTCAAACTTTCCATTTATGGAAAGTGGACCCACCACCTCTCTACACACAACTCAATTTAATATAATACATTAAGTGGGACCCAACATCCACTAACTACACACAACACAATTTAAAACACTATATTAAGTGGGACCCAAACTCTACTCACTACATATCATCATTAAAATTAAAAGCACTACATAAAAATTGGCACCGGGTCAAATTAGGAACGAAATTCGTGGACGGAGGGAGTATCAAGTATTAAAAAGTTTGGTGGAGAAAGAGCGAGTAATACGTTACATTTTTATTAATTTGCCTACAAAAACAACAGAAGACCAAAACAGTGTAAACAAACGGCGTCGTATTCCAAGAGGCGACCGGCAATACACATAAATCATACACTGCTAATCGGCCTCACGTTTGTTAATTTCAGTTGGGTTCAAACTGGAATTGGTTGAAGTTGGAAGTCGAAATCGGATTTAGTTGAAATTAGGATTCGAAATGATGGAATTCCAACAGGAATTGATCCTTTAGCTAAAAATGGGCTCGTTGTGGGAATTTCTGTTCTCTCCTTCCAGGAATTTGGTTTCACCGCGACGCCTCCGTAGATATGGTATGCTCCTAGTGCTCGTCTTCCTTTTTACCATCTGTACGTGTGTGTGTGTGTTGGGGGATTCTCTCCTTTTCTTTGGTTCGTTTTGTGAAATGCTTTTATGATTGTGTTTCTTTGAGAATCCCACTATGTAACAGTGCAGGAATGCGTAATGTTATTTCATTGCTGGAGGCTTCAGGTGATTACCTCCTGTTATGTAATGATGCATTTTGTAGTTTGTAAAAGCTAATAGATTTCTGATGTTAATGTTATTTTCTTCATTTATTTATTTTGGTAAGTTTGGCAATATATATTTGCTACATCTACTTTGAAAGATGCTTTGGGTGTGAAGTATCTAAATGGAGCATTTTTATCTTTCTGCCAGGAAACATTTTGTGTGATTACCTAAAGAGCATGAATGTCAAGAAATTAGGCCTAACACAGGTGGAAGCTCAAACTAAGTCGTTACAAAATCTTGAAGAAGTTGAAAGAATAATAGGATATAATTTTAACAACCGTAGCTTATTACATGAAGCGTTTACACATCCGTCGTACCAGAGGGATTGCGTTTCCTATGAACGGCTTGAGTATATTGGTGACTCAATACTTAATCTTTTAATTACAAAGGAGCAGTTTTCCAAGTACCCAAATCTTGCACCGGGTCTGTTAACACCACTCCGAGCTGCTAATGTTGATACAGAGAAACTTGCACGTGTGGCTGTTCAGCATAACTTTCATAGGTATATTCGTTTTGGCACTCCAATCTATGAGAAAAGGGTATGTTGATTTCTTCGTAATTAGTTTAAGATTATTACCTTTGATCATATAGTTTATGTCTTGTGGAATGAATGGATACTTTTGTATAAATGATTAGCCGTTTTACTGAAATTATACCATAGATAATCAACTTGTTTATGGTTTTCAATCAATATTTCTCCGAGTTCCAAAAATACTGTTTGTTTTAGATTTGGTGCTACATTAGCTGGTTAACAAAAATAGGTTTGTAGTTGTTATAATATCATGGTGGAATAATTGATAAACCATGCCTAAATATAATAATAAATCGAAGAACGAGGGTGATAATTTGAGAAGCTTACTGATAACTTTCACAAATTTGCTTCACTATTCATTTATAGCGTCAACTATTTTTTAGGACATTGCTATTTCTGGCACGAGGTTGGGGTTATGGAAGCTACTCTAAATGTTCTGAGGACTGCTTTCGTAGGTTTTATTCCACAAAATGAAGACTTTAAGTATGCCATATATCTTGGAAATTTTATTTACATTTAAATTAAGGTAAATGAACAGACGCTAGAACATCTCATCAATGGAAATGCTAAGACCTCACTTTGATTATATTAACTCTATCTAGTGATAATATGACAAAAGGTAGATTGAAGTACAAGAGCATCACAAATTGAAGAGAGATGAAGGGTTATGGAAATTCTCACAGAATCTCATTTTGCATTGCTGCTAATCTGAGTTTTGGTTTCTTGTTTATTAGAACAACAATATGATGAGATCATTGTTTTATACTTCCATCAGGAAAAAATGACATGCTGCGTTGTTCGAAGATGGTATTACTCAATCTATTATTAAAATAAAAAATAATTAAGGTTTTCTCATGTAAAGATCAACTTAAGATGGCTTATCAGTAGTTTGAGCTTGGAGCTTCAAGTTTGAGCTTCAACTTAAAATGGCTTTTCTTGCCAACAATTACCTACTCTGAAATTTATCTTCTTAGCTCATTAAACATAATTATTTTAAACCTATTGCAGATTCAGTCGTTTATCGATGCTCTTCCTAAACATCCATTACACTCACACGGCTTGATTAATGCTCCTAAAGTGCTTGCTGATGTCGTTGAATCAACTATTGGTGCTGTTTTCGTTGATAGCAACTACTCGATGGATACTACATGGGAGGTTAGGTGAACTTTAACCAACTCCTTTTCTTCTCATGTTTCTTGATGTATCAGTATGACGGAGATAAGTTATTCAGCTGTTCTTAAATCTATATCTGATACCTTACAATGCCAGTTTTTGGTTCTGCACAGGTAGCCTATGATCTAATGAAACCCATAATTACTCCCGAGATGCTCGAAAAGAACCCCGTGAAGAAGCTTTTGGAGATGTGCCAAAAGCGCAAGCTCAAGGTGAAACTCGTGGATCTATGGTCGCAAGAAGGGACTTACAAAGTTTTTGTCGACAATAAACTCAGAGGGACAGGTACGTGCCATTCGAAGAAGGAAATAGCGCTGAATCGAGCAGCAAATGCTGCTTATAATGAAATTTTGCTAAGTTTAGACCTAAAAAAGTTAAATGAGGGTTGCTAATGACTTGTTGAAGAGGAGCATGTCCAAGATCATGATATAATCGTGCAATATATAGTATGCATGCATTCAATGAACTCTTCAAGGGAAAGAACAATGCAGCTTTTCGCATTCGAAGACTTAAATGAATAGCCATTGCTGTTAAGAACAACCGAGATCGTATCACGTCAGTCTGGCAAGAGAAGTCGTATCGAGAAAGTCCCGCCCAAAGAACTGCTTGTTTCGCTTAAAAGCGACTCTCTTTCCTTTTTCCCTCAAACTTTTCCGATCCGGAAGCATAATTAGGGAGAAGCACTTTTCGGTGTCTGATTCTACGAAGTGAAAGATCACTTTTCCTTTGTTTCGAATTGACATCTCTTGTGCAGAATATTTTAATTGATTTGGGGAGTGGGAAATATTTTACTATTTGCGCAGAGAATATTTCAACTGGTATTTTAAGTATTTGTGATTCATTTAGATATTCAAGTATATGGAAAATGTACATCACATTATAGCTGTCAAAATGGCCCGGTCCGGCTTGCCTGCTCAAGGTACCCGGGATTTGGGTCGGGTTGAGCTTTGAAAATTGAGGTCCGAAAAAAAACGAGCCTAAAAAGTCCGTCCAGAAAAACCCACTGGTCTATGGGATTTTGGGTTTAAAATATTATAAATAATATTTATATTTATTTTTAAATTAAAATATTATGAATTATAATATTAAATTATTAAAATTAAGGTAATTTATTTATTATCTTTTTGTTTAGGGGTAAACATAATTATTCTATAAAATTATAAAAATAAATAAATAAACAATCTATTATATTAAATTATTTAAAATTATTAAAATTTGAAATATACTCCCTCCAACCCATTTTACTTGACACATTTTATTATTATAATACACTCATATGAATATAAAACGTGTCAAGTAAAGTGGGCCAGAGGAAGTATATTATAATAATTTTACCCGCCTGATAGCCCATAAATGGCTGGTTGAGCTTCATATTTATAGGTCTGAAATTTGGATGGGTGTGGATGGATTTTAATTTTTCAAAAAATCCGCCGGATCGGACCGGATAAGCCTGATCCGAAAATTTTGCAGCTCTAATCATTGTACATTGTTCTTAGGGGTGGTTTGGTTTGTGTGATGGGATTGATAGGATTATAACCTTTAAATCTCTACCTTCTTATTCATAATCATCTCTCTCTCCTTATGAATTTAGTCATGTTTTATGCTTCTTAATCACTCAAATGCTTGATTAAATAAGGCATAAAAATAGATTAAATTCATAAGAAGATCGAGAATTATAGATAAAAAGATAGAGATTTAAAGCTTATAATCCTATCACACAAACCAAACCACCCCTTACATTTTTTAAGTGATTTCAGCCGACATTATTTTTGGTATGAGAATAAATAATTTCAGTTGATTTGGATAAAAATATTACTCCCTCCGTCCCATTAAATTAGACTCATTTGAAAAGTAGATGAGTGTATTATTTTAATACAAATGAGTCTAATTTAGTGGGACAGAGGGAGTATATAAGCATACAATATGTTGGGCTTTTCTGTTAGGATTGATATTGTCAGGCCCAAATTGGCAGGTTTTTACTACGGAAAGCCCAACCTCTCCTGGATTTATAAATTTCGGTCCCCTTTCCCTTTACTGCTTTCGTCAAAGATAATTTGGGAATCAAACAATTTATTACAACAATCAACACGAATTTCTAATCAAATTGAATACGATCAAATTGAATACGGTGATTTGCAAAAATAATCGAATATTTCTTACAAGTACTAATTTTATTAATTTTATAATTTGAATACGACTATAATTTTTTATAAGAAATAAATTTATGATTATAAATAGTTGTATTTCAAATCTGCGAGATATTGAACGTAATTTCAATTTTTATTTTAATATTTGAAACGTACATCTATACTCTTAACTTTGTGTGCATTTACGACGAATACATAATCTATTAAATAAAATATGTACGAAAATTATCTTTTAATCTTTATTATTGTTCTAAATAATTTAATAGTTAAAAATCATAATTTAATTTAGGTAAACTTAATTATTTATATTATAATATATATTTATTTCCTTTTATTAACAAGAAGATCGTTTCTTATCTTATTTTTTAGGGTAAATTATAGATTATGGCCTAAACTTAGAGAATATGTTCATTTTGTGGACTCAACTTTACAAAATGTTTAAAATGACCTTTACATTTAGGTATTGTTCAGTTTTTATCCCAAACTTTATTTATAGTTATATTTTTTTAATTTTATTTTCTACATATTATCAATAAATAATTTCTATAATTTCATCTATAAAATTATATTTATTAGTTTACTAATTTATAGATTTATAAATTTTATATATTAACAAGTTATGACACTTTAAATATAAATATTTATATATATATATATGTGTGTGTATTCATATATGAGAAAAATATATATATTTATAGGAGGAATCTATCTCATTTATCTATCTAAAATTAATTATTAAAATTATAAATATTTTTTCATCATAATAGGGACATGAAAATTATACTATTATATAAATAAGATATTTTTTAAAAAAACATCACAATCTTTAATTTATTAAAAGGAGAAATGATTTTAAAATACATCAATTATAGTCATTTTCTTAATTTTAACACGAACTATTAAATATTTCTACAAATACAAGAACTTTATCATTTATTCAATTTTTGACATAACGTTGACTTTACACAAAAATCGAAACTGAGCACAACTTATTTGACGTGGATTTTTGAAATTATTTAAAATACATGAACTTTTAATGTTATATTAATTTTAACATGAACTTTAGTACTTACTCAAGTTTTGACATAAAGTTGATTTTACACAAAATCGGGACTTATGACGTGAATTTTAAATTATTAATATTTTTGTTTCACTTCAATTATTAATGATTTAGCATTTAAGAATATATCCTATTCACGATTATTAAATACAAATCGAATATTTTACGGCGCCGTATTACACTTTTGCGGCCCCAGCGTCTGCCTCAACTTCCTGAGCACGTCCCCGCGCGATTACGACACCGCCGCATAGGGTTGTAAACGAATCGAATCAAATCAAATATTTTATATTAAATTTAGATTCGTATTCTATTCGATGTAGATATTCGAATTATTCGATTCAATTCGAATATTCATTTTTTTATAAATATTTATATTTGATTTAAAATTCACATCATAAGTCCCGATTTTGTGTATAATCAATTTTATGTCAAAAATTGAGTAAGTATTAAAGTTCATGTTAAAATTAATATAACGTTAAATGTTCATGTATTTTAAATAATTTAAAAAATCCACGTCAGATAAGTTGTGCCATGTTAGTTTTGATTTTTGTGTAAAGTCAACGTTATGTCAAAAATTGAGTAAATGATAAAGTTCGTGTATTTATAGAAATGTTTAATAGTTCGTGTTAAAATTAAAAAAATGACTATAGTTGGTGTTTTTTAAAATTATTTCCCCTTATTAAAATGAATGTTGATATATAATATATTTTCACATTTCTCATTTAAAGATTTTTTCTTAGGAGACAACATATATATAATAATATTATAGATTATATAGTAAGATATTTAATTTATTTGGATTATTAATACATATGTTAAAATAATGTTGATAATCAATCATCGATTTTTATAATAATTCATTTATTAACATATGTATCACCGATAAAACTATCACGAGAGACTCAACCCGACCTGCCTACTAAGAGTACTCGGTATTTGGGTAACGACTTCAAAAATTGAGGTCCAAAAATAATCATGCCCGAAAAATTATCTAAATTTATTTGCTTAAAACTTGTATGTGTTTGCTTAATTACTAGTTATATTTGCTTAATGGGTGAAATAGAACGTTACAAATAATAGTGGTTTGTGATTTTTTAATTAACCGCTAATGCGATTTGTGGTTTTTATTTTTCATTTTTTAATAGTTAACATAACCGATAAAAAATTGAATAGTCGAATTTTTGTATAGCGAATAAATGGTTAAATGATCCGTGATAACCCTTACTTAAAATCCAAGTAAATTTAAGCATTATATAAAATTTAGGCCGAAAATTAAACATTATCCAAAAATAAAAGTCATCTTAAACATTATATAAAATTCAGACCATAAACTGAACACACTCCCAAAATTTTGGGTTATAAAATATAATTTACCCTAAATTATTTGTTATATGATGGAAAACCTGAAATGATTTGAACACAAAATGAAAAAACATAGTATAATATATAGATATGCGATATTTGGGCTTTTCTGTTGGCAGCCTTTATATTATTAGGCCCAATAGTCAGCCCAAACTAAATCCTTCTGGAATTAGAAATTTCGGCAAACAATTGCAATTTGGAAAGCACAAGAATTATAATTCAATCTTCTCTCTACAACAAAGGCCATCACCTTAGTCTTTTCCTCCAAGAAATCTGCGATTTGGTGATCATATATATATTAATTCAAATTTCCAATTCACCAATATTGTAATCAGAATTCATCAGTGATTTGTTTCAAAAAAAGGATTTTATACCAATCTGTGTAATGGATTTCGAATTGAGGAGGGCAAGAGAGAAGCTGGAGAAGGAGCAGAGGGAGAGGAAAGACAGAGCGAAGCTCAAGTTGGAGAGAGAGAGGAAGGTCAAGCAGGAAACCCTTCGCCAGCGCGAAGCCATAGAAGCGGTTCAGCGGCAGCGCCGCCTCGCCGCCGCCGAAGCTGAATCCGAGGTTCGATTCCGTTTCAGTAATTGATCCTTTCTAGAGTAGTTTCGCGATTTTAAATCGATTGTATCTTTTGATATTTTAGTTGGTGGAGTCCGATATTCTGTTTGATAGAATTTTTGTTTGTTTAATTGGTATGATATGTAATTATGTTTGATTAAGAATACTAGGTTAATTATTTGCTGGGATTTATTAAAATGTGATCTTTTGGGTGTGTGTTGAATCTCTCTTTTTCTCTAGGACAAACTCCACCTAATGTAAAAACGTGGAGGAAAAAGATAAGGAGGAAAGTTAATATTTTTTGTAATGGAACAAGAGATTCCTATAAACTGGCTACCTAGTATACAATACATGTCAGAAATTATGAATTAGATCATAAAACTCAATAGCGCACTACGTGGTTTAAGATACCAGCATGAACATATCGAATTTTGCAGAACTCACCATCGAATTCATGTGTAGCTTATCTAGTGATTATAGACTCTGTTGGAGTAAAGTTTGAAGCTCAACCATGTCTAAGTAGAGTGCTTACAGACGCATAGAAATGAAGTTTTAATGTAAAACTTGTCCACGTAAGTAGAGTGTCTCTCTCTTTTCTTTCTTTTGCTCTAGTAGCGGCACCTTTTTTTGTTGATTTTGCTGATGTGCTCATGAGTATGCTCAGAACATTATTTATGATAATTATTAGCTTACTATAGGAATAGGAGAGTGGTTTTTGTTGACTGTACATTTTTTTCCTATCAGGCTAATCAGGTAGCGGAGGAAAATTTGCTTGCCGGTCGAGGAGTTAAATTTTCTCGTATTTTAGAAGCTGTGCCTTATCAGGGTATTGGAGATAAGATCAAGCTGCCTCCTTCCTGTTTCACCGAGCTCTCTGATGAAGGAGCTTTTGACAAAGGGCCGCTTCATTTCTCTCTGTCATTGGTTCACCATGAGACTAGCATGCAGGTAGATAATGACGATAAAGGAATGTTGAGGATGACACATGCTGGTGTCCTTGAGTTCACAGTTGAGGAAGGCTTTGTAGCACTTCCTCAGCACTGCTGGAGCAATTTATTCCCTGAAGATGCTCCCGGTTCTGCTGCCGTGGAAGTACGTTATGTTTGGCTTCCCAAAGGAACTTATGCGAAGCTTCAATCTGTGGAGTTTGGCTTTTCTGACATTCCCAACCACAAGGCAGTCCTGGAGACGAGTCTTCGCCAGCATGCCACACTTTCTCAAGGGGATATACTAATAGTCAATCATGGCGCACTGACTTATCACTTGCGTGTTCTCGAGTTGAAACCCTCTTCTAGCATATCTGTTCTGGAAACGGATATTGAGGTCGACATCATAGGTCCAGAGTCGGTAGATAGTACAAATCAGTATGTGCTGAGGCCTCTAACCCTTGGAAAACCGGAGAACGGAGTTGTTGAGGAAGGAAAGTACATGTATTATAAGTTCTCTTTAGATGACGATACTTGGAAAACAATTTCTTCAAAGGATGCAAATATTATGGTTAATTTGGAGACGCAAACACAAGATGGAGATACAGACCTTTATGTTTCTAGGCATCCCCTTTTGTTCCCTACGCAGCACCAACATATGTGGTCTTCCCATGACTTGGGTTCAAAGGGCTTACTACTTGGGGCAGAAGATCGGAACTTGGGACCAAGTACATATACTGTCGCCGTATATGGCTACAAAGGGATGTCAAAGTACGTGGTCTCGGTAAATGTTCAAGTCGTTGCTATACAGAGGCTGGGGCAACATGCTGCATCTTCATCATCATCTGCTGAGGTAGACACTTCAGAGTGCAGAAACTGTAGACGTCATATCCCATCAAGAACAATCACCCTTCATGAAGCGTATTGTAGTAGACACAATATTGTTTGTCAGCATATTGGTTGTGGGGTTGTTTTGAGGATCGAGGAGAGAGAAAGGCACGTTCACTGTGAAAAGTGTAATAAGGCTTTCCAAAGTGAAGAGATCGAGAAACACATGAAAGTTTTCCATGAGCCTCTTCATTGTCCTTGTGGTGTTGTTCTTGAGAAGGAGCAAATGGTAAAAGCTAATCTTCCTGCATCTTATTTTCAACTCTGTCCCCTTTTTGCTTAAATGTTTTGATTTCGGCTCTGTTCTCTATGGTGATCTAGAGATACATGCTTAATTTCGAATTCGCGTGAAATAGATTGCTCTAGTGTTTACATTGGGTGAGTGCTTTAGGCTATCATGCATATAACCTTGCTTCTGATGAGGTATTTACTTTGTGTGATAGTTAGATCAATAAAAATAATATAGGCTAATTGACTTCATGCATGAATTGAACGATTTTGAGCTCATTTTGTCTTGTAATGCCTCAAATACTCAATTAAGTACAATCTAATATATTAGCCAGGGTCAGGCAAAGTGAATACTCTTTAAGCAGGTTGTTGGCTCGAGTTCTGCATGTGAACCTTTGTCAAACATAGAAAGCAGCAGATGCTAGAACTCGTTGGTCTTTATTTTTGGACCCAACTAATATAAATGTGCGCTCCACAGGTGCAACACCAGTCCTCAGATTGCTCCCTGCGCCTCATTACATGCCGATTTTGTGGAGATATGGTTCAAGCCGGGGCTTCTGCTGCTGATGCACGAGATCGGATCAGAGGATTATCAGAACACGAGAGTGTTTGTGGGTCAAGAACAGCACCATGCGATTCGTGTGGACGGTCAGTCATGCTCAAGGACATGGATATACACCAAATCGCAGTCCATCAAAAGAACTAGGTTGTCATTTTCTCAAACAAGCTTTTGTGAGGCTCGAACGGATGCGCTTGTATGATTTATTTTGGATCCCAAGGACATTTGTTGAGCTAGCGTGGAGTGTGACATTGTGAAGAGACACCATATCTTGGAGTTATATATTTGTATATTTAATTCATGAATAGAGCTTAGCATTAAAATTGTACCAAGATTTGATAATTTGCTACTGCTGCATTGCTATCCTAATGCAGGATTGTATCATTTATTAACTTCTAGCAATAATGAAACATGTCTTAAATTGCAACATTATCTTTTCTTGATCTTCTACTTTTATATTTTAGTTCCTAGTTCTTGCCACTTGGGTCTTCAACTCATCCAATTTTTTCTCTTTAGTTCCACTTAGATTGAAAGTTTTCTCCCAACTAACTCCATAATTTAATTTATTTCATTTACAAGTCAATAAATACGAGGATTCATAATTCATATAATCATATCACCCGCAGCAACACTAACATAAAATGAAGAAACTAGTTCAATATATGGATCAAAGTATACGGTTAATCGATTCGTAAGCCTCGATCAGTTCGAATTGATTATAACGCGGGTTGTTATAGGAAAAAACCTGATCGATCGGTTCAATATAACTACTCAATATTAAACTAAAAAATAATCATAATCAATGTTAATATATTACTCTATTTGTCCCATCAATAATGATCCAATTGTTTTTTACTCGAAAAGTAAGGAACACTCAATAACTATATGTATTATCGAAAATCAATGATCACCCCATAAGAATATTTACCCGAAAAGAATATGAATAGTTATTAATGGAATGTCCCCAAAAGAATATATATGAGTCATTATTATCGGAATAGAGAAAGTATATCACAAATTAAACAAAAGCTAAGATTAAATCATTTAATTCTGGGGCTAGATCGAAGTTTATCTTTGGCGCCCAATTAAAAGTTTAGTTTAAAAATTAACACACACACACACACATATATAACAAGTTATGGCCAACTCTTCATATTCTTAAAGCTACGCATAATTTCATTAGCATACATACAATACAAGAACTAGCTAGCTACACTAAATATTACAATCTTTGTTTCAAGATGCATGTACATACGTCCAAATATTTTATAACTTGTACTCCTAACGATTCATATCTTGTACAACTAGTTCCTCCTAACATAATATTAAAATCATATATACACAATTATGATAATCTATATATTGGTCGTAAGAATTATGAAAAAAAAGAAAGAAGCAAGATGGAGTCGAGGATGAACAAGTATGATCAATTGAAAAGATCAACAATCTTATTCTTGATATTGCCAGCCCCCTCTTCAGCCCCCTCGACGGCGTTGTCGACCTCCTTCTCCGTCGGTGACTCGGCTAGCAGGCGGCGCCCACCGCGGCAATGCTCATAAGTTTCGCAGCCTCTGCTATATTCGTTTGCAGGGTTCTTGGTAGAAGATCCAATAGCATTATCTGGTATAAGATCCCCGTAATGTATTTCATTCGCCCAACATGACGACGTAAGAAAACCTGCCACCACAAGAAGCGTCGCCATCATTACCACCACCGTCTTCGCCATGCTTGCTACCTACTTTATTTCTATCTTCAACTTACTATATATAATCTCTTTCTTTTAATGATTGTATAGTTTGAGATATGATAGCCTTATATATATATAGAGAGAGAGACAAAGATGCCGTATGTGACTCTAAATATCTATTAACCGAGAAATGCTAAGCCCCAACGAGTGCATGCCCAAAATTAGGGTTGTTATAAGGCTAGATGATTAACAGACAATTAGAGAATGATTATGAATGTTTAATGGTAATTTTGAATGTATAATTTAATTGTATCCTTCTATTTTTGTACCAAGTTTATGCTTCCTCCCGTATCGCTATTTTTGGGGATATATACATACATATATATATATATCAATGAAAAATTAATATTGGATCTGGTGAGAACCAAGTCTTATATGATTATATAGGAACTAAAACTTATGCATACTACGTATTATTTTGATGCATTACACGTGAAATCTTATTGCATAACATGATAATTCATTTTTAATCATTAATCAATGCATTATAATTTCAATGCATTTTATGCATAAATTTGATGCACAATTAATTTGGACCATAGATTATACAAAGATCAACGATCTAGATTGATTCCTAATTCTCATCTAAAGATTAGTTCTCATTCGATCCATTCAGAACTAATTAATTTAATTAGGAGTTGGTAAATTATTGGAGTAAACTATTTTAGATTTTATCAAACTGAAAAGAACAATGATGAAATGTCTTAACAAATGACAATGAAGCACAATTTAATGGGTGAGATGCTTTTCCTTTAACTAATAGGTCTGGAGTTCTAATATTGTTGTGAGCTTGAGTGAATGTTGTGTGTTGTGATTGTGGTTTGTTTTTTTTGTTTTTCTGTTTCATGGCATTGTTCATGTCTTTATTTAATAAAGTTCTCTTTTATTTTTCAGAAAAAAAAAGGTCTGGAGTTTGAGTAATCACGCAGAGATAAAATAAAAACTATATCAATATTTATACAACACTGAGGAAATTAATCAAACACGGTATATATGTGCTTAAATGACTGTATTTGAATAGAAGTTGTGAGTTTCGGTTTATCATCATGTCACATTTTTAGGAGAATCCATTATGGAACATATGTTAGATTTATTAGGACAAAAGGAATACTAGTTTTTTAGTGAGTAGATTTTATGTTTAGATGATGAATATTATTTAAATTTAAATATAAAATTCACATGCTTGAATAAGCTAACAGTCTCAAAGTATTAATACTCTAAAAACTAATGATATATATCTTCTATTATGTATTTGTACATCTTCTATTGAATAATGACATGTGGCAACCTTAAAGCTTTAGAAAGTAAACTTCAAAAATTTACTCTTTCCCTTCCTTAAAATGATCTACGAATTGACTTCACACGATTTTTAATAATATATTTTGATTTTAATAAAAATGTGTAGTTAGTAGAATTTAAATCTAAATATATTATTTTAAATCGAGTTGTATGTAGTAAGTAAAATTTGAGTCGCACTTGAATAATTATTTTTAATTGAGTTGTGAGTATTGATTGTGGTAAGTCAACCACTTACTACAAATGAAAATTTTAAAATGTAAATTATTTTTGTGGAAATAAAAAATGGCAACATGTAAGCTATTTTGGTGGACGGAGAAATATTAATATTTAGGGTATATATTTTATTTATAGTATAATTAATAATATATCTACTAAAGTAATACTCTCTCCTTATAAACACTCATTTTATATGTTTTTCTCGATATGTTTGGTATTATTTTGTGTCTTTTTTTTAATAGTATTTCATGTCTTACTGCGTTCGTTTTGTGTTTGTGTTATGTTTGATCGTATTTTGCATATTTTTGTAGGTTTTGGTGGTAGATAGTGCATTGGAGGCATAGTGGTGCAAATGACAAGTCAAAATGCATGCGAGACCAAGAAATGGAACAATGATATATCAAGACACGAATGCACGGGTCGAGAAAAACTGGAGTTGAGGTGGAAGACAACAAGATGGGCGACCACAAGAAGTCGGTTGCCAAACTTGCGTAACAACTTCGGCGATCGCCATTTGGATCGCTTAAGCTGCTGGAATGTTAGACAACTTCAGCGATCGCCAAAGATGTCACATTTTGACTGCAACTTCGGCGACTTCATTGTTTGGATCACCGAAGTTGCACGCAATTTTGAAATCTGAATTTTAATTCAATCTTATCTGATTTTATCTCTATCTAGACTCCAAAAGCGTACAATACACACCATTGTGGAGACATAGAGATCATCTTTCAATATCTTTTCATATAATTTTCATTCTAGATAGATTGATTCGTTACTTTAATAAATAATTCATATTTTTTTTATATACAGTATCATCATGATTTATTACCATAAATTAATTAAATGGTTAAATTTACCAATTTTGAATTAAAATTTGTTCAAATTTGTATTGATTGTTCATTTATGTTGATGAAGCATTAATTATCAGTATTAAATTAAGCATTTAATTGTGCAGATTTGTTCAAAATATATTTTGATTTTCAATTTATGTTGATAAAACATTAATTATCAGTATTAGTTACGCATTTAATTATATAAATTTCAATTATGTATTAATTAGTCTTAATTACGTCTATAATCATTAATAAATTCTGATGAATTACGTTAGTAATCTTTAAATTTTCTTAAATGTAAACAATTTTATTTGTATAGGAAAAGTGAAAAACTTAAAAGTATTAATCTCAATTACTCCCTCCGTCCCCTAAAGTGTTTAACGAATTTCCTTTTCGGGCCGTCCCCAAAAGTGTTTAACACTTGAAAGTTTCTATTTTGGGACTCAACCTCCACTCACAACACCTTTAAGTGAGACCCAATCTCCACTAACATCACACCTTTCTAACTCCACTCATTATACTTCTTACACACTATACACTAAGTCAATATCTTTTATTAAAACCCGTGTAAGTCAAAACGTTAAACTCTTTGGGGGACGGAGGGAGTATAAGACAACTAATATACCTTTATTGATGATGCGTTGACGTTGACAATCCTGTAAAAAGGATGATTAATAGTGGGAAGATATCACACACATAGGAAATAATATAAAATATTACTCCATCTGTCCTATTATTGATGACAAAAAAATCAATAAAACATTTACAATTTTGGTCAAACGGAGCCATAATTAATGAGAGGGAGGAAGTATTTGACAATGTGTTTGTTGGAGCATTTGGAAAGCGAGAAACGATGTCATTTTCAAAAAGATAAAACCAGATGTTGAGAAGGTTGTGGATGTGTTTAAATTTCCCTCTTAGAGGTGGATTCGATCTTTTTTTCATTCCTATCATACGTATTTTCTTCATGATTGGTGTTGTAATCCTTTTGCGTGTATTTCCAACTCTTCATTAAGGGGAACTTTTGTGTTGGACTCGTTTTGTAAGGGATTCGAGTACCCATCGTACTCGTATTAATATCATTTTTTAACTTTTGAAAAAAAAAATCCTATTCCATAAGAAAAACAAGAAAGCTCCATATTCTTTATTGATAAGTGATCCAATATATAATGCAATAATATTGCCCTAGATGATCAATTACACCTAACGAATTACTGGAACATTAAAATTTTTTTCTCTCAAACAAATTAAAGAAAACAACCATGATATGGCTAGTGACACATGTTCGAGAGAACTAGCTAGGGAGAAACTAGTGATAATTCATAAACTAATGGAATCCAAAATAAATTGAAAAAAATAAATAAAAATCAATGGAAAAGATTCATCATCTTGTTCTTTAGTTGGCCAGCTTCCTTCTCAGCTCCCTGCATGGCATTAGAAACCCCAGAATCTAAGAGCTTCCTGCTTCCACCGTGGCAACGATCTTCGGCCTCGCATTTTCTCCTCACGGGATGCTCCGGCAACTTCTTCGGCGGTGCTGCGGTCGGAGGAATGAGGTCTTTGGATGATGCCGCAGAAGACGTCACGAAGACGCTTGCGAGGAGCAGCGTCGCCATCATCATCAATGCCGTAGTGTTCTTCGCCATGCTAGAACCTTTTATCATTTTTTGCTGGACTTAGAAATTAAGGGTTTTGTGTTTTTTTTTAATCTTTTATATAATTGGTGTTGTTTTGTGATAGAGTTTGATGAGTTTATATAAGGGAGTAAATTGAGTTGAGAGTAGAGAGTTGTTGGTTTAGGGAATTAATTTTGTGGAAATGAATTAGCTTTTTGGGGAGAGCCGTTCATTGCCAATATTGCAATTAGTGTTATTCCGGAAATTGATGATGGACATTGAACTCTACCGCAGAAGTATAAATTATTTTTTGATGAACTCTACGTCATTCCCATGTAGGATGTTAATTTGGCCCGAAAGTCCGGATTGACCCGAAAACTAACCCGAAATCAAAGAGGGTTAGGATTGAAAATTTATGACCCGAAACATTTTTTTAGCCCGAATGGGTTGGATCGAAAACAACCCGAACCCGATAGGGTTAGCCCGAAAACAATCCGAACCCGATAAGGTTAGCCCGAAAATCGAGTGGGTTAGTCCGATTAACCGAATGAAAAAACTAAAATAATAATTATTTGCATAATATATTTGATTTTTTATGCAAAAAATGTATTTATCATACCCATCAATTAATTAATCACTTAAAAAAATAGGTATAATATCATTACATTTTCTCTTTAAATTTATTCATATTTAACTATGTTAAAATTTTTATTTTATATATTATATTTTTCAAACAATATTTTTTAAATATAAAATCATAAAAAAAATATACATACATGCTAAACATTTTCATAAATATTCTAGCCCGATTAGCCCGGTGGGCTAGCCCAAAAACTGAAAGTTTAGGGTTAGGGTTGTAAAT
Source organism: Leonotis leonurus (assembly GCA_026898415.1). Classification (NCBI taxonomy): domain Eukaryota; kingdom Viridiplantae; phylum Streptophyta; class Magnoliopsida; order Lamiales; family Lamiaceae; genus Leonotis; species Leonotis leonurus. The sequence continues at coordinate 1,471,849 of JAPKLX010000019.1, read as the reverse complement.
TTTCAATCCGAAAAAATTTCAACCTGATTTAGCCTGAATCGAATAACCCAATCCGAGTGGATGAGTCCGAAATCGAGTGGGTTAACCCACATACCTATTCCATATTTAGAAAAGATAATTACTAGTACCGTTATTATAAGTGTATAAGTCATCAAAAAGTTAAATATTTTTTATTATTTATTTCTTACTACTATTTATTAATTACTTCGTGTTTAATTAATATTAAATTATATTATAATAAATAAATTCAAATTAGAAAGTTAGGCGAAGTAATAAAATTTTTATCAAAGTTTTATTATTTATTTATTCGCATGTTACATAGTTTACTGACACATTATTGTGTTTGTGCACGGGTAGATGATATTTTAATACGTACCTACCTATTATATCGTTGAATTATATATTAGTTTCTTAAATATAAAAAATCTTGTTTTACAAAATTTAGATTTGCTTGTTTTACAAAAATCATTATATATTTAATCAACGTTACTTTTTTTATGAAAAATATATATTTAAATTAATTAAACTTATTTTATGATATAATAAAATATATCCATTAACATGATTAATTACTATTGAGATCGAAATCTATATGTGCAAAGTTGGTTAAATTTGATTAAGCTAGATGTATCGAGGAAATTAAATAAACTTCGAGTTTGACTAGATAATAATAAACTTCGATTGTTTTAAATAATTCACAAGACCCATAATATATATATTAAAATATATAAATATGAAATTTAAATAATTATTATATAAAAAATAAATTTAATTTCACAAAGTTTCACGAACTAATAGTTAGTATTAGTTATTAGTATTGTTAATAACGAAAATGTTCACCTGTCCGCTAGCCGGCCGCTAGCTGGATTAATACGCTTACGAATGATTTGGCTTGTCTCATACATAAATATTAAATTTTTATTAAAAGTTACTAATTCTCACTTTCCGACTAAAATATGTTGATTATGATATAGTTTAATACTATTTAATAAAAAATAAAAATTATAGTGACTCGTATGCTCATGTTGCATTGCCACGTCAGCCGTTGACACGTTAAGTTATGCCATCGTGGACAGTGGAATGATCATAATATTAACAAATATACATGTACGACAAGATAATATTATAGAAATTTATATTAAAAAATGTTGTATAAAAATCAATTAATAAACATTATTTATATATACTACAATCATTTTTCTAAGTTTATGAATGATAATTTTAATAAGAGGTGATTTGGTGTTTATGAATGATAGTTTTAATAAGAGGTGATTTGGTTTGTATGATAGGATAGATAATATTATTACCTTTAAATTTTTCCCGTTCTATCCATATATGATCCTTCATCTTCTTATGAATTTAATTATTTTTTTATACCCCTTAAACACAAGTAACAATTTGGAGGAGGAAATGAAGCAGTAAGCCAATATGCATTTGCAATTCAAATGACAAGAGAAAGTTCCATTTTATATTTATCAATTCCAAGGCATAAACTAAAGGAACAATTTCTTCATTTATTAAATTAAAGAAAACCAACCATGATATGGCTAGTGCACAATTTCAAGAGAGAGAATGATGAATAATCGGATCCAAGAAATAAAAGTATCAATGGAAAAGTCCCATGATCTTTTCTTTAAGATCCTCTGCTGTCTTCTCAGCTCCTTGCATGGCGGTTTCGACGTCGGAATCGCCCAAAAGTTTCCGGTTGCCACCACGGCATTTGTCTGCGGCTTTGCATTCCCTCATGTGCTTAAATGGTGATCCTGGGGTTGGATTCGGAACCAGATCTTTGTAGTTGACTGTGTTGGCCGACGACGAAACGAAGATGCTCACGAAGAGCATGGCCGCCAAGATCAAGGCTGAAGTTCTTGCCATTGTAACTTCTCTTCTTTTTTTTTTTCTTTTGAAAAAAAGAAGAGAACAAGTGAAGGTAGAAATGTTAATGGATATAGAACTTCTCTCTTGAAATATTGCACGGTTTTATTTGTTTGATTATGGGATAGAAATTGATGTGTTTATATAGGAGAAGAAAATTCAGTTGAAATGAAAATGTGTGGTTGATGTAATTTTGTTGAATTAGAATTATGAGTATTTTGAGGAGGACCGTTCATTGCAAAACTAAAATTTTCTTATTTCTCATGAAACCACAATAATAGAAAGACCTATAAATAATAAATGGCTGCAGGCAAGAACCCTAATAACCAAACACTGTTAGCCTAGGCAACCTGTTATGCACTCACAATTTAATTTGAATTTTCTTTCTAGCATTTATTCTCAAGCTTTATGCAATAATATTAATCTTGAGCTCTCTCTCGTAGGCTTTTTCTCAAAATAAATTCACCTCATGATTCTTGTTCTCCTCACTAATTAATTTTAAGGTAGAATTGTAATTGAAGCTCATTGAGTCGCATTCATATTTGTAAATTAAAATTAGAGTTTTGAGTACAATTTATTATTTTTTGTTGCCATTTGGTAAGAATATAATGAATCTTTTATTCTCCAATACATCTTACTATAATATTGTGATTGATTGAAAAATTTGTGCGCTTAATTTAATTCTATGCGTTTAGGGTTGTAATGGGATAATTCAATATCCAATTTTGTCTCACACACTTTATATATCTAAAATTAAATTTATCATTTTAATAAATATTTTTAAAATTAAAAAAATTGTTATAGTATAGTAAATCATAATTAATGAACCATAAAAAATAATTGAAAGTGACATTATAGATTAAAAAATAATTATATATCTTATTTGAGTGGGATAAACCTTAGTACTACTGTGCATAAAATTAAACTAAAACATATAACACTAAAATTGAAAAATAAAAATAAAATTTTAATTTGATTATGAGACGACATGAAGGGTGAGACACCGAATCCCATTTGTTTGGGTATTCGGCATAATTTAACTTCAACACGGACATTAGGCTTGTTGGCGTTAGGGGCCTTTTCGCAGTGAGAGCACTTGATAATCATTTTGAGAATCTTATTTGGTGATGGAAGGTCTCAGCTCATGCAAAGCAGTAACTATATGAAGGAAGAGTATGAAGTTGATCCTCACATCAAACTCTAAGCGCTAGTTACGTAACAGTGGCGGAGCCACGCTTGTGAATGGTGGGGCTCTTGCCCCACCTCAAAAAATTTTAGTTAGTACTAATAGTGTTAAAAAGTATTAATATTATGTATAAATTTATATATTTTGTCAAGATCTTGCCCCACCAAAACTTAAAAATTAGGGGCAACGATCCTGCCCCTTGTACCTCCGGGGGCTTGGCTCCGCCCCTAGTTACGTTGAACCTTTTTAGGCCTTTTCTAGTATAGATATTTTAAAGAAGACTAGCTAGTATAGTAACTACACCTTTGACTTCTAATAATTTAGGTCTGAAAACCTGACTTTCTAATAATCTAGGTCTGAAAACCTGACTTTCAGCCCTTTCTTGCCAAAAATCCTAGAGTGTAAATGGACATAATCTAGCAAATCATGCACAAATAGAGAAAGTTTCAATTTTTATATTGATCGGAGTGAAATAAGAGCGTGAAATTCTTTTTCCTTTCCGCATGAACCATACTATTGGATCTTTGAATTCGAGGCGAAACCCTTCTCTGTCGTTACGAAATAATTCTGCGCATGGATGACTATATCTCTGGGAGAGAATTAAATAAAAAATGCTCCAATTTTCCAATTTAAATAAAAAATCAACATCAGGTCCCCACTATCCGAAAAGGCAGATCGAAGCGGTGGATCATAAAATGCTAGACAACCAGGAGGTGGCTTCTCCAGACGATATAACACCATTCTTTTCTTTTATTAGGCAATCTCCTACTTATTCATGCGTTCTTTGGTAGGGAGCTAAAGACGATACACCAATGACTCAAAATCTCCAGATGATATAAAATCAAGAAAGATCAGAAGCAGAAGCGTGAAATTTTTATGGACATGACATTGCCTGGATCATTAATAAGCTCGAAAAAATATCTCATCGATCGATTGAATTAGCTACGAATTTTATACTAAATAATCTAGTATAAAATAGAACAAATATTTGATCAGTTCCTTTAATTGTTATAAGACAATGATGAATATTAAATACAACTATTGTATTTCCAGAAGGAAAAAAAATATCTTTTGGGTTATGTAACATCCAACACTAGTTCATCCTCCAACAAAAAAGAAAGGGTAAATTTTAGCCACTTGGTTAATAACAAAAGATCGAGAGGTTCTAAATTTTTTTCTTTATTCATAATAATATTACACAACGATCAATTACAAGGGAATGAATAAAAGAGACAATATCATTTTGTAATAAAATACAAGAAAACCAAACCATGATATGGTTAGCACACAATTTCAAGAGAGAATCCATCGAGTCCTACAATTCATCAGCCTTCGACATCCTCTTCTGAACTCCTTGCATGGAGTTTCTGAGAAGTCTGCGATCGCAACGCTTTTTGCCTTGGCAGTCCTTATGGTAGTGATTATCCCCAGACAGTTCCAGCTTCTGCAACGTTGCTGTGATGGAATTGCCTTGTTGGATGAGATCTTTGTAATCGATGAAATTTCCGGACAACGACACGAAACCACTCACGGCTAGCAACGCCACCAAGAACAAGGCTACACCCCTCGCCATGCTTGGAATTCCTTTCCTTTTTGTGAAAAGAAAAGAAAAAGAAAGAAGTGAAGGAAGAGAAATGTAGGATGATCTCTCCCTGGTGAAATAGTGTGTGGTTTTCTTGCTGTTGTTTTGAACCAGAGTTTGAGGATCAGTTTATATAAGAGAAGAAATTCAGTTGAGGTTTGTTGGTTTTTGTTTTTGTTGAATTGTTTGCCATCCATTTCTTAATTACGTGTGGTCAGAAGAGAATTGGGATACCGATATTGTAGGTTGTGAGAGAGCTAAAAACATTATCAAAATGGAGCTAGTTAGCTCCAAAAACTAAACTATGAATATTAGAAAATTCTATCAAATATTTAAAATATCTATAATTTTATAATTTTATACGAGGGATTATATAAAATAGCAAAAAAAAAAATTGTAAAAGACAAATAATAGTCACTAACTTAATTATAAATTTTTTGTACTAAAATACGCTTATAATTATATTTTACATTTATGAGTATGAATTGTATCAAATCGTACCATTCATACGTGATACTTAACTTTATTAAATTGTACGTGCGTGTGAATCGTATGAATGAATATCATTCATACCTTTCATACCATTTGTATCGTTCATACAATTAAATTTAAGTATAAAGATATTTATGCATGGTAATTCACATTCAAAATGGCTAGAATTTAAATAGTTTTATGTTTGTGGCTATTATTTGTCTTTTACAATCTTTTTTGACTAGTTTGTATAATTAACACATTTTATAAGTAGCGTAGTTGATTCTCTTGTGAAAATATTATATTGAATATGAATATATATTTTCTTTTGAATAATTCATGAATATTTAAAAATACTAAAACTTAAGTTGCAAATAAGATGTACATGGGACTAGGGTTGTCACGGTATGGTATATACCTTACTAAAATTTGTCATACCTTATACCTCCTTACCTTTACCTTCGGTATGAAAAATTTCATACCGTTCCCTTACCATATTTTTCGGTATACCTTAGTTCAATATACCTTACTTTCAGTATAACATTTTTACATACCTATACTTTACCTTATTTTCGGTATACCTTTCTTACACGGTATACCAAAACTTATTTATTTTCGATATGCCTTACCTTACTTCGATATACCTTTTTTTGCGATATACCAGAATTTATTTATAATGAAAATCATCTTAAACAAGGTCTAACATATAAAAAACATAAAGTATTATTTTTTAATAACATAATTTATGAAATAAACCACTAATATCATATAATTAATTACAAGATATTAACTAACTATATTATTGTATTTTCATATAACTAATCAACTAGATTTAGGCATATAATTATAATTAATTTTGATCATTTATGTAGGGTATATTATAAAAATAATAATATATTTTCATTAATTATATATTACAACTTATATTATATTTAATAACTAATAGATCGTGTAATTATATCATAATTATTTATTTATGTAACAATATATATATATATATATATATATATTAGTTTATCGTATTATTTAAGATAATAAGTAGTATATATGTTATTGTTCAATCTTTTTAATTATCAATAAACTCACATGTTTTTGTAGTTTGTCATTCATATTTATTAATTATAATTCATAATTATGAATAAACAATTTTTTTATAATTCAAATCGAATATATATATATATATATATATATATATATATCGATATATACCAATTTTTTCGGTATATACCGCGGTACGGTATATGACGGTATACTTCGGTATTTGAAAAAATTATACATTTACCTTACCTAAAAGTTCGGTACGGTATGATACCTTACCAAAAATTTTGGTATACCTTATATTCGGTATTTTACGATATTTTTCAGTATGGTAAGTACGGTATACCATTTTTTTGATAAATTTTGAAAGCCCTACGTGAAAGATAAATTTGCAACTTTTCTATAATCCTAGAAAATATGTAGTGGAAAATATGAGATTGTGTTGAGTCATGATTATTTAATATCATATTTCAAATCAATTGTACTTATTATTGGTAAAAAAATATGTATAGATAATACGAAAACATCATAAATTCGATAAGACGTGTGGACACTTATGTTACAGCATATAAATAGAGTGTTTAATTATTGAAGATTAAATTAATTTGAGATTATCTGAAATTGTGTTACAACCAAGATCATTTGAAATTAATCTTGTCGACAAAACTCATAGTTATAATTATATATATTTATATAAAGTTTAACTCGTAAACTAATGTTAAGACTCAATCAAACACTACTCTAAGGCCTTGTTTGATAGGTAAGATATGATAGGATTATACTAAATTATCTTATCAAATCATGTGTTTGGTAGCAAATGTGATTAATACGTTGGTCCGCTACTAAACACTAGGCCCGTGCCAAAATCACTATTTCCCCCTATATTTTAATCATAAGGAAAGGGTGAGATTAAAATAATCTTTATAAATCATACAAATTTAATCTTATCATACTATATCTTATCTTGGCTATCAAACATGCCCTAAATGATTAAGATAATATAACATTTATATTCATGTGAGAATATTCAAATATACCTTTGAAATGCTTAAATTTTAGTACTGATTAGTACGAACCATCTTGTTCTAAATTCACACAATATAATAATTTAAGTTTTTGGTCCCGAAACGGGTATATAAAAATTTTGAGATGCGGATTAGTGGTTTATCAAACTCATTTCAAAAAAAAAATAAAAAAAAATCAAACTTTTGATTTGAGAGCCAAGTGCTCTTTCTTTCAAACAAGCTTTTACAAATAGTATGAAATCTATGATAACTTGCTCGGTTTCTAAGCTCTAGATATGAAAATAATTTGGCTTATAATACACTGGGAAAATATAACAACTCCAACTTAGAAACACTCGAGAAATGAGTGTTTCAGCAAATAAGACTTTGAGCTTGAATATGAGTTGAATTATTGTAGTTCTTGAATCTTCCTGTTAGAGTCGTCGTCCTTTTTACCAATTTTGATGTCTGCAATAAGGATTTGGTTTACTTGCACTGAGATCTTTTCCAGAAATGGAAATACCTTTAAGAAAGTGGTTGATCAACTCAGTAGCTAGGTTCCAATAGCATGAACTTCAGTGCAGAGTTTCAGGAGACGAGAACTTCACACTTCAACATTTCTTGAGACTTCATAACTTCAAGACATCACTTTATGAAGCTGTCCTTCAGTGTTGGCTTCTTACTGAGTTAATAAAATTTCAGTACTGATCTTGAAACTTCAGTTTTGAGTTCTTCAATATGAATATAAATGAAAATAAGACTAAGACCATATTTTTCAGTTTTAGACTTAATACATCTTTTAGGGGAAGTTTTGAAATATAAATCAAAACCTTTTAAATATTTCCCTTATATTTAAAATGGACTAAAATTGAATATTTTAAATTAAATAAAAGGCACAACTTGTATTATATCATTATTAATTTTCTTATTCATTAAAAAATGAAAGGAAACGTGGTTTTGCAATGGAATACAACATTGGAGCAGTTAGAACTAAAAGAATTAAACCCGAAGAAACAACATGGTGGTGATGATCCGACGTGAGCATCTTCCTCCCACCGCCGTCGCCGTCGCCGTCCTGGCGGCATCTATCGACGGGAGAACATCCCCTACTGTAGTTGTTGCCGGGGGCTGGCGGAGGAACATTTCCCGGTGCATGGTTGTTGGAACCGATGCTGGGAGCGCCGATGATTGTATCCGCCGTCGATGATAACGATACAAAAATGCTTAAAACAAGAAGCAGACTACTTGTTATAATATATATATGGATGATTTCTTCCTCTTTTTTCAATTCTCTCCAATGAGATCACTACTTGTTCTACTTTATGTGGGATTTCATGACATATTATATATATAGGTATATATATAAGCGTTTGTCTTATTTATTAATTTTAATTGATTTGCCTCATATTCAAATAGTATTAATTATCCAAGAAAGTAATTCACTGCATATTTATTGTATAAAAATACATTTATATATATTTTTACATTTCTGAATATGAATAATATGAATCGTATTGAATCATGCCATTCATACTTGATATATAGTTTTTTTAAATTGAATATATATGAATTTTATAAATGAATATCATTCATTCATTTCCTACATTTCATACCATTCGTACAATTAAATTTAAGTAGAAGGATATTGTTAGGTATTTTAAGTCTGCTGTTATTTGGGATGTTGACCTAACATGTGTGCTTTTGTGTTTCTTCACATGAATGTTGTTGTTGACCTCAGCATCCAGGTACACAGCCACGTGGAAGGCTGATTTGGCAGTGACTCAGCATCCAGGTCCACAATCACGTGGAAGGCTGACTTGGCGTCTCTTGAAAGACACGTGAAGACTTGAAGGATGCACGGAGACTAGAGGGAAGACCAAGTCTTACTAGGCGGTTGAGATATTTATGCTAGTAGGATTCTGTTCCAAAATCCAGGAGTCAACAACCAACTGTTGTGATGCAGTTGAGATATTCATGCTAGTGGAATTCTGTTTCCACAAATCCATGAGTCAACAACAAACTGAAGTTGTTCCACAATTCCAGGCTGATATGCGGAGGACAACAACTGAACTGCGAGAATTGTGAAGACATGGGCCAACAGTTGTTATATTCATGGATCCAAGCCCATATAGTCTATCTATAAATACTAGAGTCATTCATTAAGTTGAGTGCGGATTTTGAGATGATATAAGAGGTTATATAGACATGATTTTGCAGATTAAATTCGTAGTTTAGTGTGTATGATCTTTGTCCTTGTAAGGTCATACGTTTAGTGTTTTTGTAAGAAGTGTTGATGTTGTGTGGTGCTAAACATTGTAGCAACACAACACTTATTTTGATTATTCTTTTTGGCCGTAAGGCTGCCGTGTAGGTTGTTTATTAACACAACCTACGCAAAAATTATCCCGTGTGTTTCTTGTTTAACTTCCGCAACATTGACTTAGAGTAGTTGATACACTTTCAGATATTTTTGATAATTTAAATTCAAAGTGATTAGAATTTAAATGTTTTTATGTTTGTGACTATTATTTTTCTTTTACAATTTTTTTGGCTATTTTTTATAATTAACACAAAGGATTAACACGGAAATATATCTTATATATAAAATATTGTTAATTATACATGATAGCAAAAAAGATTGTAAAAGAAAAATAATAGCCACCAATATAAAAATATTTAAATTCTAGTTATTTTGAATGCGAATTACCAAAAATACTCTCCTACTTAAATTTAATTGTATGAAAGATATGAATAATATTCATTTATACGATTCATATGTACATACATTTTAATAAAACTAAATACCACGTACAATTCAATACGATTCTCATACTATTTATACTCAAAAATTTGAATAATAATTATATGAATATTTTAGTATAAGAAATTTTTAAATAACTATAATTTTATTCATACGATTCATATGTAGTATTATTTATTTTTTATAATTTTTTTGACTATTTTGTATAATCACGCTATATAATACATTAATTCTTTAACTTCTCTGAAATGGCATACATCGATTGAATATACCCTATAATAAAAGAACTACCATTTTTTTCTGAAATTGTGTATAAAAATCAAAGTATATACAAAAATTATGCTACAATCGCAGTGCTGAATGTGCTACCTATAAACGACAGCTTCTCATGTTATATAGTTGATCTTTATGTGTATATAATTTCTGTATTTAGAGACAATTTATTTAATTAAGCAAAATATTTTTTTTCCACCTGCTGTATATTTAATAATATATCTACTAACAATATCAATGGGTACGTAATAGTGTCATATTATTCTATTCAATATGACAATAATAATTAATTAAGGAATATGATATTGCACCAGCAGCAAATCGAAGAACAAAAAACCCTAACATTCCTCAAGTTTATGAAAAAACCAATTATATAAGAGAAGTAATTGCACCAAATACTAGAAGAAAAGAAGAGCAAACTAACACGTACGACCTAATTTAAATAAATAAAAACATTAATAAAAAGAAACTACATGCATGCATAAAAACGTTGCTAGCTCCTCAAGATGATCTTGCTCCTAAGCTCCATGTCGGAAACTCTGCAACCGCCAACAACTTTCTGCCGCCGCGGCATTTCGTCACCAACGAACAGCCCCGGTGATAGGGGTTCGCCTCCTCGTGTGATGGTCGTCTTTTCGGAGCTGCGCGGTTTCTTGCGATCACTTCATAGCTTATAGTTTTTGCCGCCGCCGCCGACGATAAAAGTGTGCTAAACACAAACAAACTTGCCAGAATCACACTTAATAATACCCTCTTCCCCATTCTATTTAATTGCCACTTTAATCAATTGATTTCTAATTCTTTTTAACTAATCAAGAAATTAATATAATTTGTATGTGTAGGGTCTCATGACATAATTTATAGTGGAACACGTACGGCCTGTTTAATTTATTTTAATTGCAGAATTTAAATTTAAAGATCGATGTGAGCGAGTCCCTTGGTTAATTAACTGTAGATTTGGATCGGAAAAGAATGTCCAATTTCTTTGGTTAATTACAATGATTATTAATTTTAAAGATTACTTACGCGGTAAACACGAATATGAGATCTTTAGTCTCGGACAATAGGATAAAGATGGAGTTTTCTCATTTAATTACCTAAATTTGAAACGATTTTTCCTGGAATTATATATTTAGTGGGAGGAGTTGTAGCAATGCTTAATTTTATCTAGATAGATGCTCTAACAATGGTAACTGTTAGCAATTCAATCGTAATTAAATTGGAACTTCCGAAAATTAATATAATATAAATATATCAATAGTGAGATAAGCAATATTAATACTAAAATTCTACTCCTGCAATATAGATAATAAATATTAAATACTAAAATATTAAATAACTATATATCTATGATTGTATTAGTAGTGGTTGCTACATACGTGCGGCGCTGCTCGTTGACAACGGTTCAAGTGTTTATTTTGTTAATGCGTGTTAATTATCTATGATTCAATTCTAATTGTTGATTTATTTTAATCTAAAAGTTATATGATTTATTGAAATATTTTTATATTATTTTATATAATTAAAGGTTATAAAAGTGAATTTTCTATCATCATAATTTTAATATAGATATACTAAATTTATTTTTACAATAATAATATCTGAATTAACATACACTAATTTCTCTCCTACAATATACTTTTTGTGGCATGAATTATCTTCAACTTTGTTATTTTCATATTTGCTGAGTTAAAAATTACATGACAATATTTCAATTAAACAAACATAATCACCCGACTACAGTGGACATTGTTAACATGTTATTAAATGATTTAACATTGTATGTAGATAAATGATAGGTATTTGATAAACGTTTATCTAATTCTCACTTTTATGAATAGAGTCTATTGATTATAATATTATTTAATGTTTATTCAATAACAAATAATTAAACATAATTATAATGCATCATATGCTAATTATGTGTCATTATTATGTGACATTCACAACATAATCTACAAAATTTTAAAAGATATATAAAACAATTCAAATTTCCTATGTTGCCTTACATTTTATCAAAACAATTGAAAATAAATTAATATTATATCTAAATAATCCATTATATCTTAGTCAATATAGATTATAATAAATCACAATTAATATTTAATGATTAATTTATATTTGATTAACGACCTATTTACTTTTTAGACGAAAATTAAAAAATACTTAATATATACCTATTATACAAAAATCAAGAATCACCATATATGATAATTTTTATTCAAAAATAAAATAAATTGTTATTAGTAGTACGTTCCAAAATGAAAAATGGATCGCTATTAAAAGTACGGAAGTAATATACTAAAATATTTTTTTCATAAGTTGTAGCACAGAATGCGATGCACTTGTTAATTTATTTATCTCACATGACATGGAATTGAATTTCTGACAGCATAACTTCTTTTTCTGACAGTAGAGGCCTTTACTTTTTAAATTTTCACAGAATTCATTTTAAGTTTGCCCATCACTACTAAAGGTGAGCTGCTATGACTACTAACACAGGATTATTATAAGTTGTTGAGCGATCCTAAGTTTCTCCTTTTCATGTGCATGTACATTCACATCGTTTGCAAAAACTGTTGCTCCCTCCGTCCCACTCAAAATGGTCCATTTCTTTTGGGCACGCATATCAATAAAGTCTCATTCTTTTTACTTACCCAATACATATCTCTCCTAAAAAAATTGCTATAAAAGGAAATGAGCCATCTTATTAGGACGGACGGAAATTGCAAAATGAGCTATCTTGAATGGAACGGATGGAGTATTATTTAAGAATCATCTCGTTCAAACATTTTATATACCCACTTTTCAATTACTACATCAACAAAATACCCAAAGTTAAATAAACATTAACAAATTACCCACTTTATATTTGACTCACCCACCTACTCAATTAATTACACACTCTCTCTCTCCCCTCTACCCCAAAATACCGCCCCCCTCTTGCCGCCCATCTCTTTTCTTCCCTTGCCGCCGGCATATCACCCTTTGCCACTATCTTCGTTCTCCTCCCAAGTTAACTCATCTTCGCTGCTCCATCTCACCAGCTGCTCCATCACCAGCTGCCACCATATCACCATCTCCGTTCTCCTCCGTTCTCTTGTAGCCGCCATATCACACTGCTCCATCGCGCTGCCACATCCTCCGAGCCACCACCTCTCAATTGTCTCTCCGATTGCATAATGGACGACTCCATTGAAGAAATACCTGAATCAATTCAAGTAATTAGCTTGATACCATTGATTTAAATTTGAATTAGTGTACTGTGAATTAGTTCTAATTTCTATAGAATATATGACTGTAATTTAGGTTTTTACACTATATATTGCCTTATTTCGAGCTATATTTGCATGATTGGATTTAGAATGGTCTTATGTTGCTTCCTGGATCAATAGCGCCCAGATTAGCCGAAATGTCGCTCGTAATGCTTACGCGGGCGGGATTTACGTAGGCAAAGAATTTCCGAGCGGTATTTAGGTATTCAAATGCTATGTATTTTTCTGATTTCATACATGTATATATTGCATTCTACATTTTTACATATAACATCCTAATTTTATATGTTGCAAACGATGTATATACATGTTTAATTATGATTTTTACCCCTAATTTTGTATTATATTGGTCTATTAAGTAGTTTTCCTAATTAATTGTTTTAATTATGAAGGTCTCCGAGTGTCCTTGGTATCGTAGACCGAACTCTATTGATCGAATTTCGATACTGAACACATACTATCGGATTAGCGTACTAGAAGATATATGGAGCACACTCCTTGAGGTCGGGGGTTACGATTTACTTGACCGATTCAAGGAGGGGCCTTTCGGACACTTTATAGGGTGGACACCGGGCAGCGTGTGTTCGTCGGCGCTCCACGGCATAGTCGCTCGGTGCATTTGGTCCGGTACCGGTATTTGGTTCCACCTCAATGGGACTGATATTGAGTATACGGTACGGGATCACGCGTTGATCACGGGGTTGCGATTTGGGGGCTCTCAATTCTACAGCACGCATCCCCACGATCTGAGAGGCCTTCGGCTTTTTGAGATGGCATGCGGTGGCGGCCATTTGTCCGGAGCGAATTTGCTAAAGTGCTTCACGAAGCGCATTCCTCCCTACGATGACGACATATATCTAGGCTTGGCTCACGTGCTGATGGCTTCGATTTTCATCTTTGGGCATGACGCTTAGAAGATGGTATTCCCGTGGTTGTGGACTCTTACCTCGGACGTGGACACATTCTACTCGTACCTGTGGGGAGCATATTCTTTCAAGATTCTCCGAAATTATTTGAGAAAAATTCCGGATAATCAGATATATCATTTCTATGGACCTGCCTAGTCACTGATGATTTGGGGACTCGAGTTGCTTCCCGGGGTGGGGAGTGTAGCTGGGAGGTATCTTGGTGACGGATTACATCCGAGATGTCTTTGGTGGAATTTTCGAAAAACACCAGATCTTCCGGCATCGGCAGACATTCGGAGTTTCTACCTTGATTTGTCAGTAAGTTAAAATTTTGTTTTAATTCAATATATGAATTTAATTTACTTAAATAATATTTTAAATAATTGACTATTTCTGTATTTTTTGCAGTGCTATGATATTGAAAACATAGTTATGGATGACGTCGAGCCGTCCCTACCTTATGTGACATCGGTCGACTATCCGAATCCGCTAGCGGTATTGTATGCTCCATTGGTGAACATTACTGCGAGGCCCCAGCACACTTCAGGCGATTAGTGTCGTGTCAGACAGACACGACCACCTATTGATGTTGAGCATGTCTCCGGTCCTCGATCTACTCGGACTGCGAGGCCTGTAGTGGACGAGCAGGCCGCTGAGCACACCGGCCACACATCTCGCCCCCCTCGACATCGTGTTGACAAGGGGAAGCGTGCTAGAGTATAGAGGACTGATTCATCGTCCAGTAGCAGCGGAGGGCCTCCTCCTCAGCCGAGTGCAGATAGGGACTACATACGAGAGATCGTTCGGGATGAGGTTTGGGCTGAGGTTCGTGCATCTGAGGCACGGATACGAGATATTGTTCGGGATGAGGTGCAGACACAGATTACAGCTGAGGTGAGCAAATTAAAGACGTGGATGAATGAGATGTTCGATTTGATGAGATGCGGCGGATCACGACGCAATTCTCCGGTGATAGATGCTCGGAGACGTAGTCCGCCCATTACGGACTCGGGTCGTCCATCTCGTGCCGCTGACGAGGATGATGGTTCTGCTCGGCCATCTACTGCATTTCCCGAGCATATGGCCCATACATCGGAGCCCGAGCCCATTACGGACTTGCCACACCTCTCGGGGGTCGATGCTCCTTTTGTGACCTCACATCGGGGACATGTATTTTTAAAATTATTATGTGATTTAATTTGTTTTATGTTTTTAATATTAGTATTTTCTAATTAACTATTTATTTTACTAGTCGTGACGGGTTGGATTTATCCGGAGAGGGGAACGACTACTGTAGTCCAGAAAGGGGATATCGCCCTCCTGTATCCCCTCCATTTTCTTTTGGTGTGTACCATAGATTCGTAGAATTTTTGAAGAAACCTGATTATGAGACACTTGAACTCAAAGGAAATGGGGCTCCTTTGAGTGTTGGAGATTTGAAGTGTATAATGAACTTGACCGAAGATTTCTATTCAGAGGTAATTTTATTTGATTATTTCTATTAATTACAATATTTGTGTAATTTATTTTATTTTATAATACTAACCAAATTTTTTTGTATATAGACTGTAGATTTGTACATTATGTCACTTCAAACAAGACTGAGCGACAATTATATGGTGTATCCGACTCACGCCTGTGATAAGACTGTGATATGCAAGACTGATTTGTTTGTAAGTAAATTTATTTGTTTTATTTGCTTTATTTGTGAATTTTATTTGTTTTGTTTGTGAAATTTATTTGATTATTTATTTATGATAATTATTTATTTTATTTATTTGTGAAACTCGTTTTGTTTTATTTATTTGTGATATTTAATTTTGATATTTTGTTGTTTTATATATGTAGTCAAGGTTAGCGTTTGAATTTAAAAAATTTATGGACGCGAATAGAGACTCAGTTCGAAAGCAAGACATGGTTGCCCACATAAAAAACAACTGGAAGCCAAGTAAGTTTTTGTTGGATGTCGTTAAGGGTACTGCTTATGGATCCACTTGTCGTGCATGGTGGGATGCTAATGAAGTAAGTTTGTATTTTTTTTATTAAGTTAGATTATAATTATGTTATGTCACTAATTGTGTTATGTATTATTTAATTGTAGGTGATATTCCCGTGCTTAGTTTCTCATCATTTCGTAGTTGTGGTTGTGTGTATGAAGAGTCGTACGCTTACAGTGTACGACTCTAATTATCACGCAATTACGGATGAGATTCGGCAAATGAGGCTTAGGGAGTTGCAACCATTGCTTTATGGTCTTTCTGTGACGATGCGGCACAGGAAGTACTATATCCACAACAAACTTGGATTTCAAGAGAACCATAAATTGTTCATTACCCGATGTGCAGATCCCGGTGTACAATTCAAATAGATGGATAGTCATAGTTGTGAGCCATTCGCGTGCATGACAATCGAGGGAATTATTAGTGGATAGCCTACAATTGAGTGGGGGACGTCAAATGTCAGTGTCTATCGTTCTTATATGGCTTGTTGTATTTTTCATTTGTGTGATTGATAGTAACTTTGTTTTGTGTTAATTTGGGATGTTTAGACAATATTTATTAGCAATTATATATTTAGACAATATTTAGAAAACTTAAAAAAAATAAAAATTGTAAAGGGGTTGCTGTGTTTTGAACAAAATACAAAAACAACATATAAAACAAAAATATGGGGCTACTGGGTTTCAAACCCAGGCCCTTTTGGAAGGAGAAGTTATAGGGGAGAGAAATGCCAATTTCCTTAAATTCACATCTACAAATCATTATAAACTTATCAATTGCAAACAATACAAAAACAACATATAAAACAAATGAATATTGAATATATTGAATATTTTTTCATAACAAATATATTGAATATTTTGAATCCAAGCCCTTTTAAAATATATTGAATATATATTCATAACAAATTAACAACAAATAAGTCTTCATAACAAATGACAAAACAAATTATCTTCATAATCATCATCTATTTGGGGGCAATTCGGACCCGTATGTCGGGTAATACCACAATGAGGACATGGTTGTCTTCCTCTCCTACGTCTCCCAGATGTTTTCCCTCCTGATCTACGTCTACTTAGTCGAGGTCGACCCGGCATTCGTATGGCTTTGTTTAGCAAAACTTCTATATTTGTGACATTGGTTGGTATGACCCAATTATTTTTGTGAGGAACACGTGCAATGTGTACTCTGTAGGCGTCCATCATCTCTGTCTGTTTGTAAAATTTTGCTATGAATTGATATATATTCAATCCGGCATTCCTGTCGCAAAACAAATGTAATTAGACAATATAATAAATTACTAAATATCAAAATTTAATTATTTAAATTATACACTTACTGAATTGTCGTGACTACATGAGAACAAGGAATGAGATCAATCTGAAACTCCATACACTCACAACTCCATGCATTCAAGTCTACAATAACTGACCGCGTACTCGTCTCAACCTTAAAGGTATTAGCATCCACACGAGTTACGTTGTACGCACGAGATCTATCAACTTGCAGTCGCACTTTTCGTATAACCTCTTCGGGATATTCTTGACGATCTCGTGCAGCTTTCTGACGTCTATCATCAAACCATTTTTCCAACACAAGTCTCACTGCCTCCACAAGAGAACAAATAGGGAGACGTCGAGCCCACAACAGTGTCTTATTGAAGCTTTCAGCTGTATTAGATGTTAGGAAGCTATACCTTCGCACTGGGCACATCGATCGAGCCCATTTGGGAGGTCCAACACTCATCAACTTCTCATAAGCAGCAGGCTTTGAAGCCTGTATGACACTCATTCTTTTAAAGTATTCATTATGCCTGTATGTATAAGCAGCTCTCTGAAATAAACCAACAGTGTTCTTTCCAAACTGTTTGATCTTGCCGCTAAGATGATAGTAGCATAAACCATGTGTTGCTTCGGAAAATACGACACCCACGACATGCTCAATCGACACATGTTGATCAGATACGATCAATGTATTTGGCGTACAACCATAAGCTCTCTTTACTCTGGTAAGGAACCAAATCCAAGACTCGTGATTTTCGATCGGCCTAATTCCAAAAGCTAGTGGGTAAATCTGTTCATTCGCATCTTTCGTTACTGCAACGAAAAAAATGCCATTGTTCTTCGCCTTTAGATGAGTGCCATCTACAACTATTACGGGCCTCATACACAACCCAAACCCAGCTCTACAAGCTCCAAGAGCGACAAACAAATGTCTAAATCTATTGTCAGGACCAACATCAAGATCCGTGATCGTACCTTGATTCATCACTTCCAACATATGTAGATATCCATGCAACAATTGAAATGTTGCATCATACTTACCGTATATCATCTCAAGTGCATGATTTCTTCTTCTGAGTGCGACATCATACTTGACATCCATACCGAAACACCTCCTCAGCTCCTCCTGAATAACCTTCGGTTTAATGATATCTTTCACATTTCGCATTTTCTTCGCAAAGAATGCGCCAATCACCTTTGAGTGTACCTTTTTCGGACCAAGATTTGAGATATCATCAAGACAAGTGTGCTCAGCACGAAACTTGGATACAATCCAACAACCTCTGTGACAATGAGCACGCACAACGAACGGACATCTATCAGACAACTTACAAACCCAATGCAATCGATACGTGTCTGATCTAACAACTTTGTACTCAGCTCGGTTCTCCATGTTCCACAATCCAGCCGCAATATTCAAGTCTTCTTTATCATCGAAGATCGACCCATCACCTAACTCTTCGAGTATTAGATTTTCTTCAGTCAACACGTCGGAGGTCATAGCATTGAGGGGAACCATAGGAACTATCCAATTTCTTAAAAACCCTTCTCTATTAGGGTTGTACTCGACGTCACTATCCACACTCGGATACATCATTTCTAGAACTCTTCGCATACCCCATGCATCACGTATCCATGCTGCAAATTCGGCAAATGTAGCACTGTTCATCGCAGGACCTTGTTCTTCTTCTTCAGATTCAGATGATGAAGAATAATTTGAACTCATAACATAATCTTCATCATCATTGTCATCGTCATCATCACCACCACCACCACCATCTTCTTCGCCAAAACCGTCACCACAAGCAAAGTTGAGGTCCGGAATTCTCGTGGATTCATTTCTGCTACTCAATTCAGCTCTCATATCCACGTACACTGTAGGTGATGATTGACTCAAACAAAGTCTTCTGACTTCATCATCGGTGGTCAGTTGAGATTTGATAAGCCGACCATTCTTCGATCTTGACAAATAGAAGACATCATACTGATTTGCATCTGCAATTGACATGTATTCGATGCAGAATTTTAAATTCGTGATCGTGACATAATTATTTGGAAGAGGTGCAATCTGCTCCTGACCACCCGTATAAATACATCCGTCCCAATAACCTCCGTATTTCACGTACATAGGTGTATAACCTGTCATCTACAAATAAAGAAGGAACGTAATAAGCAAAGAGAAGTAATAATGTATCTGTTAAATGTTTAAATTACGTAATTGAAAACAACTGTACATATATTCGAGTGTAGAAAACATATATCAACAACATAGTATCAATACCGCACGTTAAATATTAACGAGCGCAAATACCGCCCATGTGGGGTCACGGGCGGTATTTGCTCCGTTCCAGGCAGTATTGATTCGGCAGATTCAGAAATAATGATTAAATCTAAAAGCATGTATGCCGCTCGTAAATAATGTAAATACACAAATGCCGCTCGTATTTAAGTGGACGGTATATACCTCTAATTGGACGGTATTTACATTCTATCGAATAAAATATGAATTAAGAGATTAATACCTGAAAATATTCTGAAAAATCTCTCTAATTTGCTCCTTTAAGCTTGATATCTGAATGTGAGATTGAATGTAAAGAAAATAAAATTAATGTGAGAGAGAGATGTGAGTGGGCGTATGTGAGTAATGTGGAGTGAGTAACGTGGAGAGAGAGAGGAATCTTAGGTAGGTGAGATTTAAGTTAGCCAATTTGACTGCACAAATATCGAGTAATGGAAGGGATGAAAGTCAAAAGTGGGTATTTTGTTTATGTACCCTTAGGAAATGGGTATTTTCTTTATTGTGATTTTGATAATTGGGTAGTTTTAACAATTAACACTTTTAAGTTTGCCCTTCACTACTAAAAGTGAGCTGCTATGACTACTAACATAGGATTATTATAAGTTGTTCAGCAATGCCAATTTTCTCCTTTTCATGTGCATGTACATTCACATCGTTTGCAAAAACTGTTGCTCCCTCCGTCCCACTCAAGATGGTCCATTTCTTTTGGGCACGCAAATCAATAAAGTCTCCTTCTTTTTACTTACCCAATACATCTCTTCTAAAAATTGCTATAAAAGGAAATGAGCCATCTTATTAGGACGAACGAAAATGGCAAAATGAGCCATTTTGAATGGGACGGAGGGAGTATTATTTAAGAATCATCTCTTTCAAACATTTTATATATCAAGCATAATTTTCAGATGAAGATTAAAACTATTTTAGTAGTTATTGCACTTGATCAGCTGTAGCTCTCAACAACTTCAATATGCAGATTTTAAATTTAAAATATAAAACATTAAATCAATATACTTAATCTATTAGCACAGGTGGTTTGGAACCCTTATTTAATTAAAAAAATAGTTCGAATTTTATCAACTACATTTTTAATAATTTTTTTTATAAAAATGGTGCCCTTAAAAAATTCGTACAGGACCTCAATGTCTTACCATGTTCTGGTTCATGATATATATATTTTCACACATATAAATAGTTGCATGCATTCATATAAGAATATATAAGGACTACGATTTCTTATCAGCATTACTACTTCAAATAAAAAGAAACCAAACATTCCTTAATTAATTAATATTGAATTTATAAAAATACATATTTTGTAGCAGAAATAATTGAACCAAACATGATGAACTTAAATAATTGCATGAAATCCTCATCATCATCTTCCTCGATCCTAATTAGCAGCATGCACGAAATTGTGCAAAAGCTTTCTGCCCCCGCGGCATCTATCTGCCACGGTGCAGCTACGTCGGTAGGGGTTTGCTTGTTGCGGCGGCACTGGTCGTCTTGTCGGAGCAGGGTTGTCTCCGGCCATGGCACCGTAGCTGATATATTTCCCCGATGACGACGACAAAAGGGTTATGAAAACAACCATTGCTAAAATCACACCTACCATCTTCCCCATTCTTGCTAAATTTTATTTATTTCTTTTTACTTAACTAGTACTGTAGAGATCGATATCTTTCTCTTTAATTTCTCTATGAAAATATAGAGTTTTTCTTGGTTTTGTTTTGTGTGGGATCTCATGGCTTTATATTGAGACTTGAGACAAGTACAGATGAGATACAGTATATATATTCTCATTCAGTTTGCTGAACTGAATTTCAAATGAAATTATAATTAGGAAAGTTTTATTTAGTAGTGTGAGTCATAAGACTGTAGAGTATGATGCATGGACAACAGTGTACATATGAACTGGACTACAAAGCTAGAAACTAATTAATTTGTTCCAGTTGACTGTTGTAGGTATAGTTTACATTAATCCATAAAATTTATGTATAAAATACATTAAATTGAAAGTCATTAATTGTTTAATGCTTACAAATTAAATATATTAGCTAGCTAGATTAATTAGGAAAGTGATTTAGTGAGATCCTGAAATGAAATGAAGCTAGCTAATTAACATCTATGCAGTATTAATTAATTATATATATATACATATTTAATTTCATTTTATTACATGCAAGATTATCCCTAGCTAACCCCCTAATTAAATAATAATCTATCAGAATTAATTAATTATAAGTTTTCACGTACCCAAATTTTCTTCAAATTTAGAAGAAAAAGAATATATTTAATATTAATATCATATTGCAATATAAAGTAATCGTTTAGATAGAACAAGTATAGTTTTGTATCTACGAGGACTGATAAACGAAAACACACTGAATAATTCGTGTAGAAATTCAATTACTATCTAGGCAAACAATAATATGAATAGGATCGAATCAAAATAAAATAGCTTACGGTCTCGCGAAATAATAATAGAATAAATAAATAATAAAGAGAATGATTAAATTGGCAAAAAAGTTAATATCACATAGAGGTGAATCTTGAGGTATTTGGTTCGATTTTGCCTAAAATCAAGTCAAACTAAATTAAAATTAGGATTGAAAAAAAATAACCAAACTAAATTAACCTAACCAAATAACCAAAGTTGTTTCGATTTGGTTTAATTTGTCCGAATATTTTATTTCGTAACTAAATATGTTCGATTTTTATAATAATTAATTATTAAAATCTAATCATATATACATATTAATTGTTTTTATATAGTAAAAGTAAAAAAAAAAATACAACTCTAAGTGTATAAAAAAAACAACTTTAAAAGTATTAATTAATCTAACCAATATGAATTTATGGATTTTTCTCTTTCTCCCTTCAGGACTGTGGGATATAAACTTAACATTTGGTCATTTTAATTGTACCAATTCATGCAAAGTGATTTAATTAATATCTGTCATCTCCATTCATCAATTCTATTGATACATTATCTCATAATTCTGTAAAAAAAAACTTACAAAATTTTTAAAAGTCGTGTAATTGTGATTAAATAACTCATTATCTTCACATAAAAAAGAATTCTTCTCCTTCATTCTTGCATCTATCTAATCACACATCATTTTCTCATCTATCAAATTCACATTATCCTTAAAATCTCCATTAACTGAACATTAAATAAATAAAAAAATCACCAATTAAGATTTGAAATGCGTATGACTGCAAAGCAGGGGTACAAATCGGGATGGCATCGAAACCCGTCTTAAAGTCCCGATCCCGAAAAAACGTCATTTTTTTTTCGTTTCAGTCCTGAAAAAAATGAATGTCTTAAATTCTCTAACGAAATCAAAATTTTCCAAATTTATAAACTTAAAATTAATTTCGAAAAATCGGAAGTCCCGATCGAAATTCGGGAATCGAAAATTTCAAAAATTTCCAAAATATCAATTCCGATCTCGAACCCAAAAGTTTGAAACTCGGTTCGAGATCGAAAAAGTCTCAAGTTTCGATCTCAAATTCTCATCCCTACTGCAAAAGTGTGAAGTGCTTATTAAAAAATTGAAGATATGAAGAAAAGAAAAATATAAAAATATAAAAATAATTATATTTGTGTATAAAATTTCATTTATTTATAATGTCTTAGCTTAAGAAAAAATAAAAATAATAAGTGAAATGACAATGAGCTAACTAAAATAAACAATATGCATATTTTAATTAATTATATATAATTTCATATATTAAATTAAAGAAAATTAATTATTAATAATATGAAAAAAATAAAAAAATAAAAAAATAAAAAAATGAAAAGACAAAAAAAAAATAAAAAAAAAATAAAAAGAGTAAAATAAGAAGAAAGTGGGAAAATACTTTTGCTTTTATATATATATATATATA